>CM029547.1:41859736-42098310 GCA_017141385.1 Sogatella furcifera | reverse complement strand
AAGTGACTTTCTTGATCCATTAGATAAATCCAAATTCGTTTATTGTTGACACATTTCACAAAATGTATAACAAAGTCAACAAGAAGATGAAAAATAATAGCATAGGCATAACACAAAATCAGAAATTCAACAACAAATCAGTCTTATTATATAGACATTTTTCCACAATTATAATTTCGAATTTTTTCTTGAAACCATCAATATCACAGTTTTTTAAAGCATTTAAATTTGGTAGCTTATTGAAGGGCCTAATGCAATATCTGACTTTGGCTCCACTCTGCTCAACAATTATCTAACTGGATGACAATGTGGTCATTTCGTCATGTGAAGCCAGTTGCTGAAGTCGATTCATAGCAGCCCTTTTTCTTTGCCATTGGCAGTGGCCATTGATTTGAGTTGTGATACGATCAAGTGGAAAATCGTGAATCAGTAGACCATTCACTGAAGTAACACGAGACAATTGAACGTAAGCCAAGCCAATGCTGTATTCTTTTGCTCCTAGATCTATCACAGCTTTGTCCACAGTGATTCCTTGCGAACGGTGAGCACTGATTGCAAATGACACACATAATGGAAACTGCCTTCTTGTACAAGAAACATTATTTTTTTTAAATGAAACTACCATAGGAGGTATTGGCACCAGTCCATCAAACAAAGTAGGTCCACTGTACTTGTCAAACCTGACCAAAACACAATTTGGAAGCACTTCTCTCGGATTGCTGTCAGGCTTGTAAATAATGTCAACTACAGTTCCTTGACTACCATTGCATAGACCAGCAGAGGTCCAAAGATTGGAGCGTAACATCACTCGGCAGCCAGTACAGAGTTTAAGCTGAAGTTCTAAACCTTGACATTTGTCTGATGAAGCTGATTTAGCAGTTGCATTGTTGTGGACAGCATTAATCTTCATCACAGGTCTCATGAGTTTAGCCAGTTTGTCATCATTGTATGGGTTGATCAAGTTGTATGTTGTCATAATTCGAACAGCTTGATCAAATTCATTCTGAATGGCTAGATTATTTGTGATGAATCTAGTGCGCAAAAAGTTGTAATCTTTTTCTGTTGCTAATCCATTTGCAATGTTGTTCAACACCTCACGGAATATGCATTGCTCATCACCACTTTGCCGCATTATAGTTTTCAATAAGAAAACAGAATCGAATGTTTGATAAGCAGCATTTCCTTGAATACTCAGCTCTGAAGTTCCTGGACCTGAATACATTGCATTGTCCATCACAGGTTGCAGTTGATTGAAGTCACCAAACATGAAGATCACAAATCCTCCAAAAGGTTCCTGTGATTTTTCTGGATTTGCTTGTTTGAGACGCTGGTCAATATAGAACAGCATTTGTGATCCAATCATGGACATCTCATCAATACAAATGACTTTCACTCTAGACATATCCTCTTGAAGATTGCGTTCAGCCTCACCCTCCAGCATCTTGAACTGTCGACTAACTTGTATCTTCAGAGCAGTATGAATTGTGGAACCCCCAATGTTATTGGAAGCCACACCTGTTGGAGCAAGAAGTAGCACAGAATCTGAACCAAATAAGGCTGTAGTTTTCTCAATAATGGCACGAATCACACATGATTTGCCCGTGCCTGCTGGACCACTCACAATAACACGTAAACTCTCAGTCTTATTTTCAAATATGTTGTCTAAATGTTGGAGTATTGCTGCCTGCTCGGGATTGAGTTGGAAGTTGTTTGCCGTATGTGTTGAAGCAATGCTAACGTTTTCTTTCATTCTTTTGATGAAATCAGCCTCAACATCAATTCCAGGGTACCTGGAATAACTTTCAAACCAATCATACTGTTGATCAATATCACGGTCTCCCACTGGTACATCCTGAGGTAGAACAGTTGGTAATACTGCAGATTAAACAGTGCAATCATACATTTCAACAGTAGGTTCAGGAAAACTGTTTCCTTCTTCATCTTCATCAGCTTCACCATTCAACTGCCAATGAGTAACTGCTAAAGCACGATATGAATCAGCCCAAGTGTTATGAGTTTTACATTCATCTTCCTGTCGGAAAGGAGAGTTTAGAAGAACTTGCTGCTTGTAGTACAGCTCACAAGACTCAAAACCAACTGATGGAACAACCTGGATAACACTTTGCTTTTTTAGTGGCCTGTATGTTCTTTGATTATACATTGTGGCAAAATCTTTCAAGGTGGTATTTTCAAGAGCAGCGGGGCGGCTTATGTATTTCTCAATAATTGTTTGTTGTGTTCTTGCATTCATTGTTATAGGCAAGTATTGTTCATCGCCAATATACACCTTTGAAAATATGCGTGAGCAACCATAAAGATTATCACTGCCTAACAAATGATGAACCTCACAAGCACTTATGTCTCGTTGACCTACCAGTTTGTTAATGAACTTCACAAAAGCTGTTCTAGCAGCAGTATTTTGTGGCAAATTTGAAAGAATTTCTGTGAACATTGTCTTGAAGTCTTCAGATTGTGGTTCACCTTTTGCAGCATACTTTGATAAATAATTGATTATTGCATGTTCTGAGGCCACAATTTTGCAATCTGTATTTGCTCTCCAAGCATGTGCAACAAATGGGTTGTGTTCGTCTAACTTATCATCATTGCGGCCAGGATGGTATTCAAATACTCCATGCTCATTCATCTGTAATGTTGACTCAGGTTGCAGTTCTTTAGGAAATCCAAAACGACAGACAAATGTACAATTGCGGCGTCTTTGGCACTGTTGTCCACATTTTGTGTGTCTTTGAACACAATTCAGAAATTGAGCTGTTGCCAAAGTATCATTTGGATCAATGGTCAAGCAACTCAAGCGAGAGGGATGAATCTCAGCTGGTGGTGCACTCTGCATTGGATTCCATGCAGTAACCAAAGAGTCATAGTACTCTTTATACTGGCATAATTGTTCAGGTTTTGCAGTACTAAACTTCCTTACATCAGGTGCATTTCTTAGCCATAATACTGCATGTACATGTGGGCTACCACGATGTTGCCACTCAAACCAATACCACCAATCAACAATATCAAATTTCTTCTTAAGCACTTTCATGAATGCATCAAACTGTTTTATAAAGTATTCATTAGCAATTTGTGGATTCTTACTGAGCTCTGCTTGCATTGCTCTTGACATTTGGATCTCATTATCAAAATCATTCTGATTTAAACCAAAATGGTGATACATGTCAGACCACCATGCATCAGCTGATGATAGAGTCAAAAATAGTGTTGGAACACCAAGTTGATTGACCATTGATTGCAGCTCTAGACGACGCTTATACCAATAAGGTGAAGAACCACGAATTTTTTATCCATATGTTAAAAGTTTCTTTACAAGATTGTTGTCATTTTCCATTGCTGCGACTAATTCCTTAATATTTCCTGTGAAATCGCTCCTTTTTGCAAAAATGCCTGCTGATGTTAAGGCGTCATGACGTTGCATTGTGTTCAGCAAGAAAAACTGGAGCCGAGGGTCTTGTTGGAAACGTTGTTCTTTGTGGTGCATCAAAAACTTGCACCATTCCTTGAACGTGGGTCTAAGTTCGGTAGGTCTTGAGTTATCATTAAAATCAGCAGTACCAGTCGGGAATAGATGAGGAAATGCCTGAGAAATATATCCTGGTGTGCGGAACTCGTTTATTGAATTTCCTGTAGAGGAAGGCCACTGAAGTATTGATTCAATGACGGACTGCTGACGTTGAGCTTGTATCATTGGCACTGCTGTTTCAGTAATTGTATCTACTTCAATATCTGTTGGGTCTTGACTGTCGGACCTATCAGTTACATAGCTCAGCTGCTCGTGGATACTACCATTGTTTGGTAAAGCGGCAAGAGATTCTTGACTTATCTTGATATCTGCATAGAATCGATTGTTATTTTTCAACCAAATAAGTGCTTCAAGGACTTTCTGTCGACGTACTGTGAAGTCTTTGTAGCCATTTGATACTTCTCGTCTAATGACAAGAATACTGAGTGATTCACATGTACGTGGTAATGCATCCGCAATTGGTTGAATATCTTGCTCAACGTTGATGATATTGCCAGTATAACGGTACTGTCCAGGTCTACCACAAGTACGCATTTGATATACTCGAAGCACAGGTTGCACACGAGCAATCAACATCTGCTCCACCATAGTCAGATCTTGTAATTGTGGTGGCACAGGTCCAGGCTGCATATTGTTAGCAACTGTGAACTTTAGTGACTTGCGACGGCACTGATAACATTGGTAATTGGACACATGACGATGCAACTCAGTTTTGAAACATTTAGAGCAAGTCATGTAGAACAAACTATTGATTTCATTCATGAATTCATGTCTGAGCTTGTTGTCAAGAGTCTGAGTTTGGTTGTTTTCTCCCTGTTCTCTGATGCGACGAGTATTGTTATTGTTATTTGTGTGACGACTTAAATCATTTCCACGTCTAGGACGTGGCATTCTGTAAGAAGTATATAAATTGTATTAGAAATTTATGATTTAATAATTAGTTGGTAATGTTAATGCAATTCTAGTACTATGGCAATGCTATAGTCTGTTCAAACAAAGAAGACCCCCTGGCAAGATGAAAAAATGACTCCAGCTTGGTCAATATTGGTTCAAAAAATATTGATTTGTACTCAAATTATAGGTCAAAATGTTTCCTACGATTGAGATCAAAGAAATAATTTTTGAACCAATATTGACCAAGCTGGAGTTATTTTCTCATCTTGCCAGAGGGTCTTCTTTGCTTGGTCAGACTATAACTCTATGGCTGGTTCAATTTTGTGAATACAGCATTTGACGAAGGCTACCTTTTTTGGTCTCAAAATGTGCTCTATTTGTTCAAAATGGTTATTCAGTAGCAAATTATAAAGGAAAATTAAAAATCGCGATAATACAAGCCTATTGAATGAAATTCGGCAGGGTTTTGTTGTATTTCCAAAACAAGCTTTCAGTTAGAAATACATTTGGAAATATTGTATGAATGCAAATAAATAAATAAATAATTCTATTAATAAAGACATCAGGTAAAAAACCTATTCTGCCTCCTCCACACAGTACAATAAAAATTTTACATTGAGGCCAAGGCCACATGTGTAGCTTTTTGTTGCAAATTTTGTCAGCACTGTGAAGAAGTTTTCAGGTCACTCCTGAGCAATTTCAGGACCTCTAGCATGACTTAACGACTGTTATTAGGCAGCCGGGACCGACGGCTCAACGTGTCCATCCGAAACACGGGAAGTGGCCTGAGAAAAATGCATGAGTCTGACCTGGGTTCGAACCCGCGGGACCTCTGGCTTGCAACGCCAACACCTAACCCACTCAGCGATATCACTAAATATCACTTAACATTATAGCATGATTTTTAATGAAATTTGGACGAATTGGGGGCATCTTCACAGTGCTGTCAAATTTGCAGCAGAAAGCTGCACATGTGGCCTAGGACTAAATAATTTTAGATATGACTTGAATAAAAATAAATGAATTGAAATAAAAAGAAATGGATAAAAATTTTAAACAAGTAGGCTACTTTGAAATAGAGAATAAAATAAATAGATCAATAATAGAAAATACAATTTCAATTGACTGAATCGAAACAATGATGATCAAGATGTACAAGAGACAATAATGTTAATAATAAAAATCCTTAAACAATTAAAATCATAGAGAACTCTGACAGTAAAGTTGAAGGTGATATTGTGGTAGTTATCCATATTGAATGAAAAGACAAGACGTTCTCATACCGCTGATTTATTGGGAAATCGAGATACCGGTTTCGGTTGTTACACGATTATCAATCTCTGGTAAACTCTTTACCAGAATTATCTAAAGCTAACGTCTTGGCTTTTCATTTAATTACTATAGTATGTCTAAGCAAATAAGACTGAATGGCAAGATAAGAAAATGACTCCAGATCGGTCAATATTTCTTCAAAAAAATATTGATTTGGTCTCAAATTGTTGATAAAGATTTTCCCTACAATTGACACCAAATCAATAATTTTTTAACCAATATTGACCGAGCTCAAGTCTTCTTCTCATCTTGCCAGTGGGTCTTCTTTGTTTGGACAGACTATACCATCATATATACAATTAACAATGGAATGCAGCAGAAATAACGAAATGATAGGTTATTTACCTGCGACTCACTAAATCGTTTGCTAATTTACAAAATTTGAACGAGGAGAACCCGGAAGTGATATCCAAGTTCTGAGAACAGCAACTATTGAAAATTCTCTGCGAATGACTCACTGTTCTGGATCGAGAGATATGAAAAGAATAAGAAGGTGATAAAGATGATTTACTGTGATGATTCCAATGTAATTTTTGCCTTTTCCACTATATAAGTTGAATAATATCACCAATTTTATCATTGGGAGAATAACCTAAGTGGAAAAGTTAAGTATCTTGAATTGGATAGAATTATCCGGTGTTGAAAGTACGATTGTGTCGACGATCACAAAACTTTATTGAAGTAGGCCTATTTTCCGGTTTCAACATATTCTTCAAATAAAATTTCAACATATTCTTGGGGTTACAAACTAATCACAATATATTGGAAGAGTTCGAATAGATGAATGTTTGAAAACGTTTTTTTTAGAATCATAATTTTTTTTATAAACTATTGACTGCATCTAGTTTCAAGAAGGTATTCAGATGGGCTTTATTCTTAGGTAATGGCTTGACTAGCTCTGGGCCTGTGCGGGGGTAAAGTAATTTTATAAGTAAAGTTAGTTAGGTAAAGTTAGGTAAAGTAAAGTTATAAAGATTACTTTTCAGGTAGTTTGGACCGTCGGATAATCGTCTCCTCCAAAACTGGAGTGGCCGTTTTTGTGGTCACAATCCGTTTCGTCAACTTCATTCGGGTACAAACTTGTAGCTAAGGGATTTAACCAAGGCCTTTATTGTACCTATACTTATTGTCACGGATACTAGAACACACGGTAGGTATCACGCGCAGGTTTTAGCCAAAAACCAGCTAGTTGTGACGTTTCTGGAGCCCACAAAAAACGTTAAAAAAATTGAATTACATAAAGTTTCAGCTGATTAAGAACTATTTTTGAGGGCTCCAGAAACGTCTTACGTAATCCTATCAATCTACTGCGCATCAGGCTTATGGTACCCACCGTGTATTCTAGTATCCGTGCTTAATGTAATACTCCACAAGTTATTGTAGAAAGCATGAGAACTTGATGAGCTAGAAGATAATATATTGATTCAATATTGTGAAATGCATTAATACCTGATGAAAGATACAGTACCGGTACTAAATTTGAACATTCTATGCCAATTATTTCTCGTAATAGTTAAGAAAACTTACCAAAAAGTCAGGAAAAACGGGAATATTGGGCGTATATTTGGGAAATTTTTGAATTATTCAGTTTTCAACTTTGCGTCTAAAGATTCAACCAAAAATGCCTGCAAAAATTGGAAGTTTTTGGCTCAGTGGATTTTTAGTTCTAAAAGTACGTGCCACTTTGCCTTCATATAATCAATTTATATATATATATATATATATATATATATATATATTTTTATATACTTTTATATATTTTTTTTATATACATCCTCGGAACAGACTGATATATATATATATATATATATATATATATATATAATATATATATAAATATTTTTTATATTACCTATATACATTTCCTGGAGCTGAATTATAATTAATACAATTTTAATTCAATCCAAAATTGTATTGAAATATATAATAATTTGAGATTCACAAATATATTTCGAATGCTTATACTCTCTATGATGTATCTCCTGTAAAACGTTTTCACAACTGCCTGCCAGTGTAACAATAGAAAGAAAGCGGAACTGTTGAACATTAGAAAGCGGAAGTGATGCTCAAGGCACGACTAACCAATTCAAAATTAAACAGATTAAATAAATTTTTCAAAACAAACAGAATATAAAATCAATTTATTGAAGGAAATAATATAATAAGAATATAAAAGGCAATATTATTCGATATAGTTATAAATATCATGTCATAAAATAATAATGTAAAACTATTCCATTGTTTCATTGTGAAACGCGTATAGCATAGTCGAGCTGATTGTTTAGTCAAATTGAAACTTTGCATCATAAATTGAGTACCTAGCCTGGACGCAGTAAGCAATCCTTTTTTTCCTTTTTTCGTCCTTAATATGCAAATTTTATGAATGCTCTATAGCCTATAACCTGGTCATCCATGTCTACTATCACCATGCCAAGTTTGAATCAAATCGGTCGAGCGGTTCCGGAGGAGTAGTTATACAAAGAGTGACTTTCCTAATCCATTAGAGCTTCGCTTCGCTCCGCTCAATTATTACGGCGAATGTGAATAAGCTAAAAAAAAGAACTCCTATTCTTGATTTTAAAGTAATAGCCTACCTGGCTTATAAACCATAAGCGATTCAAAACGATAATATGAAACATATATACATGTAAGCTGCTTTCAAAACATTGAAAATAATTCATTGCGATGGTAATTTACAAATTTTTGTCACTGGCCTGGTGAATACTCCAGTTTTTGTGCGTACTTTCACTACTCGAATTGTGCCGTCTGCACCTGGTACGACTTCTTCTACAATTCCAATTGGCCAGTGAAGCGGAGGACTATTTTCGGTTTTTATTATAACAATTGATCCAACTTCTATTGGATTAGTCGGAGTCATCCATTTTTTTCTCGTTTGCATATTATGAAGATATTCTATGTTCCACCTTCTCCAAAATTCTTGAACCAAACGATCAAGTAATTGATATCTGGACAAATGATCAGTTTCTTCGTTCAATACATCACTTGCTGGAAATCCATGCAGCGGTTGTTGCAACATAAAATGCGCGGGTGTCAAAGCTGAGAGTTCACTCGGATCAGAACTCAAACAATACAGCGGGCGAGAGTTCAATATTGCTTTAATCTGCGCAGTACTGTTGAAAATTCTTCATATGTTAGAATCTGTGATCCAACTACTTTATGAAGATGCGATTTTACCGATTTCACATTAGCCTCCCACAAACCACCGAAATGTGGAGCAGAGGGTGGATTGAATTTCCATTCTATTTCGTTACTAGCCAATTCTGATCCAAATGTTTGTACATAATCGTCCGATTGTATTAGTTGATATACTTCTTTCAATTCAGTTTTTGCTCCAATAAAATTTGTACCGCAATCTGAATATAGATATTTACATGGTCCACAACGAGATAGAAACCTTTTGAATGCGGAAAGAAATGTTTTAGTTGATAAGTCGGATGCTAATTCTAAATGTACGGCTTTGATAGTTAGACAAACAAACAGACACAGATACGCCTTCTGCGGTCGGACTCCCCTTCGTCTAGACCAGGACACCCAAAATGGGCCTGCATAATCTACTCCTGATAAAATGCTCGACATTGATTTACTCTCCCTGCCGGAAGATTTCCCATGATGGGAAATGATGGTTTTGGATTGCATTTGAAGCAAATATTACAAGATCTTATCACATTACCCACAACATTTCTACCTCCCAATATCCAAAATCTTTGTCGTATTAGCGCTAGGACAAGTGAAGGTCCAGTATGTAGATTTTTTTCATGATAATGTACTATCAAGCGAGTAGTAAAATTATCTCTCTTTGGTAGGAGTAATGGATGTTTTCTCTCATAAGAGATCTCTGAATGCATCAGTCTTACTCCTACTCGTATTAATTTTCCATCTAAAAATGGATTGAGCATTTGAACTTCAGTACTACAGCTCTTATTTTTATTAAGCAATGAAATTTCAGAAGCAAAGCTTTCTCTTTGTATTTCTCCAACTAGAAATAACTCGGCGGCGGATAAATCAGAAGCTTGTATCAGCGAATTGCGTGGAAGTTTCTTCATGAATCTCAAAACATAAACTGTACTTCTCAATACTTTATTATATGATGAACATCGCTCTATCAATTCTCTTAGCGGGTAGATCGTTTTCTCAGTTACAACTAGACTACGTTGTTCTACTGCGTTTTCAATTGTCAAGTCCATAGAATTTTTCGACCAACGATCGTAATCTTCATTCAACCATTGAGGACCATTGAGCCAAAATTTATTTTCAATGATATTTTTTGGTAATAAGCCACGAGAAAGACAATCAGCGGGATTTTCTGGTCCATTGATGTGAGACCAGAATGATGGAGGTAATTTCTCTTGGATAAAGACAACTCGGTTAGCGACAAATGTTTTCCGTTGTTAATCGTAGATACGTCGTTGTTAATCCATTGAAGCACTATCATTGAATCGGAAAACGCGAAAATATTTTTGAAGTTGAATTGATTTTTATACTCTTTGGTAACAAATTCAATAAGACGTGCAAGCATGACAGCAGCGCACAATTCTAAGCGTGGAATTGTACTAATTTTCATGGGTGCTACACGGGATTTAGCGCATAGAACATTTATCTTATAACTTCCGTTTGGTTGTTGAGCTCTCACGTAAACAACACATCCCATGCCGATCTGAGAAGCGTCACAGAATCCTATCAGATCTGCTGTCTGATTTTCAACGATAAAAATATTTCTAGGAATTTTCATCTTCTCTAAAGCGGGTAATTGTGACTGGAATTCATTCCATACATGAAGAATATCATCTGGGGGAATATCATCCCAATCTATTTTCAAAATCTACAATTTTTTCATAATACATTTAGCGAAAAGCGTGACTGGAGCAAGAAGACCCAACGGATCAAATATTCTAGCTATTGTTGAAAGGATATTGCGTTTTGTACAACTCTTGTTTTCACAGCGAATATTGAAATTAAAGCAATCATCAGACGGGACCCATCTTAGGCCTAAAATTTTTGTTACATCATCATCATCTTGAAAACTTTTTGTATTTTGCAATTGATCTTCCTTGGGTATGATTGACAGGAGATGAGATGAAATGCTTGACCATTTTACCATTTCAAATTTTCCAGCTTTAAACAAACTTCGTAGTTGACTATACAGATTTTTAGCTTCATGAATATTTTTCACACTACAAACTAAATCATCCATGTAAATTGAATTTTCAATTACAGAGGCGGCATCCGGGAATTGTGATTTCTCATCTTCTCCCAATTGTCGTGTGACACGAATCGCTAGGAAGGGTCCTGATTTAACACCAAATGTTACAGTATTAAGTGTCCAACAATCAAGGTTTTCATTTGGAGAGAATCTCCATAGAATTTTCTTACATTTCCTATCATCCTCATTGACTTCAATTTGACGGTACATTTGCTTCACGTCAGCAGTGATAGCAATTGGAAATAAGCGAAATCTCAAGAGCACTGCTATCAGATCACAATGTAATTTTGGACCAGTGAAAAGCAGATCATTTAGCGAGCGATTATTTGACGCTTTAGCGCTTGCGTCAAATACAACCCGAAGGCGAGTGGAAGATTGGATTTGAACTCCAAGATTGGAAGGATTTTCTCTGAAAAGAAGAGATGCAGAATAGCGACCTGAAGGTAAGCGTTTATGGGTTTCGGAGAAATGTTTCTCACAAATTTCATCGTCTTTGTTAAGGAATAATGGCGATGGAACCTCTTCTACACTCATGAATCGTTTCATCAGAGAGCTAAGATGATTCTCTGAAGCTGTAAAACATGCATGAGTATCGGCAGTTTTTTCAGTATCAATTTTACCCATGAGTATGTATTCAAAACAAGTGGATAAAGCGACAGGAGTACCAGGTGGGCCTGTAATTTTATTTGAATTCAGCATCAATGAGAAAATTTCAGATCCCAATAGAATATCTATTATTCCAGGAATATTACAGCTATCATCAGCTAGCTGAACATCTTTCAAATAATTTAATGATTCCAGTGAGAGAAAACGATTTGGTAAATTATCGGTTATTTCGTCAATAACAAATGCATCTAAATTATATGCTTTTCGCGTGTCAAATCGAGAAGCAATAGTTACAGCAGTGCTGAATTTGAGAGGACGATTACTAAGACCAATTCCTTATACATTAGAATTTACACAAGATATATCAAGTCCTAATTTGCGTTGAAACTCAGTTGTGATAAAGTTCATTTGACTAGCTGAGTCCAACAGAACACGAGCTTCATGAGGACGGTTCAAATAATCAAATACGATAATTTTTGCGGTTGATAGAATGACCATTGTTTGTGCTGACGACGCCCGACTTGATAATGAGCTAACAATAGGCGATTGTATATAGCAATGTGACAGTGATGCGCCTTCTTGTGTTGGCTTTGATGGTGAATCAACAGTTTTCTTCATTATACTAACTTCATTCACATCTGATTCATTTGTCAATTCTATATTTTCACGATGCAAACTAGAATGATGATGTTTTCCACAAAATAAGCATGATTTTGTGCTCTTACAATTTTTTTATATATGCTGAGATGAAAGACATTTCACACACAAATTCTTTTGCTTAACCGTCGCGAATCTATTAGCGGTGGACAAGCTCCTGTAAACTGGACATGTATACAATTGATGTACTTCACTGCACATTACACATTTCGGCGGTTGATAATTATTATTGTTTTTCTTAACTAAGAAAGAATGTGGATTTGTTCTAGTTTTATCTTTTATTGAAGAGCTTTCTGGAGAATAATTTTTTGGGTTACGTGACAGAATTTTTTCATTTTCTCTGATAAAGATTAATAATTTATCATAAGTTGGAATTTTGTCTTTCCTAGAATCCATTCCGAAAGAATGAACCGTTGCTGGATCTAGTTTTGAGAGAGCAAGTTGAAGAATAATGAAATTTGTTAGATCATTCAGTTTGAGAGCTTTAATAGCATCTACTGATGCTACAAAACTTCGCAAAAAGTATTCTAATCCATTAGATGATTGAATTTTGATAGGTTTAAAGTCAATTATCTTATTAAGATAATAAGAAGCCAAGTTTCTTTTGTCTTGATATTTATCAGTCAAGGATTTCCAGCATAGAATAGGATAATTTTCTGTGGTGGGCAATATTCCAGATGTTAGAGATAAAGCCTTCTTACTTAATTTTCCAATTAGGTATCTCATTTTATCACAATCTGTAAGATTTGCATTTTCGTGAATATTCGTTCTAAAACTTTCATAGAATGTGGGCCATTCTGAAATTTCTCTTGAAAATCCACGTAGTTCTAGAACTGGTAATTTGATTTTAGGTTTTATTTCAGACACTAATTTACTTTCAGTAGACAATTTTGTTCCATTTTCTTTTTTATCCTGTGCTAAAATAGCTTTTTCTACTCTTAAAATGTAGCTGTATTCGAAAGAATCCACAGCTTGAAAATTGGGTTGATACTCGTTATCGATTTCCAGAGATAATTCATTTATTTCATTCATTAAAGATCGAAATTCATCTCTTGATTCTGTAATAGTACTTATTTTCGTTAAAAATACATTTTTATTACCCGGAACTATAAGATTTTTGCTTACATCATAAGTATGCTGTACTCTTTGGAACAAATGATTTTTCCTAGCTTCTAAAATTCGTAATCTTTTTTCATTAGCAGACATGATAGCTAAAAATTGCTAATATATTTGTTGAGAGGGTAATCTATGATCAACTAATTGAATTTTTGGATTGCAATACAATAATTGATCCTTGTCAGTTTGGATTTCAGAAGGGTAAATCCACAAAGATGGCTGTTTATGAGATGGTTGATGAAATTTTTAATATTTTAGATGGATCTCATAAAGCAATGGGAATGTTTTGCGACTTAACCAAGGCATTTGATTGTGTTTCTCATGATATCCTGCTGATGAAGCTCCAGTACTACGGTTTTGGAAAGGTGACATTGAACTTTTTCAAGTCCTATCTCATTGATACGTTTCAAAGAGTGAAGATTAGAGATAAGGAAGGTAGACTGTATGTTTCAGAATGGGCAAGAGTAGTAGCTGGTGTGCCACAAGGATCGGTTTTAGGGCCTATTCTCTTCCTGTTGTACATCAATGACCTTCCTCAAAATGTTTCTGATGCAAAAGTTATTCTTTTTGCAGATGATACATCTGTAATAATCAGTGGCGGGAACGCGACAATTCAAGACTCCGCCAACCCAAGACTCCGTCAAGGCAAGACTCCGGCAATCTCAGCCCCCGACAACCTAAGACACTTTCAAACCTGGACACTTCTGAATGAGTCACCAGTAGGTAGGAACGTCACCCAACAACCTAAGACCGTTTAAGCCCCTCCCACCCGAACCTGACAAACTGAGACTCTTCTACTTCTTGAACAGACTCAGCCACCAACAACCTAAGTCACTTCCAAACCTGGACACTTCTGAATGAGTCACCAGTAGGTAGGAACGTCACCCGACAACCTAAGACCATTTAAGTCCCTCCCACCCGAACCTGACAAACTGAGACTCTTCTACTTCTTGAACAGACTGTACTCTTCCATTCCAGTACGGTAGTTCAACTGGGAGACAATGGTCTTTGTATTCGACTCTCCCACAATTTGTAATCTATAGGCTACACATTCTATTGAAATAACATTCTTTTATAAATAATATTTTCTTCTTCTTCTTCTTCTCCATTTGCTTTCATCCCATTCAAATGGGGTCGGCATTCCTCATTCATAAACTATATTCTTATATAAACTTCAAGTCGGTAAGAACGAATTCAGAACTGAAGTAAAATTTTATGAATTAGTCTATTCTTATGAATTAGCCTGTAGTAGACCTCACGTATTTCGTATATTTTTACAAGTATGTTGGTGCTCAAAACAATTTTTTTAATGGATCGAAATATTTTAAAATGTGCTTTTATTGAAGACTGCTCTGGGTCTGCTCTGATCAGATTACTGTAGATCGTTAAATAGTAATAAACATTAACTAAAGCCGCGTTTACACCAGAATGTTAATAATATTGGTTATAACTTTCAAGAATAACGTATTATTGTATAGACTTTATATATTATATAACTTATTATACAAAAGTTATTAACATTCTGGTGTGAACGCGGCTCTAGAGTATAGCTTTATCAGAGATTTTTTCAAGATTTGCCTGACGGTACCTATTAGAGTAGGTAGCATTCGTTCACATAGAAGCCAAATAACACAAATTCGAAATAACTATTGTGAAAGAATTAAAAACTATCAAGATAAGGACAATAATCAATTTAAATCTGATATTGTAAATGAAAACAACTGTCAAAATATCTCATACGTAGGCCTGCAGGAGTACAAATTTAGAATGATAATGGAATTTTATGCATTGGTATTCTTGGAATAAAATACTCTGAAGCTCTGGAGAGGACCTTAATTCACACGACCTGTATCTGTCAATAGAAATACTGTCTCACAATGGAAGTACGGTACTTATATTAACATTAACAGATCACTATTATCTCACATAGAAGGCAACATACTTAATAACTCAAATATTAAATAATAGGACAAAGGACTTTTGCAACTGCAAGTCTGCAAATATTGACCAATGTACTAAATAGCAGGCGAGATCCATTCAATGAAACTGATCAAAAAACTGTGCCCGGACTGGGATCGAACCTGGTACCCCTCGGTTGCCGGCCGAGTGATTAACTTAACTTGACTTAACTTAACCACTTGCCCACCCGGCAGCTCTCTGAACAGCTTCATTCAATTATGATGTTAGCCTTACTGGCCAGGTATCAAAGATCGAAGAATTATTAGATATTGCAGCTCAACAACTGCTGAATAATAATAATAATAATAATAAATATTATTCATACTAGCATATTAATCTGAAATGAAGAACAGTACACCTCAGGGAGGCATTGACCAATCAGGAGTCTTCATAAACTGGGAATTCCAAAATTCCATTTCTCATAAGAGGACCCACCTGACAACTGTCATTTGCGACAACTTCATAATAGGTACCTCTTATCCAAGATCAAAAATAGATTGTTAATGATAGGTGGGGAATCCTTTTCTATTATTCTTAACTCAACATGCTGTGTGGAATTCTTTAATACAATCAGTGCTCCAAGTGAACTTTGATACCTGTTGTGCTTGAAAGCGTAGAAAAATAGATAGTTGATAGATAATTCAACCATCCCCTCCCATTGATCTCAACTAAATGTGGTGGCCTATTTGCTCATCTATTAAATCCTCCAGATGCCTAATCCCTCCAAAAGGCTATTATGGCATGTTGTGATTTATAATACAGTATTGATAAATTGTGATTCTTATCAATGAATTGATAAATTCATTTTTTAATGGAAACTTTATTTTCTGAGAGGCTTCAATTCAGCACTGTTATCAACAATACTTACTCAGATATCAGTAATTATACAAATGATAGAACAATTAAATATCTTCTATTCAATTACATGTCTAAATTTCTTTTCGACAATAGGCCTGCTGTTACCACTCAAGTTCCCTGCTAATATCCATATTTTTGTGACACGCTGTGGAATCACAATTAGATCTGCCAATAAGTGATTTCAACATAAAGGCATTAATAAATGAAACCCTACAGTTTAGTACGTTTTTAATCAAAATTAGAAATATTTAGAGTAGACAATATAATGTTAATATCATACTGAAGCTGACCACACTCGTAGTTTGATGCCAAAATCAGTAGAGGTTTTCTGTCAGTCATGTTTTTTTGAGGATATGAATCTGGCTAGAAATTCGTTAAGGACAAAATAATGATAAATTTTAATCATATTTTTTTCACTTTTTGATTTTGAATTATAAGGCTACAGCATGAAATTCTGAATATTATTCATTTCCTATTAAAGGAAAACTCGATTCTCTATTCGACTTATATGCCAATTAATTAGGGCTGCTTGAGAACAAAACTTGAGTGAGATTTCTTGATCAAAGAAGAGATATGGGAGTTTCAAAAATAAGAGAGGAGAGACATTTTGTGAATCTCAGGTTTGAATTTCGCGCCACCAAACGCGAAATTTATTCCAGTTTTTAAGCTGCCTCTCTCATTGAAATAGGCTAAAGATTCCTCATTAGATATGATTCATTCAAAGTCCATCATGTTTATCGTGGGCCTGCTTCAACCAGTACAATATTGTTCGTGATTAATTTCAATAATAGGCTATAACTAGTGATCAGTATTGTGATGTACACTGCTTTGAACTCCACGCCGCGACTGACTAATTTCTTTTACGCTTTATGTAGATGACTATGAATTTAAGACTTCCAAACTACTTTATCCTTTGAAGATGATACTGCAGCTATTTTTCAAATATTGCTTCAAAGAACTCTCTCACTTTTCAGATTACTTGCCTCTTCTTTTTCTTCCCCCACTTCTTCACTTACTTCCATTTCTTTTATTCCACCTGCCTATTACGTGGAGAACCATAGTTAACAGGTCCAGCCATTTAAATTTTTGAATATGCTATATTATTTGTATTTTAAAATAAGGAGATATTCGAGCATAGCCAATTGAGTCAAACCCATAACACTGAATTTAGAGGTTTAGTTTGTCCGTTACATAGACTACTTGACTATGTCTACTTAGTCTATTAATACTATGACAATAAGTCTAGTCGAGAGGATTTTTTGATGGAGTTGTGCCCTTACAAGAAGACGGACTTCCTTGAGAGATAATGTTGCGCGAATCTCAAATTATTAGTAAAAACATTGACGTGTAATATGCTGCATGAGCATATGTTGTTCACTAGTTGCAACTTATATGTGACAAATAAATATAAATGGAGAATAAAATTAAAATCACAATAATAATGAAAAGAAATCAATAGATAGGAAATTTCAGACAGGTTAAAATATTGATTTTCGGAATTGAACACATCCAATGATCTTCAACAATAGCCAATTGGTGAGATTTCAGGAAGTAAATAGGACTTAGTTATTAGAAATAAAGCCTGTATGTTGATATAAATGTTACTGTATTAGAATAAGGACGAGTTAGTTTAACTATTATAGTTGGTTTTACAGAATGAGCTTGACAGAAATAAGAGGAATATTAAATGAATTTATGAGCATTTCCTTTTCCTTTCTTCTTCTTTTGAAGGTTGAAATAAAAAACGTAGGCTCAAGCAATAATTAAAAAGGATGAATTATCAGAGTTGCTACGGAAAAACGGATCATTCAAATACAAGGTTGAAATGCAACGATATCAATATTAGTTGAAGATGTAACAAGCATATTTATAATCATGTTTCTGCTGAATTTATCTTACAGGATATTCGATTAAAACTAATCATCTTTATGAGTGAATCTATTTGTAAGGATCAAAATGACAGATAATTAGAAAGATGAAAGAGGAGAAATATAGAAATTATTTAGGAATAGCGGATGAAAGTACAGTAGAACGCCGATTATCCGAACTATAATTGGAACCAGGATCAATTCGGATAATCAGGAATTCGTATAATTGGACGTTGAATTGTATTAAAGAAGAACAATGTGTTAAACTCGGAATAAATTATTACATTTGAAACGTACAGTGCCAATTCGGATAATTGGCAATTCGGTTAATCAGCGTTCTACTGTACTGTATACAAAACTTTCAAGAATTCAGCAAGAGTAGTGTGAACTGAAATAGGAAGAAGAAGAGGAAAAAGGAGTAGAAGAAGAAAAAAAAGAAGATGATGATGATGATGAAGAAGAATAAGGAGAAGAAGAAGAAGAAGAAGAAGAAGAAGAAGAAGAAGAAGAAGAAGAAGAAGAAGAAGAAGAAGAAGAAGAAGAAGAAGAAGAAGAAAAGGAAAAAGCAATGTTAAGAGCTGAGGAGGAAAAAATAATAAAGTGTATTAAGTGTAAAGTGTAGAGAATAATTATTGATGATGAGTAAGGAAGAGTGAGCAGAGTGGAGGAAGAGAATAAATAGAGAAAGAATGAATGAAAATGAAAAGTAGTTTTGAAAATGAAGACGTAGGTGGACGAGAGAAGAAGAATGTAGGTGGAAGGTCTCAAAGGATATTCTACAACATTATGAAATATAAGACAGATAAAAGTATTGTACAATAGGAACAATAGTCCATTCATGTCAGACACATACACATACAAGCAGGTAGAAGGTACAGTCTGCACCAAAATTCTAACTGGTTGTATTTGCAAAAGTGCGACAGCGACGAGCTAAGACGGTTTGCTGAGTAACGGTCTTGGCTTCAGCACGAGTCGACGAACTAAGGCTGATTCGTTTCTTTACAGAACCGACGAGGTCAGACAGCGTCAAACCAAACCTGGAAATCAGGCTTGGTTTGACGGTGTCTGACCTCGTCGGTGTCTCACTTAGGTAGCGCCCCTCAGTGGCAATAGCTATGCTGATCTAAAAGAAAGGAGTGAGCAGGTGATAAGGGAATTGACTGCTTGGTTTGAAGTTAATGGACTTAGTTTAAATTTTTCAAAAACAGAGGGCATTATATTCAAAGTCAGGAATGTAAATAATAGGGATTTTTTAGTGTCATGAGAATAATTTGTGACAGCGGCTGAACGTCGGGCAGAGTGGCTGCCAGCCGCGTTCGCCGTGCATGCGGTTGCATGCAGAGACGCAGTGATCGTAGGAGTGTCTGTCGTCGCGCATCCTCCCTCTCTCAGCAGGCTGTCCCCTCCGCCCCACCGGCGTTGGGGCGATAAGCTTTCTTCGGAGGCGGGAGCGTTGAAGAGTTCAGTTCAGGCAGTTCGGTTCTAGTGTTCTTACGGTGAAGACGACTTGCTGATTTAACAGCCACCGACCTGCGACCGCATGCAGGTACAAGTGAAGACATACATCGCCTACTACGTGTCGGGTTAAGCAGGGTAAATTGGTACTGCGTGTACGCAGTGACGACCAATCCGGCTGCAATATAAGTCACCGCAAAAGTAAGCGCCCGCCGCGCCGGCGCCTATTTCAGCCCTTGGCCAAGCGCCGAGACTACTCGCCGCCTGAGTCGCCGCTCGCGTTCCCCGCCCACTCGCGCCCTGAAGCTAGCCGGCCCAGAGCGACACCGGTGAAAGCAGTTGAGTGTACTCTAGGCAAGAGTATACTGACATTAGTTAGAAATTTGAATTTAGGTCCAGGAGGTTCAGTAGATTTAGCTGATTCAAATAGATTTCTAGGGATTCAAGTTGACTGTAAGCTGAAGTGGAAGGAGGAATTCAAATTCAATTCAAATTCAAAATTCTTTATTCCGATTCATAAACAATACATGAACAGAATTGTGAACACATTACACAATTTCAATAGAAGAAAAAAAATATCAAAACATACTGTGAAAATAAATGAATGAATAAGCTAGTAATGAATAATCTATGAATATGTGTTCAACTCTTTCAAGAAATACTCACATTTTAAAGAAATTAAGAAATTTTATAAGTCCTTGTGCTTTGATGCCAGTCTACCACAGCTTATTCATCTCCGTTATAAGATACAGTATACTCTTCTGGGGTGCCTCACCAGTTGTGGATCCTGTCTTTAAATTACAAAAGAGGGCTGTGCAGATAATGTTTGGAATGGGTTATAGGGATAGCTGTAGGCCAATATTCAAAAAGGAAAAGATATATTTTGGAGGTGCTGAAGTTCTACTTATTTTATAACGATAATTTTTCAGAGGAGGTTTTACAGCATCCATATCCCACTTGAGGAAGAGATATAACTATTCAATATTTGTTGCATAGGCTTACGTCATTAGAGCGGAGCCCACATTATATGGCGATAAAGATTTACAACAGCCTCCCATCATGTTTTAGGCCCATTCTACATGGGCCTAACGCAGCGTTAACGCATCAAAATTTTTTGCAAACGCATGAAGAGAATATCAAAATGGCTGATGAACCTAACCTAGAAAAAGTGATACAAAACCCAGCTGATCAGAAGAAAGGCTATCAGACTGATGTGTGGCCTACCCAAGCGATCGCGGTGTGAAGAGCAGTTTAAGCTTCTGGGAATATTGACTCTGCCTTCAGTGTTTGTTCAACAGAGCCTAATTTATGTTAAGGAGAATCTGGAACAGTTTGTAGAACAGGGGGTAATCCACAGTCATTACACTAGAAATAGAGGCAACTTGAGTACTTATTGATATACCTATTCTAGTACACAAAAAACATTTCTATTCTTTTCCATCAAATTGTTCAATTCACTTCCAGAAAGCCTCAGGAATATGGAGAATAGAATGTTTAAACCTCATATCAAACGTTTTTTGGCTACCAATCCTTTGTACAAAATAGAAGATTTTTATAATGTTAGCTCGGAATATGTAGGTTTATTAAGTTACTTTTATAGATATAGATAAGTTTCAAATTCATGTGATATAGGATACTGATAGCTTATTGACAGTGCTACTTACTAATATCTTTGTACTTTGTATTTAATATTGTATTTGTTATTTGACGCTTGTATTTGATCTGATGCCCTCAGATAAGGCTAAAATAAATTTCATTCTATTCTATTCAACGCGCGCTCAACAGAACACATTGTGTTGAATGGTCTTGTCTACACAAGCGAAATAATCATGCGTTCTCAACGCGTTGCTAACGCCGACCTCGACATTGGCAACGCGTTGATGCCCGCTGACGCTGTGAAAACGCATGATTATTTTGCTCATATAGACAAGCCCATTTAACACAATGAGTTCTGTCGAGCACGCGTTGCCAACGCGACGTTAACGCCGAGTTTCCTACGCCCGTGTATAATGGGCCTAAGAGAAATAAAAGATAGGGGTGAATTTATGAGGCACCTGCAGGTCAATCTCATAAACATTGCACCATACTCCATTATTGAGTTTTTTGAAAAAACAGGTACTTGGAATCCTCATACTTAATTATGTTTTTTTGTCTACTATTTCCATCACATGATTTACTGGGGTAGAGTAATTTCTTATAATCAATTATTATTGTTAGTTAATTCATGTTTTTCCATTTTGTTCTAATAACTTGTTCAATGATGTGTTTTATGTAAATGGGGTCGCTGTACCCCATTGCTGTACAAACAATTGCTTAAATAAAAAAAATAAAAATAAATGCTAGTACATTTTTGAAATATTAAAATGTCTCAAATATATAATCTGAATAAATTTTTTTTATAAAAACTGGTTGGGCTTCACAGCTAGCCTAGCTAGCCTAGAGAATATGCCACTGACTAAAACATAACCTTATTCATGGTTTTGTTGAGTGTTATCAACAGATAATAATATGTTATTCTAAATCAAATATTAATAAGTTTTTCAATAAAATTAGAAGTCTGAAAGATTTTTTCAAGTTGGAGGGGTTTTAAAACGTTCTTGAGTAGGCCTAGGATATACTATTCACGGATATACTTATACCGAATATGGTATAAGCTAAAATAGGCTGACACTAAATTCAATTAAAACATTCAGTGTGTAAATATACAATTCAAATATCATCATGAAAAATTATTAAGAATGATGTATTTCAATTTTAAATAAAGTTATTCCTGAAAGTTTCAACAATTAACTTAACTTGGGTAAGCTACTGTAGGCTAGTTGGAAACTTTATTCTGCCAGGCTGCTTTTTGAAAGTGTTTTTCAAAGTGAAAATTGTAATGTTGACTTTCATCATCTTTCATTTACCAAATAAACATCATCATTCACTCACTCATCATCACCTTTGCTAATATTTGTTATCAAGTCGCATTAATTGTAAAAAATATTACAGTAGTTTGAAAAACGTTTTTACTTTTTCTTCTAACTGCTGTTTACTTCTTATAATTGAACATTCAGGTCTATTTCATCTTCTAGAAACAATTGAAAGCTTTGCAAATTAATCTTAGCTTTTTTTTTCTTTACAAGTGTGGGTTAGGTTGGCTTTTTATTATTCTCTTGCTGAGCTTGAGTATTAGGCCTACAGCAGAATGATATGAACCTATATAGATCGAAATTTTCCTCAATATGAGTAAAATTGCTAGTTATTCTCTTTGATATGAAAAATTCTAGAAGGTCTGGGATTTTATTTGTGTCTCTTGGCCAATAAGTTGAACTCATTGAATGGAAATTCATCCTAATATTCATTGATTGAATCTCTCAATTCTCTTCCTTTTGAAGATGACAAACAAGAACCCCAGTCTATCACCCAGCAAGTGCTCTAGTACCGTATCATTTTGTATTGATTATTTTTTTAAATATTATTTTGTATTGATTATTTTTTAAATTGTATCCAGGAGGACAGTAGATTGCTTGAATTCTAAGATTTTGAGCGAGTGTTTTAACTCCTATTACTGTGATGGTGTGACCTGTGCTTCTGGCAATAGTAGATTGCATTCTTTATAATGTTTTATTTTCACTTTGACTATTATTGCACAGCCCCCATAAGCTTCATTGTCGGGGTGTATTGTATGTTCATTTTTATAGAATAATTATGTACTCACAATTATTGTGACACATAAATTAAGGAACACTGGAAGAAGTTTGTGATAATATCATTCACTTGATGTGATAATCAATACAATACAATCTTCCTCCAATTTTTAATATATACAACATGATGAGAGTTTATCATTTAAACTCAATTGAATATTGTTCTCTAAACTTTTCCACTTTAGATGCCTGAGGCTCCAAAGGATAGTATCAGTGGAAATTAGGAACTAAAAAAATAATGATCACAGTACTTTTGAACCAATATGATTAAAAATGTTATTAATCTTTATCACTATGTCACTTTTTGACCAATTGTGAAGGTGATATTGTGGTAGTTATCCATATAAAATAAAAAGACAAGATGGTGTTGAACCACTGATTTATTTTTAAAAATCGAGATACCGGTTTCGGTTGTTACACCATTATCAATGTCTAGTAAACTCTGGTGTTTACCAGAGATTGATAATGGTGTAACAACCGAAACAGGTATCTCGATTTTTTTAATAAATCAGTGGTTTAACAAAATAACTTTTACCAAACCGAATGACTTTTTAAAAATATTCCTGTAACTTGCAAATCGATAATAAACAACAGCCATTAAAATAATAACCACGTTGAACTTTATTGTGAAAAAATCAAGATATTACAACAGAAATTTGAAAAATCACATATTAGACTAGTGGTATAAACGTGCGCAAATTCCAAAACAAATTTCTCAACAAATTCTTCATTAAATTCATCCTCAAACTAATGAGAGGTAGGGGAGACTGGATATAGCTTTTGTACAATTTACTTCAATCTTTACTTTACTTTTGTACTTTTGATCTAATATTTTGTACATTATAATAATAATGGGTTACAAATTCAATGCTCTTGACTTTGAAAATTTCTAAATAAATTAAAATATTATATCTTTTTGATACATTTGAGCAATTATGATATTAAAAAAATATATATATTACTGGGAATCAAATTGGAGTTTTCTATAGCCAAGTCAAGATTATGCCCTTCTATAATAAGAATAATAATTGTAATTTCATAAATATATTGATTTCATCAACAATATTTTCCAAACCGGAGTAAGATCAAAACAGCTTGAGTATTCATTCATCTGTGATTCACGTATACCTGGGCTATAGCATACAAGAGGTATCATTATCATTATTAAATTTTGATAGTGTATTTTATGTAACTTACCTAATATATTTTTTTCAACTACGGTATTGATTTTTAAAAAAAATTTTAAACTTGGGTGTATGAGTAGGTCCATTAATTTTTTTCAACAAACAATGCATAATTACTTGATTAATACCGGGATACTTTAAAAAATTCAACCGTTAATGAGAATGAAAGGATTGAAACTATTTCATAGTTATTCATAAGTTAGAAGCATAATTTACGGTATGGTACCATAGTTAGTCCGACCCAATGAAGGAATTGGGTTTTGAATTTGCTCACTTTTATAGGATTAGCCTACTGTGATAATTTTTTTGTAACTTCTTGATCTTATGGGGGTCTTATGCCAAAGTGAACCAAGTCGAAATTTCAGATTTTTCAGTATTGACTGTTGAAAGTAAATTCCATTAAAATAATTCTATATTTATTATTTTCTTAGTTTTATAATTTATGATCAATTCTTATATATTTACCATAATAATGAGAAAGAAAGTGTAATTCAGGGACTCATATGTCATCTGTTATTGATTAAAATATAATCAAATAACAGTACTTGGTTCAGTCTGGCAGAGACATTCTACTTAGTTCATTATGGCATAATAAAATTGGACATTTTTATAATAATATTTTACACAAAGTGGAAAATGCATAAGTTTATTTATCAAAATTCTTCAAATACAGTCAAATATAAATTCTAATCCTGAGTAATTACAGAAAGTAGAAAATACAAAAATCTTCTATAATTTAAATCATAAAACTTATTTCACTAAATATTTTTTTCAACTTACTCAATCAGAATCACTTGTCAAATTCTTTAAATACAATAAATCCAATTACTAAGCAAAAATTCAGAAAGTAAAAAATATGAATTACTACCATCATAGTGAAAATACAGTCAAATACATACTAACTTACATACTAAGTTTTATATACTAACAAAAAACAATATGATTATCAAGTTCAATACATCCTATTTGCTGTGTGCAAGTGGGTGGAAAGGATATTTTTGGCGACCGAGGCGCTATTGGCGGATCATTTCGGCGAAAAATTGAGAGAATTAACATTGGAGGAGATAGGGCTAAACCTAAAATAATGTCCTGGAGAATTTGTTGTGTTCTGGATTGTAAAAATAAAACACGCAATCGAAATTTCAAGTTCTACACTTTTCCAGTTGCCATACATAAGTTTCATCAATAAAAAGAATGGTTCACTGCATTGAATTTAATATTGATAGGTGAAGCTAACCTTATTGTTTTGTTTACGTGCAAAAGAATTTGTCGATCAAGTAGGACCATGGAGTGCTCCATTCTAACCTGTACATGAGGTAATGAACATGAATAGTTTTTATGTTAGTTAATCTAATAAGCTGTTATTATCAACGCAAAAACTCTATTAATTATGTTTTAATAAGGAATATTCATATCATTCAATTTTTCAAATAAATGTGAGCTTGCGCCAATTTTTCATTTTCATGTAAGATAACTTATCAGCTGTTATCTCAAAGTTTTTGTTGACTCTCAAATACATCTGTTTGCGGTTGTCTGCTCTCAAATACTTGAAAACTAGGATCTTTCTAATATAATGAGCTATAATACTATCAATAACTAACATTCCTATCCTAAATATCATGTTCTAATTACTGAGAAATGCATGAAGCAGCAAATAATTCCATTCTAATTATAAATGCGTTTTTCCCATTTAGCGCTATGCTTTGTATGCTAAAACGCGTATAAAAGTACACACGATAATCCACCAGAGCTGCAGCACGGTAGATGCTCATAGCGAATAGTGTCTATAAAATAAAACTTATTCCACTACATATTTTTTTTAACTTACTTAATCAGAATCACTTGTCAAATTTGCATCCAATTCAACATCATTATTATTGTTGTTGGTTTCAAACAGTTTCTCATAAAAGCTATGATAAACTGGAGGGACAAAGCAGAGCAAAGATCTCAAGTCATTAATTTTGTTAACATCAAGCATTCGTCCATTTGGATACTTTTGTTGCAAAATAATATTCTCAATACTAACAGGCCTCCCTTTCATTCGTTTTGCAAAGCTTACTTTATTGTATTCTGTTATCTCACTATGTGAGTACTTGAACTCCATTTGATTGCAATTGGTTTTCGATAATTTGATGCATCATATCTTCAACCATGATACTTTTGTATTGCCCATATTTTTACAATTTGTGAGAGATTTGAGAAGTGAATCTGAACTAAGAAAATCCTTAGATTCCATCCGTATCACATCAAACACAGTCTTTTTTGTACGGCTTGATTTTATAATATCCTCTAACTGATCTAGGTGATAAATGTGATGGAATTGTCTCATTTTATTCTCAATATGAGCAAAATCCGTGTCATTTGGTAAGAAACTGTGACCAGGGATAGCAAACTTAAGTTCTATTTCATCAATGTTTGGATCACTTTGTACTAGTTGGAGTAAACGAACTACAACTTTAAAATTGCGATTCTGACCCCCGCAGGAATCACTCCTTAGAATGACCTTCTTTTTAATACTATTATTTCCCAGGTAATTAATGACACATGAACTTATTTCATCTGGCCCCCTCCCAGCCATACCCTCATGCCAAAGATACATTGTGCCTTTGGAGCTTCCCCAATCATGTATGCCTAAATTTAAACAAGTCAACTGTCTCTTATAATACACTACCCCAGTGGGAACTTTTGGTAATAAGAATGTTTTTTGTAAGTCAAAAGACAGTACTGTACAAGCTCCTTCTTTTGCTTTAGCTTTATCCTTTTGCATCTCATCACGGGCAAGTTCAACCTTCCTGTGATGAAGCTCCAAATCGGATTTCAGTTGATTCAGGCCGGGATCATCACCTTGTGAAGCCTTTATTTTCATATTAAGAGTATCACAAGTCTTGCAAGTATCTTTTTGAGGCGGCTTAAAACTTAAATTAAAATCCCTATAAAAAATCTTTTCATACACAGATTGAGACACTATTTCAGCTGATAAATTATTTCCAGTTAATTTCTCCTTGTATAATCGATACATTACGCTTAGATTCAGACCCTCATTCAGATACATTTTGTTTGGGTTATCTTCCCTACAATAGTGACTTCTATACAATGGAAAAGATTGAATATGGTTTTTTATATGAGCAACTTTTTCGTCTGATGATTTATTATGGGGACAATGTTTTCCACGTTTGTCTGCTACCTCACCTGTTCTAACTCTACAAAGTGCTCTATGTATTTTGGCACTGTCTATTTTCAGTGTTTTGAGAAACATTGTTTTGCAGACCTTGACATCACCAGTCTGTGAAGGAATGTAATACTCACAAGAGAAATTGCGTTTAAAGTTATTTTCCCCTTTAACTTTTCTATTAGAAACAGGAGCACTCTTGACAGTTCTTCCTAATAAAATATTTTGTTTTTCAAAAGATCCATCATCTTAGAAAAGCTTGAAGAAAGCTTTCCTGTCATCCACACTAATCTTCTGATGACATTTACATTTTCTGGTACATATTACATCTTGAAAATCCTTTGCTTCAATGACCTTACCAACTGAAGATACATAAGACTTCCCAGAATTTTGTCTGCGTTTACGAACATTCTTCTTCCATAAATTTGGCTGCGATTTCCTCCGCTTGCTGGTTACCTCAGTTTTCCCATTGGCATCTGAGCTATCTGAAACATGCAATACAACAGTACATGTTGAGATAATTCGAAATATTTAGATTAATAAACAAAATTATTTTGATAGGAAACAGAAACAATTTATTTGCAATGCAAACAATTTTCAAAAATTTGAATTTTCATTTGCCAGAGTGAACCAAATACATTTTCCCATGTTAATCTCTTGATTGAACAATATTGTCAGAGCTGGCATATGGAAATGATACAGTACTGCTTTTAGTAACATGACAGTATCATAGTTGACATTTAACTCAACAGATGGCGCCAGAAAAAAATCATTGGTAGTTGGTTCACTTTGGCATCAGAGAATTCTCAAGTCATTCACATAACCTAGAAAAATGTGAGCACATGGAACAATATAAAATTTAAGCTTATTATAAATAAATATCCTCACCTTCACTTTCAGAAGTTGTGGTACTGGGGTGGTAGTCATCACTCGAATGGTCAGCTGCATCAAAATCTCCATCTGAGCTATCAATATTATCACTTCCCTCCATGGCGTTTTCAACAGCCTGAACCAAACACCTAGAGGAAGCCATCTTGAATGCTAGTTGGTTCAGTCTGCCACAAGAATAAGTATAAAATTTCCCTTTCAGGAGAACAAAAAGCAACGAAATTGCCCTCCACGTCAGCTATAGACCTTAGTTCATTCTTGCAAAAAAAAACATTGGATCGTTCACCAACTATAGGTCAGAGTGATACGAAATTCAAAAATTAGGAGTTGGTTCACTTTGGCATAAGACCCTCCAGTTAGAAGCATAATTTACGGTACGGTACCATAGTTAGTCTGACCCAATGAAGGAATTGGGTTTTGAATTTGCTCACTTTTATAGGATTAGCCTACTGTGATAATTTTTTTGTAACTTCTTGATCATTTTTATCAATATGTAATGATTTTTTGTTTCAATGTGAATGACGGTATGAGTAGGCCTGTCGATTTTTATTGAACAAGCAAGACTGAAAATACTATGTATAAGAATCTATACTTTTTCAAGTGTAATATCCATCACGTTATGTAGAAGACGGTGTGGGTGATGAATAGGATGCGCTGTGGAAAGCCAGTGACTCTGACGTCACCTCCAATTATTTTAAATAGGTATTCAATCTTGAAAAAACATTTGAACGGCTGTAGCTTCAATGATGAAGTCAATGCTCTAAGCGGCAAGTCAGTGAGTGACTCGAGATCAACTTTAACTATTTTGAATTTCCAATCTTATAAAAAGCGTTTAAATATAATTAATTTAGAGGATGATATCAGTTCTCCCAGCCATTTCACAAATCACATGCGCGTAACCCTTACCTTCTATGTATCGTGATATGCATCCTATTTTATATTTCTAAGAAAAATATATGATATCATACAGCAATCACATTACCTACATTATACTCAAGGTTATTAGAAAGGTCTCTAATAACCTTGCATTATCCTATAGTATATTAAATATACCATATAACATAAAAAATAATTTTTGTTTGGTACGGTGCTGCAAGTTTATCAGCCATCATATTAACATTTCAAGTAATATTCAATGCATATAGAATAGTTTTCTCTGTGTATTAGATTAACTCCATAGAAATCTAATTTTTAATACTTGTTTTACATAGTTATTAAAACATAATTATTTTAAGTAACTTAAAAAAGTTACCGTACTATTCTATTATATTTTATTGTATTGTATTGTAATATAGGTGAAAGGTGAATAAGGTTGAAAAATCTCATCAATGCAAACAAAATATGTTCGTTCTGTATAGTATTTTGTATTTTCAATAAAATAAATTTGCAATTTGTATCCTGTACTAATTTTTTTCTCCAAGATTGTAAAATTTTCCATAAATGCTACTAACATAAATGTTTATCTAGTTCAGTCTCCATAGAATAATTTCTATACAGTATTTATTTTTCATCCAGTTCTCATCTACATTCAATTCAATAAAAAATATACTAGGGATAATTGCATTAAACATGCCTAATCAATACCTGGTTTATCTAACATAGAATAATCAATTCCTATGTGACATTAGGTGAGAAATCTTTGGGGGTGGCGTAGCTGAGTGGGTTAAGCGCTGGCGTTGCAACCCAAAGGTCCCGGGTTCAAACCCAGGTCAGACCAGGAATGTTTCTCAGGCCACTTTCCCGTGTTTCGGATGGACACGTTAAGCCGTCGGTCCCGGCTGCCTAAAAACAGTCGTTAAGTCATGTCAGAGGCCCTAAAATTGATCAGGAGCGACCTGAAAACTCTGACACCAGACCTGAGCCAGCCAGGTTACATGAATATTATTATTAGGTGAGAAATCTAATTACACTTATTAGTACTTGTAATGAAATACTGAGATTGCCATACTTGAGATCCTGGAAAAAATATTGTAGGGGAGAGTGGTGTACCTTTGACCTTAGTCCATAATGTACCTTTAACCACTGAGCTTACTGAGGCATCTAGTGGCCCTTTCATAAATCTAATAGTCATAGTTCATAGAGTTCCCACTAGGGAATCCTACTATACTAGCTTCAAGACTGCTGTTTGATTCGTTTGAGCAAAAAAATTCTGAAACTAAAATCACCAGTGGGAAGTAAATAAATTTTCCACTTGTATTTCTTTTTTGTATTTCTACAGAGTTAGTTTTGTTGAATGTGTGTGAATCTACACCACTTCTTACTATTTAAACTATCTTACGCTGCATCACTTGAATCCACAAACATAGCCTCAATGCAGGAATTGGAAAGGAATAAGGAAAGGAGCACTGTGTCGTACCTTTGACCAGATAGCTGTGTTGTTCCTTTGGAAGATGATGCAGCTGTCTCTAAAATAGATGTTGAAGATATTGTCGCCAAGCTTCCTCATCAAGGTGCTATGGGAGGCTCTGCTCGTCAACGTGAAATATTATCTTTTGGTGTAGATTTAAAAAAACAATCATCTTTGAAAAATATTGCCTATTTTCTAGTTGAAATTAATTTTTATTAATATAGGTGCTACTATTGTGTGCATTTTACTTTATTTATTTCAATCTACCATACCAGTAGGCTTAACTTAGCCTAAACCGACATCCCATTCCATTTTAACCACTGGGCCCTGGCTTATAAAGATTTACAGCTTGTTTTTCTGATGAAAAACAAGTGATTGGGATTGTAGATTCACCAATAAAACTCTCGATTTACAATGTTCCAAATTTTGGGAAGAATCAGCTGTTGAATCAACGATCAGCCAAAACTCACTAGGAGACCCTAACATTTGAATCCAAAATGTCCACGATGGTTCAAGTAAAATAGGAAATCCCATGTATTCTTTATTCTTTCTTTACAATTGTGACTTGGTTTCCAAGTATTTTAAGCAAAGGATGAATGAGTGATGATGAATGATGAAGGTTTAAGATGTAGGTTATATGTCTATGTAAATTGGTTCAGACGTAAAATTCACGATATCACTGTTCAAACTCAAATCATCGCGGCCATTTTAGATTACAAGGCTAGGGTCTTCTGACTTGGTTTGTTTACGATTTTCTTTGTAGGTTATGATAATATTTTAGCGACAAAAATGATTCCTGTTCAAATCTCACTATAAAAATAATGATTGATATTTATTATTAAATATATTCATAATGAGAAATCAATTTATATATCAAAATCATTAAATTAGGAGCAAAGTTTTGGTTTTAAAGGAACAGCATTGGACTATTTCGATATTCTATTTACTTGAGGTAAATTCGTTTCATGTAATTTTTTTAATCAGCTGAAACTGTAGAATTTGCTTTTTATTGGAAACGTTTATGAGACAGAAACGCCAATAAAATCCACAAATTATGAGTAATGTGGATTGTAAAATGTTCATAAGCCAGGGCTCAGGACCCAATTTCACAAAGCAACAAGTGTTGTTATTAACCATGGTTACTGACAAGTACTTGTGATAACAAGTTGTTAATTACAGGCGTTTCACAAAGGAAATAAGCTACAAGTTTACAATTCTACAATTTGACAAGTGTTCCCACCCATCTGTATCATGTTTGTACCCATGTACAGTGTTTTAGTGCCATCTGTATCGGTTTTTGATACTTTCTATAGTTTGCACTGATATAGTTTTGGCTGAAATTTGAATTATTTGTGGTAAAGATAGATTGATGAAATTGATTTTGAAAATAAATCAATCATTAGAAATCCAAATCGTTGAATCCTCATGTTATTTTGATTGAAAATAATAATAATTAATTAATGAGACATTTTCAATCCATTTAGATCCATTACTTAAACAAAAAAAATATTACAGTGAGCTTGGAGTAGTCTCCCCTCATCTCACATGTTATAAACATAGCCTATATTCTACTGGTACTGATGATTTTTCTAATTTATTTAATTAAATTTTTTGACTCCTATTGGGCATAATAAAATGTACAAAGAAACAATATAAAATAGTTTTAATCATTGAAAATGATATTGAAGCCTTGAAAAGCATCTTTATTAACACTTGTATCTCACTTACTTAGGTAGAAATTTCATGGTTAATTACAAGTTTTTTTGACAAAGACTTGTTCGTTACCATACCAATGTTCGTGAAACACTTTTCATTACTGGCGGAATGCTTGTAAAATTGTTAAAATTCACTTGTTATCACAAGTCTACAATTGTGCGTTCGTGAAACGCCTGTAATCAGCTGGATTAGTAAATTTGTTATAAATCATGGTTAATGACAAGACTTGTTACATTGTGAAATAGGGCCCTGGTCAAAGGTACAACATGCGCTGATCAAAAGTACAACACCATGTTGTTCCTTTGACCACATGTTAGTGAATTTTAAAATAATAAAAAATGGTACTTTGGATAAAGTTAGCCAAATGATATTTTAGAAGAAGATAGTTAGCTAACTGAAGAGTTTAGATTAATTGAACGAGCAAAAGCGAGTTCTTACTTTTGACTCAAGGCCAAAGTTGTTGTCCGTTTGTTTGTTTGTTTGTATGTTTGACAATAATGGATGATAATGATGATAATGAATAAATAGATGCTGGAGTATATATAGATATATTGTTGCTGAGAGCTTATCCTTTTTTTGCCTGAAGAAGGATGAAGGAGTCGGTCGATTTCATTGTCCAACGAACTTGACCTGTATAAAAGTATGAAGAATATATGTTCTGAATTTGAATTTGATTAATTGAGGCGTTTGAAAGTTATTGTCGAACATACAAACAAACAAACGAACAAACAGATGGACAACGACTTCAGCCTTGAGTCAAAAGTAAGAACTTGCTTTCGCTCATTCAACTGGTAAGCCCCATGGGCTGAAGAACTTGCGTGCAAACTCTCGAAGTTACTTATGGATTTAATAACTTGATGATAAATTTTGCAGTCGAGTCCATGTGATCAAGTTCTCTGATGCTTTGGATGCCATGAATAGTCAAAATAGGAATAGGGATTTCCTGTCTCATCCTGATGGAGGATAGAAATATGTTTTTGTTCTACATAGAAAAGACTCCGATGAGTCATCAGTTTGGAATCATTTTCTTACTTCCAAAGACAGAAAAAGTGCTCAGTGCAAATTGTGTAAGGCAGTTCTGAGTTCTCAAGACTCTGGGTGGATTTGATATTATATTCCCAAGTATTTTTCCATTTTAATAATATCCTCTCCCTCTGTAATGAGCCCTTTTTCAACTCCAAACACTGTTACTAAACATGTAATTGAGGAGGAACAATTTGTTAAAAATGCATGAAAATGATTTTTGCCAATCCCGGGATCAGTCCCGGGATCCCGGGATTGATATTGGATAATCCTGAAATACCGGGATTGGAAATCAGTCCCGGGATTGACATCCCTAAATAGGAACCACAAATCTTGCCAATACCTATATTAATACAATTCTGAATGAATCCTTTTTGTGAGGATATAGTTATGTACAATATATTTTGATACAGGCTACCGTTTTCATTTCTTCCTATTCCATCTATCCACATATCTGCTGCAGCCAATGCACCAATAAAAAAGTAGGTACTTGTTCAAGACGACTTTATCATAACAAATCACAAAGAATAACTGAACAATTCTAACAAATTTGAATACATGGATGTAATAAAATCTTATTTAGGCTAGGTATATTTTTTGGCGGAAACTTATTCATACTATATTTAAACTTAGAGTATAGAGTTATATTGATGGCATTTTGTATTGAATTCAATAGCCTTAGTAAGTTATGAAGTGTAACAAATTGGAATCAGTTGAGCCATTGACAAACGTTGTAGAGCTTTGTTCAAGAATGGGATTATCCAATATTTTAGTATTTTCATTTGGATAAATCAAATATATTATTAATCAAAGATCCATTCAATATAGCATTCCTCAAACCCCATAGTGAAGCACAGGTGACATTATTATCAGTTTGACCTATCAAAGCATGTAATGGGAATTAGATGGAACAAAAATTTGTTTTAAGGAAGATTGGGGATAAATGTCTAATGGTGAAATAATTTAAATAGCCGCCTCTTGTCAGTTGTTCTAATAAGGCCCATTCTACACGGGCGTAGGAAACGCGGTGTAAATGTCACGTTAACGGGTCAAAAATTTTTGCAAACTACAAAAGGCGTAGCAAACGCATGAAGAGAAAATCAAAATGGCTGATGAACCTAACCTAGAAAAAGTGATACAAAACCCAGCTGATCAACGCACGCTCAACAGAACACATTGTGTTGAATGGTCTTGTCTACACAAGCAAAATAATCACACATTCTCAACGCGTTGCTACATTCTATCAACTAACACCTACCTCAAGAGTGATACAGTAAATAATGGTGTTACATAAGATTATAGCAGACACCAACAAAAAAGGCGATTGAAGAGCTGTTAGTGATAAGGAACTTTACCAGGAAAGACAGTCGGCAAGCAATCTGCAAGAACTTATTATTGAGTCAAGAGCAAGCAGAACTAAACCGTTTTGCTCATTTAGACAACTTACAGACTGTCCTGAGAGAGAGCTGAGTATTCACCAACCGCAATTTCTGTTAAATTGAAAACATCTTTTGATAATAACAATCAGTTTTGTTTTGAAAATATTGTTAGCTCTGAACAGATTCTTGTTTCTTGGATAATTATTGTATTTTCATTTTCAATTTTTGTCTTCTATCAGTTGCCTGCTAAATTTGAACCGGATAACTTAATTATGATTTGAAAAATCCATAATCATGATTTCTCATCACATTTTTTACTGTGATGGCTGCTCAAGAGCAAATAAAAGCCCTTTACTTCTCTACCAAAAAAAATGTCTTGTGATAAAATAATTCAAATTTGCCGCCTCTTGTCAGCTGTTTAAGTAAATATACTCCTATCACATGTTTAAACTTTGAGATAAATATTCAACATATGACTTGAATTCAACATGAAAGTATTCCACATAGCACATGAACATATCAGATACATATTAGATAAGTTCCATCAATACTTACAGTATGTATTGGATACGTAAATTTATACGTATCTAGTACTTATCTGATATGTGAAAATGTCTGCTTTTGAGATACATATTATTGAGGTATTGATTATATGTATCCGATATCACCCTCATGTCTTGGATATACATCTAATATTAGGGTTACCATACGTCCGGATTTTGTCCGGACAGTCCGGATTTGGAACACGTGTCCGGTTTGGTGTCCGGATCTGTGAAATGTCCGGATTTCACTAATATGGACTGAAAACGTGGCCTAATTGGGGAATTTTACGCCGCGCGGCAACTTAGCTTTGTAACACTGTCAGAACAGAACGCGCATGGGATTCCCTACCAAAAGACGAAAAACCCAAAACTCAAGACAAATGGAAACAAGTATTTGAAGTATGTTCCAAAAGCAATGTGTCCTTTGTGAATATTTTCAAAATAGTGGAATTCGCCTTGTGTCTGCCTGGTACTTCGGCTCCACCGAGCGCATTTTTTCAATGATGTTGTCTGTCTGGACGGCTGAAAGAGGAAGATTATCTCTGCCAGTTGTAAGAGATCTTCTTTACATTAAAGCAAATTCTGTTTTGAAATGCTCAGAATTCCATGACCACATAAAAAATGACAAACCTTTTTTGAAGAAAGTCAGTTCATCTGAAAAGTATGAATCAAGGAAAATGATATAAACACTCGTTTTTTTACTATTAATTTGTAATGGAATTTGAATTTGAGTGATTGTAATTTTAAAAAAAGGCTTAATTCTGATAAATTTGTAATTTTTTAAACCCAATAATCCTCATTTTTAATATAGAAACGTATAAATTGACCTGAGTTTAATAACATTTTTCATGCCTCAGATGGCTAAAAACAAAAATTTCAGTGCTTAATTTTCTAAAATTTTAGGTGGGAGGACCCCAGGACCCCCCTTTGTCTGGGGGGTATTCCATACCCCCCAGGCCACCCAGAAAGCCCCATGTCCGGATCTGGCATAAAAAAAAATATGGTAACCCTATCTTATATGTAACTAACAAAAAAGAATTGCTAAAATACTTTGTTGATCAATGATATGAATATTATCAAATGATGATATTGATATTTGTATTTGTTGAAATAAAATCATAATAATCCAGTTAATCTCATTTGGAAAGACATAAAAAGATGCATAAGAAACTTAACCTCAAAATACTGAATGCAATCAATAGCCTACTTAGCATTGGATCAGATTCAAATCAATTCATAAATGAAACACAGATTTATTTAATAAGTAATATATTATAATATTATATTCAAATAAACAATTTTCATCCTTTTAAGAGTACTATTCTGGTTTTGCCTCCACAATCACATCAGCTTACATTTCATCACTTCTCACAACAGAAAATTTCAGTTAAGAAAGAGCACATGAGCAGAGGCACAGTTACTAATGCATTGTGGGTAGGTTTAGTTGATATGTATTTTATATATATCGGAAAGTATTGGGAGATATGTATCAATTCTGCCTCAAATAATATGTATCAAATACATTTGAGGTACATATTTTGTAATACATACTTTAAGGGTTACATTGATATGTACTTATAGTCGGCGCAATCTAAGTTGACAAAAACCCCCTCCACCCAAGAAATAGCTACGTTGCCAGATTGTGTAAAATTGGAACATCTTCAAATTCGCGATTGAACCCCATATCTAGACGCAGAATTTTATCCTTGATATGCCAGTAGTATTAAAAAAGTTCCTGGGTACAAGGATTCAAAGGAAATTTGTTTTTTTTTTTTTTTTTGAAAAAATTGAAAAATCGCGAAAATATTACTTTTTTTGTATATCACTTCTCTCACAATCATGGGTTGTAGTAAGAATAAAGTTTTTTATATCAAAATGACAAGGAGAATTTGAGCTTACTAATGGTTTCTGAATTTTCTATATCCGACCAATAATTATATTTCAATTAATGAATATGTTTGTCAATGCAGAGTCAACTCCATCAGAAAACATGAAATTTTCGATGATCTAGAAACTTTTTTGTTTGAGGAGATAAGTGGGTGGTGAAAGCGAGAAAGTTGTTCAAAAACAATTGAAATTATTTTTTCAAATGTCGAAAATTGCCGGAAAATCGTAATTTGGCTTCTCAAGAGTTTCAAAGTTAGGAGAGCGGTATATGCATGAATCATTGTATGTTGAAGATTGGTTATTGAAGCTAATCGACTTGGATATTTGAGCTGCGAACAGCTGGTTTATCATAAAAATAGTGAGTTTTACAACACCGCGTGATTTTTCCGAAGCTACGCTGTCACTTTTAACATTCAGTTGAATGTACGTTTGCGTTAGGAGAAGTTTCAATTTCACACAAAATGACAACGTAGCTATTTCTCGGGTGGAGGGGGTTTTCATCAACTTAGATTGCGCCGACTATAATATGTATCGGATACTTTGTGTGCTATGTGGGATTTTTCATTTGAGAACATTATTTTTATGATAGTTCTTTCAAATTTGCCGCTAATAAATCAGCTGTTTTATTGAAATCAGATGGATTATCCAAAAAACGATTTATTCAAATTCCATGACATTTTTTCTAGCCTTGATTATCTTGTTGAAATAGAATAGATGCCGGAGTATATATAGATAGGTATATTGTTGCTGAGACCTTATCCTTTTTTCACCTGGAAAAGGATGAAGGAGTCGGTCAATTTCATTGTCCAACGAACTTGACCTGTATAAAAGTATGAAGAATATATGTTATGAATTTGAAGTTGATTAATTGAGGCGTTCGAAAGTTATTGTAGAACATACAGACAAACAAACAGACGGACAATAACGACTTTGGGCTTCAGTCAAAAGAAGGAACTTGCTATTGCTCGTTCAATATTTATATAGAAGTATTCTATATACTCTCTGTTTTTTTCTTGTTTACATCATGATTACACTCGTATTTATGATTTTAAGTATCCCTATGAGGTGGCTACAGAATTATAAGTTTATAAAATTAAAGAAAATGTGCAATCTTTATTGATGTAAGGGAGACGAGTGGAGAACAGTGAGACACTTTTTTTCAAAAGCAGATAAAAAGTTTCTAAAAGCCTTTTTTGTCGGTTTACGTATTCCAGTAGATAGTCTAGGATATCTACTCTCAGAAAATCAATCATATTGAACATTTCATTGGAATAATAAATTATTCAAGTCTTCAATATTCAAATAAAGGCGCTTACACCTTAGACTTTTGGGACTTCTTTTTTCTCCACGGCAGCGCTGCTGTGGCAGTGTTGTTCTAGACATAACCTAAACTTTTTCAATGTTTGGAAAACATTCTTTGTTAACAGTGAAACAATAATAATTATTGTGGTTTCGTATTAGAATTAAAAAGCTTTCATATCATCTATTGCGGTCGACGTTCTAGAGGTTTGTATGATGAGTAATTCAGAATAAAAAAGGAGGCCTATCGTGTACGGTTGTAGGTGCCCATAAAATCTTTCATTCAATATTCACTCATTCAGCAAACTTGGATCTCGTAGAACATCCAAGTTAGCATATTTCCTACTGTATATGCAACAATCAAGTTGGGATAGTTTATAGATTTATTAGAATTATTTTATAGTACAGAATTACTGTATATGACATTTTTGAAAAGAGATGGGAATATTATTTTGTGTAAGTTATTAACTTCCTGTCATTTGTTATGGCTGTCTAATTTAATACCGGCCTTTTGAATACAGAGTGCGACAGAAATGCCTAAGGCGGGTATTACACGATAATAGTTCTATGACATATTTCTATTATCAAACATCTATGATGATGAAATATTACCGTGCAATGACCAAATATTATAAATGATCATATTCTATGTCATATGTTCTCCTATCGAGAACATATTATAATATCTTTGATAATAGATGTATGATGACATAGAACTATTATCGTGTAATAGCGGCCTAAAGTTTATTGTCATAGTATGGGAACTGTAAGGATTATGAGGGTGGTGGAGAGCAAGGCTAATACATTGTGGAACAACGAAAGTACAATGCTCACTGAATTACTGCTGCATGGCAACTAAAATTTATTTTTGTGGTTTTGAAAACACCGTGGTCCCCATCACCCTCCTCATGGCTGTCATCCTGTACCCAAACAATTACCATCAGCTAAAAAAAAATTTGCTCTTGCCATGGCTGTCATCAGCTGTGAAAGCTGTGCATCACATGAAATGAAATAAAAAATGTACCGTCAGTTTAAAGTACCGAAGTGCGAGTGCCTTGGCTGAATCAATGACAAGGAACAATAGTAGATTACTCCTGCAGAAATTAACCTACAGAATAGTAAGACCTTTCAAGCAACAGCCTGAGTGTGACTCAGATTGTCAAAAAATATCAGGAAAACATTTTGCTGGTTGCAGCCTACAATATTCTTGCTGCCTTTATTCATACAATAAGCTAATGGGTTTTCTATTCTATGCAATCACCTAATTTTTTTAACAGATTATTTTTTAGATCTTAGGCTATATAAAATCAAAACTGTCTGAAAACACTGCAGACAACTGAAAATTTGCCTTATTAAGTAAGATTTATTCTACATCATTTCAGTTGCGGTTTGAATGAGATCTACTATAGTTTGTCCAAGCAGAGAAGACCCTCTGGTAAGATGGGAAAATGACTCCAGCTAGGTCAATATTAAATTTGTTCAAGAATTATAAATGTAGTCTGAATAGTAGCCTAAATCAAATTGTTTCCTACAATTTTGAGATCAAATTTGTGATTTTTTAATCAAAAGGTCTTCTTTGCTTGGACAACAGACTATATTTATATTGTCAACTGTGCTAAGACAAAAAGTTATGCTTGATAGTCAAGTAAGCCTTTCTATTTTGTTACATTCTAATCATGCATGTGTAAGTTGAATAATGATTTCTATGTTTTTTTATCATTTCCTACTAGGTAAGATAAGTTACCACACATAGTGATGTCGTGTGTTAATGTTGACGAGTTCGAATTCGTCCCTCCTAAGAAAGCAGTTCTCAAAATGAGTGACATGGAGGTGTGGGAAAAATCAGAGGCTTATCTTGTGAGTATCCATTCTTTATTGGGCTACATGTGAATTCCATAGCTAATACTCAGTCTATGCGTTATTAACAATGACAGCTGTAATGAAACTGTGTTATTTCTGGATTTCTCGAGATCTTAATCACGTGTCTTCCTCATTAATGTTTGATTTAATTTTACTCTACTAGCCTAGTTCATTGTTTCAAATTTCAACATAACTTTGGTTAAATCGCACGATAAAAAAATTGGCACGATAAAATCCGACGTACCGTTCAAAAGTTATGAATAAATATATATAATTTAAAATATAGGGGATGCTTTTGACCCACCCCAAGAATCCTACGATACATTTGGTCGGATGAACATTGCTAATGGCAGTCTAGGGTCTCAGGAACAGTATGCAAGAAGAATAAGCAAATTCCAACTTTTTTAGTAAGATTCTTGCGTTAAAATATGCAATTTTTGAGGTTGTTGGGGGTGTAAGGATTTTCTAAAATCGCTGTAGCACAAAAATTATTGAACATAGAAGTGTGGAATTGGTCTCAAATGAAAGAGAAATGAATTTCGCCTAGAGTTTGTTTCATTTGCTTAATTTGACTGGACTATTGTGGTAGAATAAGCAGAATTTGTACCAGTAAACATGTAATTTTGAACAAACTATATTTTCCCCCTATTTTCTCCCTCAAATATCTCCACTAATATTAATCCTAGCGAAAATATGCAAATACCATTTTGTAGAGAATTTTATGTACTTTAATTTTGTATATGACAATATTTTCGCTACAGGCCATAGTTTTCGAGTTATAAGCAAAAAACCTAAAAATGGATCCTTTAGACCCCCCCCCACACTGTTAGCTCCCCCCCCCACCGGCCAGGACTTTCAGTATGTTGTTCTTGGACCCTTCCCCTACAACTCTACCAATTTTGGTCTCTACATGAATTTTTTCCTCTCAAAAGTCTTCGTTGCCTGGACTATAACTTCCATTAATAAAAAATACAAATTTATGATTCCTTATTTAGTTATAATCCTTATTGTTGAAAAATGGCGTTTTTTAGCATATTTTTCCCATTATCTCAATAAACGTTGAAGTTACAAACTTCAAACTGGTTTCATTGAATTCCTCAGCTAATTGAGCGGAGTGAAGCAAAGCTCTAATGGATTAGGAAAGTCACTTTTTGTATAACTACTCCTCCGGAACCGCTCGACCGATTTGATTCAAACTTGCCATGGTGATAGTAGACATGGACAACCAGGTTATAAGCTATAGAGCATTTTGAAAATTTGCATATTAAGGACGAAAAAAGGATTGCTTACACAATATAACTATACACATTATTCATGCTATATTCATGCTCTCTGCACTGCAGGATTGCAACCTAACATCAGTTTTGAGAAACGTTCCTGGTCAGAAATGTCTATTATGCTCTTGAAATCATGTTGGTATCACTGGCAGAATCGGCTCCTCATCAAAGCCTCATAGCCCAGTGGTTAGCGACATGGACTAGTATTTCACTGCTACCAATCAGGGGGGCTCAAAACCTGAGTATAACATATTTATCCACACTGCACAGAAAGCAGCTGTTTTCTGTGCACTAAAGAGATTCGAAAGACGTCATTTACAGGCGGTTCTGCTACTAGCTCCGAAAGAGGGCTCTTTCGGAGCTAGTGCACAGAAAGAGACTGGTAGTTACCTATCCGGCCGCTAAATCGAGCAACAATGCACTGCTTTTCTGCTTTAGCCTACTTCAGTTCGAATCAGCGATCGCCGCAAACATTCTTATACAATATTTATTATTCTTATACTCGCAGTGTGGCGAAAAGTATCGTACTCAACTCACACAGAAAGGTGTTTACGGTATTTGGATAACATATTCCCATAACTATCCTCATACCGTAAACACCTACTTTCTGTGCTTGTAGTGTAATGTACTATTTTTGCCGATTATTTTCAACTTGGAACAACTTTTTATATTATTTTACATAGAAATAAAAGAAATAAACGACCTTTTAAGATTTGTTTGGTTAAGAAAAAATTAAATAAAAAATAAAAAATTGTAAGTTCAATGGTTCAGCAAGATTATAGATGAACTAATTTGGAAGATATTGAATAAGGTTTTAATCTATGTCCAATATACTTTCTAAAGGTTACACTTAAAAATTTAAAATTAAAAATTTAAAATTTAAAATTTAAAATTTAAAATTTAAAATTTAAAATTTAAAATTTAAAATTTAAAATTTAAAATTTAAAATTTAAAATTTAAAATTTAAAATTTAAAATTTAAAATTTAAAATTTAAAATTTAAAATTTAAAATTTAAAATTTAAAATTTAAAATTTAAAATTTAAAATTTAAAATTTAAAATTTAAAATTTAAAATTTAAAATTTAAAAAAATCTGTAAAAATTGTTGATATTTGGTGGGCAGGTTCAGATGAGGTCTAGAAATGTTGTGTTAGAATATTTTTGAAATCCATTCAAGATTAAACAAGTAATATGTTTTTAAAAATTGTAGATGTATTGCAAGTTGCATATCTTCCACCTTGATACAACAAATCCAAATTGTAAGTTCGATGGTTCAGCAAGATTATAGATGAACTAATTTGGAAGATATTGAATTAAGTTTTAATCTATGTCCAATATACTTTCCAAAGGTTACACTTCATATTAGCGTTTTACTATTTTTCAGAATTTTCGGAGTTTTTCTTGGATTTTTTTGAGAACAAATTGGCAGAAAATGTTGAAATTAAGTAAACAGGTCCAAATTAGGTCTAGAAATGCTGTGTTCAATAAATTTCTAATCCCTTCTGAACGGAATTTGCAGGCGAGCGAAGTGAGCCTGTTTGTCTCAGCTGACACTGACAGAGGTTTTGCAGGCGAGCGAAGCAAGCCTGTTTGTCTCACTTACACTACCTAAACTGTCGGGGGTCCAGGGGGCAAAGCCCCCTGGCTAGGCGGAGAAGGCGAGCAAAGCGAGCCGGCCAGCTAGTTCTGAATAAAATGGTGCCTGATTTGTCAGGATTCAATGATAAATAACTGAGATGACTATTTTAATTTCAATTTCAACCTTTCACATTCAATATGGTAGTTTGGAAAAACTTAATGTGTAATACGGCCTGCGGCTCGTGCGTAAGTGTTTCTCTTGATGCAGCAAAATCACTCTTTGCGTACTGATACACAAATAACTATATTGTACTGTGTGAAGGAGGCAAAATGGGTTTTTTACCTGATGTCTTTATTAATAAAATTATTTATTTATTTGCATTCATTCAATTGTTCTCAACATGCTAACAAACAATGGAAGCTTGTTGTGGAAATACACCAAAATTTTGCCCAAATTTCATCCAATAGGCTTATTTTTCCGCAATTTTTCAAGTTTATATTGATTTTCCTTTATAATTTGATACTGAATAATTATTTTAAACAATCAGAGCACATTTGAGACCAGAAAAGGTACGTCAAATGCTGTATTTACAAAGTTGAACCACTCATAGAGGAAATGACTCCAGCTCGGTCAATATGGTTTGAAAATTATTGATTTTGTCTCAATCGTAGGAAACATTCTGACCTTCAATTTGAGCCCAATCAATATTTTTTTAACCAATATTAACCAAGCTGGAGTCATTTTCTCATCTTGCCTTATTTTATCAAAATAAACACTCACTTGAGAAAACATTCACTTGAAGGTCGTTGCTCATATTTTATATTCTCATTTCATAACATTACATGGTAATAGAATGAGCCACTTTCACCATCAGCTAGGTTTAGCTAGGCTTAAAATACCGGGAACAAATTTTCGAGTCCACACGCTTCAAAAACTTTTGGACAAAAAGAAAGCTCGCTCCGCTCAATTTGCGGCTGCCTCCGCATGCGCTTCCCTAGTTTTACATAGGAATTGATAATTTTAGAACCTCACTAAAGCCTCTAAAAAATTAGAAAAATTAATCTTTTTTAAAAAATCTCAATTTCCCGCCATTTTTATCTCGGTAACAAAGCGTTTTCGGGGGTTGGTCCCATGGAACTTTTTTGTCTACTTGGTGTAAGGAATCAGCCTGAGAAGTATTGCACATTCCTCCTGAAACACTCTGTATAACTAAGTATCTGTTCATGAGTTCAAAGTGTGTCTGAAATAATTTTTATTAATCTATGAAGACATTAAAAACTTTACTCTGGGCTCAATTATTATTGGATTGAATAACTAAACAAATTATTTAATTGGTTTTAAACATAACTCAATGTTGCCCGTAGTTGGGTCACATTGAGTTACAAGCGATTTTCGAAAAAGATCTATGCTCTATGTAAAAAACTGTCATCAGCAATCTATGTAATCAGGAGAATACGAAAAATATCCAGCTCTGATGACCTATCACTCACTCTTCGCCTCACATCTGAGGTACGGCATAACTGCCTGGGGATCCTCAGCTCAAACCTAATGAGGATAAAACGAGTACAAAAGAGGGTTATTCAAACCATGCTGGGGGTTGATAGGATTGAACAAAATCCTGATAGTTATATCATTGTTCATACTGGAATCCATTATTCAGCTGAAAAAATCAACCCAAGTGCTCAGATCAGACCGACACTGGCGTGCGCACGGGGGTCACCAGGGGTACCGTGGTACCCCCATTGGCCCTTAAATTTTTTTTTCTTCTTAATAAACCAGAAAAAATTGCTCATCATTGCCAATATTACTCTTTTTATTATAAAATATTTTCAAAGTTGACTGTGAATTTTGTATGTGTTTTATTATAGATGATAAGATTAGACCTATTCGTTATTGAAACCTAAAGTTTGTTCCCCCCTCCCCCCCTATTTACCTGTGGGTACCAGCAGTAGCGTAGCCAGAGGGGGTTCCTGAGGGTCCGGAAAAACCGAAATTTTTGGCATACCTTCATATTTATGTAGTTCATACAGAGTGTTCCATAAGAGTTCACTAAACTTCTTAGACTGATAACCTACATCAGAATAATTAAAAAATATATATACTGTACCTTATAAAATGAATGAAATTTCTCAAAAATTTAAAACTTTATGAATTAATAGAAGCTCTATCACTCTCTAAGGTTATTGAAATTATAAATTCTAATAGAAAATCAGCAAGGAAATCTGAAGGAATAATTAAGACCTTTGTAATTTTATTTATTATTGATATAATGAGTGAAGTATCCTAAAAACCTGATTGAACGGATATTGCTAGTGACTTCATTGTCAACTGACCAAGTTGTGTCCAAAAAGTACAGATTTTTAAGGGCTAAACTGCATTTGTATGAAAATTAATTTTCAATTACTGTGAGTTATCTCAAAAACTAGAGCTCTACAACGCTATCTCGGAATAAAGCAAGGCTCTCCCTACTGATCAAGTAGTATTTACTACAGTGACTATACAGGGTATTTCAGAAGTAGTGTCGAGCAGTAAAGGGGATTGTTCCTTGGTAAAAAACATACCTAAATATAATTTGCAAAATGTAATTTAATTCAATGTAATTTAATGTAAAATATAATTTTTGTTTTATCATTTTCATCTAATCTTTCAAATTTATAATTTTGTAGCGACCTTGAGAGGGTACCATAGTGGTCAATTATTATGTAAAATCAGCTGAGAATTCGAATGAAACCAGTTAGAAGTTTGTAACTTCAATGGTTATTGAGATAGTTGACAAAATAAGCTAGAAACCTACATTTTTCAACTTTAAAGGGATATAAATGGGATATTTAATCGTTTAACGGTATTTTGAGCTATTTTTTAATGTAGGAAATTAAATTCTGAAGAAAAATGATCAGTGCCATTTGCGTCTAAAACGCACCCAAACCTCACAAATTAGGATTTAAAAAAGACAGAACAGACAGAAAAAACAGGTATGAAAAGATTACTGTTTTGCCTTCTTTAAAATTAATCCTGATTTGTGAGGTTTGGGTGCGTTTTAGACGAAAATGCCACTGAACATTTTCTATTTGGAATTTAATTTCCTACAATAAGAAATAATAAAAAATATCGTTCAATAATTAAATATCACATTTATATACCTTTAAAGTTGAAAAATTTAGGCTTTTAGCTTATTTTGCTAATTATCTCAATAACAATCAAAGTTACGAACTTCTAACTGATTTCATTCGATTTCTCAGCTTATTTTACGTAATAATTGACTACTTTAGTACCCTCTCAAGGCCGCTTCAATTTTTACCAAGGAACAACACCCTAAAATGCTCGAAAGTACTGAAACGTCCTGTCTTATATAGTATTTACGAAGATAAATTGCTGGGGGTTCAACTACATAAAGTGAATAATCTGAATAATACATACAAAAAATATATGCCCCTCATCAGCAGAACAAGTTATGCTCAAAACATTCTGATTGCTGCGGTTTGGACTGTATAAAGTGAATCTGTATTAATTATTTCTCTTTGAGAAAGAATGTTTTACAATGATATTTTGGACACAAACTAAACAGATAGTATTAAAATATACTGTTGAGGGATATGATTCAACCCTCAAAGTGTAGTCCGTAGTATTCAATACAAATAATAGATGGCTATGGCTCTAAAACAGTATTTGGTACTGTAAAATTTCAAAAATTTTCCGGTGGACCCCCGGACCCCCCTTGCTGTTGAGGGGTGATCTACCCCCCCGGAAACGAATCCTGGGTAAAACCCCCTCAGACTTTACTGCCTGGTACCCCCATTAATCAAGGTCTACGCACGCCTATGCAGACCGACACAGTTACAACTCTAGGAAAAAACAGAACATAGACCTTCCGCATCATAGACTCCAAAAATACCGCAGATCCCCCATGTACATTGGACAACACCTCTATAACCAGCTGCCACCAAACCTACAAAACATGCATAATACAAATGTCTCTATAAAGAACCTGAAAAGTTACCTGAGTTTGAGACCATATAGTCCAGTCAATAAAGTATTATAGAGTGCATGAAATATGCCCCAATTTTTGACCTCGGGGATTTGTTTAGACTAGTTTGTTTGGGAGGTTAACATACTAAAATTCCCCGGACCTGGGGGTGATCATAGGGTGGGAAGTGGGGTTTAGAAGGTTCAATTTTTTAGTTTTTCGCATATTACCAGAAAACGGTTGATCCTAGAGAAAAGTGCTCTGAATCGAAATTAAAGAGGACTAAAATCTGCGTCGATTAAAAAAAAGAAGAAAATAAAAATCGGCCGGATAGAATTTTTCTTACATTTGATCAACACTCCCATTTTTTGAAAAAAAATCCCAAAAAATTGTCTCAACTAATTTTAAATATTATGTAAATCATGAAATAACAATAAATCCACTACCCCCTCACCCTAAAAGTTGTCGAGCATGAGAAGTAGAGTGCAAATAATATATCAATATTGATATTTGACCTATTTTTAGAAGTTTAAGGATCACATAATGGAATTCCTCCAAATTCAGCTACAAGTGGTTTTTGTCAATATTTTGATACTAAAATATACATACAATGTGATAACAATATTCAAAGTGGTGTCTGGTAGTCTATATGGATCATTCCTCATCAGAATACCTATTTTACTGCTCAAAATCTAGACTATTTGGGCGAAGTAAAGTTAACTACTAAAGTAAAGTAAAGTGAAGAAGCATAATAGTTATGTTCTCGACAATTCTACTCGTTTATTGTGTTCCTATTACTTTCAAGGTTTTGACTATTGATATTAATCTATTCATTACTCTGAGTAAGCTCCGTTATTTTTACTTTTCACCTATTGAACTAGGACCAGGACCCTGGGTTACATTGAAATAATTAGATCATTATTTTTACTATTTTGTTGATTCAAAATAATTTATATTTTTTTGCAGGAGTACATGGGATTTATTATGGCGATGAATGAGGCGGTGAAGCATCAACCCATGAAACTCCCGCGAATTCCTGAAAGGCTTAAAGGTATGATGGATCTTTTGCAAACATTGAGTGATTGGGTTGATGAGATACCACCAATTGAACAACCCCAGAGGTTTGGAAACAAAGCATTCAGAACCTGGTGCAGCAAGTTGAGTGGCGTAAGTTTTCAAAATTGTTTTTGGGTAGTTTTGTTTAAACTATGTAAAAACGCTGAACCGTTTTCTTCCACAGGCTTATGTTAGGAAATATTCTTCGAATATTTATGAGATTCTAAAAATACCTTTTATTATTTTATTCTTGCATAGCTATTTTCGATTGAAATTGCCATCAATGTTGCATAAATTTGATAAAAGTGCTTAAATGAGTGCTCTAGCTGTAGTAGGTACTAAGTTTATATTCTGATGAATAAGATTCTCACGACATATTTGTTGGGACAAATTTACTTTATAAGATTAAGTTTTAATTTTGTTAATAACTTCTGCATTTCATTTAGTTTTATCCTGTTCATTGTATTTTTGTTGTTATGATCTCTGAATGCTCAATTTTAGATTACTTTTATAGGATTTTGAGATTGTGAGTGTGTATATGTTGAGACTGGCTAGCGAGTTTAGAATCTCTTGTGACTGATTTCCCACAATTTTAATTGTGGTTAGCTTAATAGTAGGCCTAACTCCGGTATGTTTACTCATAAACCATATTACGTGAAAAATAATTGATAGGTTTATTCAGTATTTTGACTTATTATCAACCTGATTAATCATTTGAAAAATAATTATCGTATTCATTTTACAGGAAGCATTACAATTATTGCACAAAGCCCTACCAGAAAAGTTTCATAGAGCTGTGCCCGAAATCAAAGAATATCTCGTTGAAAGTTTTGGGAGTGCAAGCAGAATAGACTACGGAACTGGTCATGAAATGGCGTTCTGCATGTTTTTATGTTGCTTGTTCAAAATTGGAGCTTTCGAACGTTCAGAAAGTATGGAAGTCATATTTTTAGTCTTCAACTCGTAAGTTCATGCAGTCACTGGAAATTTCTCAATTCAGTAGTTTATTCACAAGGTTGTGAAATCAATTTGAGACCTTTTGTATAGTATTTTAACAACTCATCTGTAGTAGTAGTTGTCAAGTTGTAATAACTAGTTATAATAATATTGTAGTTGAGAAAATATTTACTATCAAAACTGTTGCATATGTAGGCCTACATAGTCTGTCCAAGCAAAAAAGATATTCTGGGAAAATGACTCCAGCTTGGTTTAAAGATCAATAAATTTGTTACAAATTGTAGCAAACATTTTAATCTACAATTTGAGACCAAATTTATAATTTTTTAAACAATATTGACCGAGCTGGAGTCATTTTCCCATCTAACCAGAATGGACAGATCTTCTCTACTTGAACAGACTATAGCTTAACCATTTGAGGAATTTGAATTGTGAATAGCATAATAGTAACTATGATTACTTATAAACCGTATTGCGTGGAAAAGAATTAGTAGGTCTATTCAGTATTTTCACTTATTATTTGACGACTTGACGTTATTCAACTTATTTTATTGAGCCAAAGCTCAGTCAGCATGTCAGCAATCAGTTTCCCTCACAAATAGTTTTAAATACAATTCTTACTTGAAATATAATTATTTGACTTCTTGATGAAATGTGTTTGCTTAGATTTTTTCAACAGAATAAAACTAAAAAGGAGTATTTTCACTTTTTTGGAACTTTTTTGCTAAACAGCATCTCATCCCATATCCTGGTTTTAAATTATCGAAGAATTATCAATTTTTATTTTAGGTACTTGGAATTGGCGAGAAAATTGCAAACAGTCTACAGAATGGAGCCTGCCGGCAGTCGCGGAGTCTGGTCACTTGATGATTATCAATTCATCCCATTCATTTGGGGTAGCTCTCAACTTATAGGTAACTATTTCCTTCATCTCTCGCTTTTGTGATACACCCATTGGTTCCCATTTGAGGGAGGGGTGGTTCAAGATGGATATAGTTTGTCCAAGCGAAGAAGACATTCTATCAAGATGGAAAAATGACTTGAGCTTGGTCAATATTGATTCCAAAATTGTAAATTCTGTCTCAAATTGTAAAAAACCATTCTGATTTACAGCTTCAGTCCAAATTCATAATTTTTGAACCAATATTGATCGAGCTTGAGTCATTTGCCCATCTTGCCAGAATGTCTTCTGTGCTTGGACAGACTATATCTCTTAATAGTTGAAATCCCTTACTATTCTTCAATTCAATTCAATTCTTTATTTCCCAAAAACAAATTCATTACAAAAATCAAAAATTCATTACATCAATACAAAGTTTATAGGAAATAAATATTTCCCATATAGACTATAGATCCGTGAGTGGGGAAAGAGTTCATATCCTAAACTAACAAAAAAGTAAAGAAACATTTCAATTGACATCAGAAACAATAAGTATAATAAATTATGACAAAATTATTTTCTTACTCAATTTAGTTTTAAGTCATTTTAGAGCTATTGCACTGTTGACTTGGTATTATTACAAAATTTAATGTAGATACAGTTGAAAGTAAAAATTAAGACATGATTGTTGTAGTTATGTTCGGGTTTCGTCCAGGGCACTGCATCAAGATAACTGGGAGTCTCAAGTTTGGTATAAATAGAGAAATTCATATATATGGCGAGTTTATGAGGGCTTTGGATTCTTCCCGGCCTAAATCGAACAGCCACGCGACAATCCTTTTTTGTACACGGCAACACTGCATCGCTCAGCCTCCTGTATTGTATTGGGTAGATTTCGATGGAGTAGGTGGATGATATGGAATGGATTGGTATTCCATACCAACGTATTCCTTCCATATCACGTAGACTGACGTGAATGTAGCTCGGGGTGTTTCGAAACCGAACTTTAGTCTATATCTTGTTGGGTAATTATGAAGCAGTTGTGAGAAAATTTCTGTTTTATAAGATTTCGCGAATATTAGGAGAGTCTTGGTATAAATTTGTCTAATATCGAGAACACGGAATTCAGAGAAAAGTTGCTCCGTAGGGTACCTGATAGGTTTATTAAGAATTATTTTGATAAGTGATCTTTGCGTCACAGATAAAGGCTGAAGCACAGCGGCCGAAACCCCTCCCCACGCCAGGACACCATATTGGAGCATCGACTGCACGTAGGCAAAGTACACAGTTCTGCTTTGACTCATAGTAAGAACCTCCCCAAGCTGCGAAAAGGCATAAATAAATTTCCTCAGTCTTTTTTTTTAGTGCTTGAATGTGAGGAGCTCAAGATAATTTAGAGTCAATGATTACTCCCAGGTACCTGTAACTGTCCACACGATCAATTGCCCTGCAATCGCAGGTTTCTGACCGCCGGCCCCGACAGGTATGCAAAAACAACTGTCTGGGAGCAGGGTCACTATCACTCCTAAAATAAATTGGTAGGTGTTTCGTTTTATCTACATTTAAAGTAAGGGTGCTCTGATCAAGCCAACGCTTGATTCTGATCAAATCTGCCCCTGCCTACTCTTTTTTTTTTTTTTTTTTCTAATGAAAGAAATATCTAGGTTAGTTAAAGTTGCATCAGGCCTTTGGACTTTTCTTAATGATATTGTTGTCGTTCCCAATCTATCTCATTGATCAAAGTATAAACCATTTATTTCAATCCTGAAATATTGAATTACGAATAATTGTGTTGAATAATTAATCATGGGAATTTGTTCAGTTTTTCCTTATCTATTCTGTTTTTTCCAATGAACAAAATGATGAATAACTTGAACAATAGGAGAAAAATTTCAATTTTATTTAATAAAGTTTTTTTTCCTCAAATTTTTCATCCTGGGTTACTTTTATTTATTAATTTTATTTTTAAACATTTAATTGTGATAACTGAATAATTAATCATGGAAATTGTTTTTGATGAAGAATATTTTTTTATTGGATTTATATAATTTATATTATTTATTGGACTTAAAGAATATATATATATTTTTCTCGAAGATTGTATTGTAGGTTTACAACAGTAGCACCTACTCAATTTGATTTTCCAACGTAATATTGCGAACTATAATTTACGTGACAGAACTTGAGTAATTAATGAAAGAAATTGGTTTTTGATTTTCTCAATCTATCATGATTTTTTTCCCAATCAATTAAAATAATGAATAACTTAAATGATAAAGGAAATTAAACGAGATTTTATTTTATTTTCTATTTTTAGTTTACTTTTGTATTGTAGGTTTACAATAGTAGGTTTAAATGTTTTAACTCCGATTGTAGAGCTGTTGAGCACTAATTATAACAAGAAATTATTAAATGTCCTTTAGGGATGATCATTTAGATGAATACAGGCGTATTGAATGTAAAAATGTTGAAGCTTTTGAGGTCGACACCTTTTTTTCTAATGGTGAAAATTACCTGAAATTTATATACTTGAATATTAGAAGCTTTAACAAGAATTTTGATAGTTTCATCACCTACATCCAGGGATGTAATGTGATATGGGATGTAATAACGCTTGGAGAAACCTGGTTGGGTGATGATTCTTCGGGTATTCAATTAGGGGTTATAGGGTTTATAAGACCAACAGATGGAGGAACAGGAATGACGGAGTGATTGTGTATGTGAGGGAGGGAGTGAGTGTGAGTGATTGTAAACAGATGGAGCTGGGTGACGTGCATGGTTTAAGTATAAACTTAACATATCAGGGCAAAAATACAAACCTTCTGTCAGTGTATCGTACGCATGACAGTGATTTGGACGATTTCACTGAAGCATTGCATAATTATTACAATAATTTCAATAGAAATAAAACTTGTGTTTTTATGGGTGACGTTAACGCCAACATACTACAAACAGATAGTAAAACAGAGAGATATCTTGACATAATGTACGAAAATGGTTTTATGAGTGGTATTAATGAATATACTAGGGTGCAAGGTTACAGTAAAACATGCATAGACCACATATTTATTAGACACAATACCTGTGATTGTATTAAAACAGCTGTCGTTCTGACAGATGTGACTGACCATTACAGCGTTGCATTACAAATTTCGTACCAAAGTTTCAATTTAACAAAAAAAGAAAATAATTACATTGACAAAAAACTATTGCATAAACTAATAAGAGAATGTGATTGGAGAGACGTTATTAATGCTCAAGAATTAAATTCATCATGTAATTTATTTTTCTCTATATTGAACGATTTGACAAAAAAATCCAGTAAAACTAAGATAATAAGCAACAGAGCAGTTAATTTGAAGCCTTGGATGACGGAAGGATTATTACGCTCTATTAGAAAAAGGGATAGTATAAGTAAAAAGCTGAGAAGACAGCCTTTCAATCAACAACTTAAAAACTATTATATCGCGTATAGAAATAATTTAAATTCATTAATAAGGAAAACCAAGATCCAGTATTACAAAACAAAAATTTTCGACTCAAAAAATAACCCTAGACGTTTTTGGCAAACTGTAAATGAACTTGCAGGCAAACGAAAATTCAAAGACACCTTTCCACTAGACCAGTATACAGCAGGCAAGATATATACAGGCGAAAAAGAGAAACAAGTAGCTGAAGAATTTAATGATTATTTTTCTAATGTGGGAAGTAGTTTGGCTAGCAAAATAAAACCAGTAGGCCCACCGGTAGTCAATGACTTACATTACGCTGTGGACTCACGGTTCAACCTTCGTACTATTGATAGTGCAGAATTGCTCAACTATGTGAAATCCCTGCGTGGCGGTTCAGCCCCTGGGTATGATTGTATTCCTGCTGATACTCTGAAGTCTAATTTTCAAATTCTGTCTGCTCCACTGCTGCATATTGTCAACTTGAGCATCGCGTCGGGTGAGTTTCCTGATGCATTCAAGATTGCAAAAGTGATTCCTTTGTTCAAATCCGGTGACATAACAAATAATTCAAACTTTCGACCAATTAGTTTACTTAGCATATTTTCCAAAATTCTTGAAAAAATAGTAAAAGACCAATTAACAGCATACCTTGAAAGCAATGGATTACTAACTGATTCTCAATATGGGTTTAGGAAAACAAAAAATATTTCAGATGCCCTCTTTGCTATAACTAGGGATTTGAATCTAGCCATAGGGAGTAATGAGAAATGCGCCATGATATTCCTGGACTTAGCTAAGGCATTTGACTCTGTTGATAGAGGAAAATTAATTAAAAAAATGGAACTGATGGGGGTGCATGGAATTTCGCTTGACTGGTTCAAGTCCTATTTCAGCAACCGAAAGCAGTTCACAGTCATCAATGGAGCGAATAGCCGGCTACAAGAGGTAGAATATGGGGTCATTCAAGGAAGCACCCTAGGTCCACTACTATTCTTAATCTACATTAATAATCTTGCAAGAATGAACTTGAATGGTAACATCTACCTTTTTGCAGATGATGCTGCTGTTCTTGTTAGGGGGCCTAATTGGGAAGCTGTTATGTATAGGGCAAAAAAAGACTTGGCCACTCTGAAATCTTGGTTTGATAATAATACACTTACTCTTAATGTTGGTAAGACGAAGTTCATGCCGGTCTCGCTGCGAAATTCAAGTGACACCTCAGTTGGCGGCATCAAACTCCACATATGTGGGAATATTGAGAATCCTTCTTGCAGTTGTGAGTCAGTGCTAAGGGTAGACTCGTATAAATATTTAGGCGTTACCATAGATAATAGACTTAACTGGTCCGCACATGTTGCTTACCAGAATAGCAGACTTAGAAAAATGATCTATGTTTTTCGGCAACTTAGAGAATATTTGAACAAGAAGGAGATCAAAATAATTTATTTCGCATTTGTACAGTCTATCATAGAAGGAGGAATCCTTGCATATGGAGGAGGATATAGAACTATACTGAATCCTTTATTCATAACCCAAAAACTAATCTTGAAGGCTGCTCTTGGACGGCGTCGGGATTACTCATCTGATGCGGTTTTCGAGGAGATGAAGGTACTGGATGTCAGGCAGTTGTATATTAGATCTTTGGCAATTTACATATTTAATAATCATTCTAGCATATTCATAGCCACTACACATAGTCATGCAACCAGGAGATTAGCACAAAACAATATTCAAATGCCTAGAGTCAACAAAACTATCTTTATTACCAATTCATACTACATAGCCCATGTTTTAATAAGAAATCTTCCCATAGCTTTAAATGAATTCACAAACTATAGTATATCCACATTTAAAATAGCAATTAAAAGGTGGATTCTAAGCATTGGTAGAGATGAGTGCTGTGAGAGATTGATCACTTCTGAGTACAGACACTAGGTCTGATCTAACATACAAATAATTCAGTTCTATGGTCCTTTCAAATGATAGCAACCGCACTAGTTTAATTCTATTCTATTTAATTTTATTTTCAATCTATTTCATTTTATTTTTATTTTTTTTCTTACTCGCACTTGCTTTTTCCCAAGTTATTCATAAATAGATACAAGATGCTCGATCTGTAGGTGTGAATGGATGTGGGTGCGTGCGAGCGAGTGAGTGTGAATGTGTGTTTTTGCAGTTTGATAACGGAGCAATAAGATACAAATGAGCCATTGCATTGGTACTCATTCTCGCGCACAGGCAGTAAATGCCTATGCGAGAATTTTTATTTCGTAATATATTACTGTCAGGTATCTGTATTGCTTTTTTTAGTGGTTAATATTGGAGCGGTCTTCGAAACCTAACATCTCAATATTTTTTTTATTTCGTTGTAAAGTGCATTTTTTATTTATATTTATGTGCCACTAAAGTTGCAATTGTATTTTTTTTTTCTCTGAAATAAACAAATTTTTTGATTGATTGATTGATTGATTGATTGATTACTCATAAGCCTTGTCCCACGAGCAGCCGGACGACACCACCGCCGTATCATCAGCGAAAAGGAACAACTTCCCACCCGTCGATACCTTCTCCAAATTATTAATGTAAATCAAGAACAGGAGCGGTCCCAGTGTACTTCCCTGAACCACTCCATAGTCGATACCAGCCTTTTCACTATCAATGCCATTTATACTAACGTATTGAGAGCGGTTCTCCAGATAGCTTATAAACCATTTCAATGATTGGACCCCAATATACTGTAATTTTGAAATCAACTTTTGTCGATCTATGGAGTCAAAAGCTTTGGCGAGGTCCAGGAAAGTAACCAGGACACGTCTCCCATCTCCAATCTGCTGGGATATGTATTTTGAAAACTCAAAAAAAGCGTGAGAAGTGCTCCGGTCTTGTCTAAAACCAAACTGGAGATCGGATATTATTTTCTCACGTTTAAGATAGGCAGAAAGCTGTACTTTAACACATTTTTCAAGAATTTTAGACAGGGTACAAAGCAAGGAAATCGGTCTGTAATTAGATGTCGAGTTATTCTGTCCTGATTTATATATTGGTACCACTTTAGCAATTTTACACGGTTCAGGAAATCTATTTGTATTAATGCTAAGGTTAACTATGTGAAGGAGTGGATTGATCAATGTATCTTTATTATTTTTTATAAATTTAGATGGAATATTGTCCCAGCCCGGTGCAGAGTTGCCCTTAATGCTCCTTATCACTTCAGATAGCTCCTGCCGTGTAACTGGCCGCAGCCAGAACACAGAATCAGTGGCGTGGTCGGCATCGTCTACCTCAAGTGCACCGGCAGGGTCGAGGGCCCCAGCTAACCGGCGACCAACTGAGGCAAAATAGTTATTAAATTCATTCCCCACTCGTTTCACATCTTGTGGAGAGAGCGATGCAGTGCTGCTATGATTAGCAAACGCATTCAGCGGAAATTTTGTTTTACCTGTTGTTCGTCCTGCGACATCATTCACAATGCCCCAAAACTTTCTTGGGTCCCCATGAGCTTCATCAATTTCATTTTTATATTACTCAAATTTCGCATGTTTAATTAATGATTTCAATGTATTTCTGTATATTTTATAATTCAAACTGAGTTGTGCATTTTGGGGGTTTGCCCTGGCCTCTTTACCTAATTTATCGCGCCGCCGTATGGATAACAAAAGGCCAGTCGTTATCAAAGGCTTCAGTTTAGTATTTTTTGCTCTAAAAACTTGCGTTGTTGTATTTTTTTCTATTATGTTTTGTAAGATATAGTTAAAGTTTTCAGAAGCAGCATTAACATCAGTTGATTCTAGTATCATCTTCCAGTTTTCATTTTTAAGGGAATTTTTTATATTTAACCAATTTATTTTCTGATAGTATTTTTTTTCTGGGCTGTTTGATTTGGTTAATTTGATATTGAGGCCTATGTTAAAATGATCGGTGATATCTGTTTGAAGTATTGAAGAGGAAGCATATATGTTTTTAGGAAGTGAGATGAAAAAATGATCCAAACAGGAATTACTTGAGGGACGTGTTATCTTATCTATGCATGCTACAAGTCCGTTTTCATAAAGAATATCCACGTAGCGCTCTTCTTGTGAATTAGGGTTCAGAAGATCGCAATTGATATCTCCGGCAATGATTTTCAGTTTTGTATAACATGCATCCCGGAACCGAGCAATTCCTGCAGACCGTTGTTGAAAGCTAAGAGAGATGAAGATGGGCTGCGATAAATACATAATAATTCACAATCAATACTGGCCCACTTGAAAGATAAAGACAGACATGTTGCAACTTCCCCAATAGTAAACTGGCTACTAGTTACTGATAGAGTTTCGTCTATATAGACCACAATACCATCACACTGGTTGATACTGTTGTAGGTACGGAATATTTTGAAGCCCTCAATACTCATGAGATCACTGTCATCTCTCAGCCATGCCTCTGTTAAAATTATACAATTATATTTTATATCAACACCTTGTAATAATATAAGTAATTCATCAAAATTTTTATTATAACTACGTATATTCAGATGCAGCACCCTAAAACTCTCAGATTCACAACAGTCACCACTGACACTAAAACTGTTATTGTAATCTACAATATTATCAAACTGATAACAGTCAACAGTCGGACGCTCGTGATAATCATTCGCATCCATGACAATCACTGTATCAGCGCACCGGTCGGCTCACATTTATGATAATGAAAAAAAATATGAAGACAAAAAACAAAAATAAATAAAAATATTTACTTACAATTTTCAACCAAGTAAAACGAAACTTCCTCTCCTAAATGTAGTGTTAATCAAAGCTACATCCAAAAGAGAGAGAGAAAGAGAAAACAAACGATAATAGAATACAATAATGAGTCACTGTAGTTGGATCTAATTTTCATTTATTCTTCTACCTTATCTAGCCTTTAGATGTTGGTTCTCGAAAATAGTATTGGGATTAGTTGATATCATCACACTAACATAATTATTTTATGGCAACATACGCACTATGATACATTAAAAAAGCTATTTTTAATTTTTTAATGTAGCACCGCTAATATAGAAAACCGCTTTTGATAATATTATTTTATTTCATTCTTGAAGTAGTGTTCAGTATTTTCCTACTCTCTTTTTGAGGGTTATCTCCTTCAGTTTAGCCTACAATGTAAGTTTATCAAATCCATAAGCTCTATGAAAAAAAATATATTATTATTCATATTTTTATTTAGTTAAATTGCCATGTGCCTGCTTTTCACATATTATTTGATTCGTATTCGGAATCTAGACAAGAACCAATGTCGTCATAGCTTCGAAAATGAACAATAATTATTATTAGTGATGAATGACATGAATTCCAACTGACAATCAGCGATTACATCACAGTTCGAAACTATTGGAGAATGAAATATTTCTATTACACGGGCAGCATATATGGATAAAAGAATAGGAAGAAACAGTTACAGAACCCAATGGAATTAATTATACCAGGCAAAAATGAAATTTCATTCTCTAGTTTTCAAAGAGGAAGCTCTTATCTCGTATTAATCAACCCTTTAAAATCCTCAATCTACAAACAAGTTACTTTTACTTTATTGAATGATTTGCATAATATCAGATTCAACGGAAAAAATTTCTAATCTATTAATGGTAGAATTTTGTTATCTCTCCTATAAATCTTCTGCTTTACACTTGGAAACTCCAAGGATAATACTAATAGGATAATACTATTAGTATTTATTATATATATACTATTAATATTATATATATACTATTTAGTATTTTATATATATTATTAGTTAGGATAATACTAATAATATATTTTTTTGTAACATACAGTGACTCAAATTAAACTTAAACTTATATACCCTGCATTTTTATAATACTTTAACTGTTATTCAATTGTTTATGACTTCTCACTCACTTAACTACTCGTATTTCACTCCTTTCCACTATTAAGTACTGTAAATAAGAGTATATAAGAATATATAACTGATTAGTCGTGTTACCTCGAGTTGGAGCACTTATCTATGCACTGTCGGTGGTTGTATGTGGCAGTGGCGAGGGCAGCGTCGGTGTCGGCGATTGGGCGGCCGCATCTTGGACCTCGGCGCTAACTCCTGCGGCGTCATCTACTGGAAGCGTGATTTCCTGGAGGTCCAGCAGACACCATACTCGGAATGGACGTGGTGTGGGACCACTTTTGGCCATCACATTGCCATCGTTTGTCCATACGGAAGATAGCTTATTCTCCTTTATTAGAGCCCTCGCTGCGTTGAAAAGGATGCGCGTTTCCTGTGTTAACTGTTCATTTAAGTATATCATTGTGTCTGGAAAATTTTTATCAATTTCTCTCGCCTTTAGGGTTTTTCTGATGCGCCTAGCACGGAGCCATTCGTTTTTCACCACTCTTGACACGAATGACACAACAATTGGTTGGAATCGCGGTTCGCCAGCCCGTATTGGTAACCAATGTGCAGCATTAAAATCTGTTAGGAAATAAGGCAAATTCAAAAGTTGTGCTATTCTATTTAGGAAAGGGAAGACGCTAGTCCCATTTGGTTGCTCTGGGATTCCTGAAATCACAATATTGTTCTTTCTCGTTTGTTTTTGGAGATCGTGTATTTCTTTCTTAGCAGTGGTTAATTCTAGTTGAAGTTTACACTTCTCAGCGGTCAACTGTTGCACCTTATCCTCTGTTATGGTTGCTTTCACAGTAACACTTTCGACTTTTTCTTTTGAAATCTTCATTTCATGTAGCTCTTGTTGCATGCTGTCTAGTCTTTTGTTAATATCACTTCTAAGTTCAAAAATCGCTTCTAGTACTTTTGCGTTTCCCTGATCACTATTGCTTGAAGGTTTATTCTTAAGTTCTGCCGTCTCACTAACACATTTCTCACATGTCCAGTTAACCAGTGAACCACGCGTTTTTGTTTCACTTACACATGCTGTATGGAAATGGGCTTGGCACTTAACACAAACACAGCAATGTCCTTAGAACACTTATTGCACTTCACCATTTTACTAAAAAAAATTAAAGTTCATAAATTCAAATTTAAAAATACACTTTTAAGCTATGCTTCAATGTTAAAACGAACCGGCCGATACGCTGTAACACGTTTAAAAGTTGTTTTGCAGTTCCGATAGACAACGATCCGAACTCATCGACTGCCAGATAAGAACTGAAATTCTCTATTGAGTTTCATGAAATAATTAATTCAGCCAGTCTATGTTCCTCAGTTAATTCTTATAAATCCAATGGGACTCCATTGTTCCTTATAGAAATATTAGTGATGGTGATCATTTTCATTTCATGAATAATTTCATTTGAAATTTTGCCGTTTTGATGAGTTGAATAGTTTCTAAACTTGAGATTCTAAGAGGGGAATTGCTAAAATTTATGAATATTCCAATTCATCAGGACAGTACAAGAACTAATTAGATACTTATTGTATTTTCCAGATCATCCTAGAATTGAGCCTAGGTCTTTTGTGCAACCAGACATAGTCGAATCATTCTACAAAGATTACATGTTTCTAGGATGCATCAGATATATCAACCAGGTTAGTGTGATAGGACATGTGTATAAAGCAATAAGCAATTAGAAGAAATAAGAAGCTTGTACTATATTTTTTCTCCTCTCTAGGGGTTTTATAGTATTTCTTCAATGTGTAGCCTATACCCTTTTCACGATCACTTGAGACTGAATGAACAAATTTTTTGCGCGTGTGTGAGGGTAAAGGGAGGTATTACTTCATACGACGGTCGGCCGCAGTCGAACAGCTGTATTCAACCACAGTTCTTGGCTTTTCCTCAAGCTCAAACAAAAATAGCTACCTGTACATGCAAAACTTTTCTTTATTTTGTCTCAAGTGATCGTGAATAGGGTATAGTATAGAACTCCAGCAAACGCACCGACAATTATGTGTCTAGGTTTGCTGTAAGTTATTCCAATATTTAAAGATAATATTTAATAATAGAATATTATGATTCTTGTAAATTTTCTATTTAGCATTTGTATTTTATTATGTGGGATAAAAGTGATTTTGAATTTGAATTTACATTCAAATCCTTTTTTACTAAATTAAATATTTTAGAATTTATTTATTTAGCGTATGGCTTTTCATAGTGGGGATACCCAAAGGTTGTTCCACTTCGCCAGATAACCTCATTTTCTACAAATGGAGATATGAGTTATAGTTATTTAAAAAGTTAATTTGAAAACATACTTTTTGATTTCAAAACATTGTTGACTACAAAACTGAACCACTTCAATTTAAAGATATTTTAGAATAATTTTCTACGATTCATTACTCTTCTTTTTGAACTAATTTCAGTTGAATAAAGTCAATTCATAAAAGCTCCCTAATTTTTAAAAGCTTCAAATTTTTAAAAAATAGAAATTTTCAAGCAATAGGTAAAAAAATTTGCTTGATTAGGAATTTTTTCTCAGGTTGAACAGTCTCAGGACTGAACCAATAATAAGGTAATTTTTTATTTTTGTTCGCATCAAAAAGAGTTGCTTGTTTGATTCGTTGGAAATAGTTTGCCTAATAATAAATTTCAATGCTATTTAAACAAACTCTGTTGCAGGTCAAGACAGGTCCATTTGCTGAACATTCTAACCAGCTTTGGAATATCAGTGCAGTTGGTTATTGGAGCAAAGTTAACCAAGGTTTAATAAAAATGTACAAAGCTGAGGTGAGTTATTTTTATATTTACTGATATGTTCATGTTCATATAACCTTCTTACCCATGGTAGTCTGGGGGCCAAATGCGAAAAAGGGGTTAACCTTTTTTTGTCGTATGTCGTTCATTTTTTGACTGATTATGATAGATTTTGATGTTTAGATTCCGAATCCGAGTGATGCCAAGCTGTAAAAGTTGAGAATTTTTTGTAATTCAAGATGGCCGCCAAAATTTCGGTCCCATTTCTAGTCTACCACGATTTCCGTGAAAACGAAGCGTTGGACGAAAAAAATCATTTCTATCTTTTTTTAGTAAAGTAGATTTCCAAGAGAATGGTGTCAGATTCATGTCTCCTTTTTAGGAACCGAGTTATGATTTTTTTAAAGAGGCTGATTTTCAGGAAAAATAAGAATTTGAGTACTTTTAGTTTTTGCTTGCTTAGATCTTCTTTCATTTGGATCATTTGGCATCACTCGGATTCGGAATCTAAACATCAAAATCTATCATAATTGATCAAAAAACCAACGACATACCACAAAAAAGTTTACCCCCATTGGCACCCAGACTATGGGGGTTGGGATGTATTTTATTCTATAAAATGCATTGAGTTTTATACCATTGAACTCAAGAAAGTCGGATTCTAAAGAAAAATTTAAGTGGCGGCGATTGCGTAAATCTTACCCAAATCTCAGTAATGGCGATCAAAAATCGCAAAATCGCTACTAAAAACAAATTCATCACTTGTGCTATGTTTTGTCAATTTTGCGATTTTTGATCGCCATTTCTGAGATTTGGGTAAGATTTACACAATCGCCGCCATATAACTTTTTCTTTAGAATCCGACTCTCTTCAACTTCCATCAATAAAAAATACAATTTTATGATTCCTTATCCAGTTATAACCCTTATTGTTGAAAAAATTGCGTTTTTTAGCATATTTTTCCAATTTTCTCAATAATCGTTGAAGTTACAAACTTGGAACTGGTTTCATTGAATTCCTCAGGTAATTTTACATAGGAATTGATCATTTTAGAACCTTAAAGCCTCTAAAAAATTAGAAAAATTAATATATCTTGAAAAATTTCAATTTTCCGCCATTGTTATCTCAGTAACAAAGCGTTTTTGGGGGTTGGTCCCATGGAACTTTTTTGTCTACTTGGTGTAAGGAATCAGCCTGAGAAGTATTGCACATTCCTCCTGAAACACCCTGTATTATCTTTGAGTAAATTAATATATAGAATATGTTATCTTTAAGTACTTATGCTTATAAGTAAGTCCACCATACTTATATCCATACTCAATGATATTTTTATATTAGGATTGCGAGTTGTTTGACTTGAGGAGTGTAAGGAATTTCAAAACCGCTATAGCACATGAACTACTGAACATAGAAGCTTGGATTTGGACTCAAATATTGAAGAGAGATGAATTTCGCTGAGAGTGATTTTAGAATACGGATGTGCGTGTTCCCAATAATTTGAAGTTGAAAACTTTGAAAGTAATAAAATAATTCCTGTGAGAAAATTATGTAGTTTAAAAATATATGAAAATTGAACTTTTAAAATATTTAAATAATATTTAAAAGTTAAATATTATATTTAAAATAATTGAAAAATAAAATGAGAATCAAATAATACCATTTTAAAAACTTTAAAATTATAAATGCACAAACATGTTTTGGGACATTCAGCTCATTATCAATGTGGATAAAATAATAATCATCATCATTATTTTATCCACATTGATAATGGGCTGAATGTCCTGAAACATGTTTTTTCCAATAATCATTATCATTATTTTATCCACATTGATAATGGGCTGAATGACCCGAAACATGTTTGTGCATTAATAATTTTAAAGTTTTTGAAAGGGTATTATTTGATTCTCATTTTATTTTTCAATTAAAAATATATATAACTTGAAAACGGTTGATGATAAAGAGTTGCAATTGGTTTCAATCTTTTCCAAATTCTATTCTCTACAAAAAAATGCATGTAATTTTTCACCGACGCTTTGCACCTCTCACAACCCGCCTCCCCTCAAACGCCCGACACTCAAAACCCAACATACCAAACAATATAGGGGTTGTATAGAACAGGTCGGAGTAGGAATGAAACTTTCTCTTTGGATGCCTCTTGGGCCTGTTCAACAACTAATATATCGTACGTTGTACTCCAAACCAGTAAAATTTATTCTGTTTATACTGCTCTTTTTAATTTTGAATTGAATTTATTTCAGGTCCTATCCAAGTTCCCTGTTGTTCAGCATGTCCTATTTGGAAGTCTTCTACCATTTCGCATCCCGCCAAAAGAACTCTCAACATCTCAATAAGTTACGTGATTTCAAAAATAATTTATTATTATATGTTGTTTCTTTGTTCATTAAAAGTGATTTTTTGTAAATAATGCTGTGGTTCAAACATTTACATCATTGCTAATATAATTATGAGTTTTCATGGATGATGTTTGACTACAAAAGTTGTTCAATGAGGTTTCAAATGTACCAGTATTTATTAATTTTTTCCATCAAATAAGTTATAACTTAATATCTGCTGCTCAGTTTCCTGGTTAAGAATTGGAATCTCTGAAAAATTTCATCATAGATCCAATCTTTGCTTTTTATTGCTTCTTTGCAATTATTTGATGCAAACTAGAAACTAAAAAAGTATAATTCCGTTTAAACCAGTTTAAAAATAAATAACATATATGTTTATATTCCTCTACATTGGGTAGGCCAAAGTTATTACAAGAAGGTTGTTCCATAACTGCCTGATTTTGGGCAAAATGAAAAACAGGTTGGGAGAATAGAATTTGACGTAGCTCAGATCAGAAATTCTAGTGCAGTGCGTATGCGCTAATATTTTCAAGTGAAAATCATCATAATTATGTCATTTTTTGGATCCCCCCCACCACTTTTATATCCGTAATTCCCGAAAATCGGAATAACCTTGTCTTATATGAAAATTAAACTTTAAACTTAGGGATATTTTAAATAATTGATATTGATAGATAAAATTAAATAGATCAAATACCCTTTTTAAACTTAAAAAAACTTGTGTAAAAATAATACTTTTAAAGTTTAAAATAAAATTCGTTCCGGCAGCTGGCGGTCGGAAAGAGTGCATTTCAAATGAAATTCTATGATGGCTCAAATCATATGACTTATAATGAGCTATTCAGATATGAATTCAAAGGTGCTATTTTCGAAAAACCCATGAAAAACACAATTTTCGGCATATTATTCGCCATTTTCTCCGCCATTTTTGATTGGATTTTTTTCGTTGATGGCTCAAATTGTAGGGCATAATAAGGGTATTAAGGGTATAGGGTGTATAAGGGTATTATACACACCAATTTTCAAAACGATCAAGTTATTGGTCGATTTGCAGTGATTTTTCAAAATTTTCATCCCCTAATTTCACCCTCTTCCCTTGGACCAATTTGGCTGGTTAACGAACTTGACCGAGAAATTAACACTAAAGATTTTTGTGCAAAATTCTGTCGCTTTCCGACAAGCCCTTCGGGAGTTATCGTGTTAACAAGACACGATATATCTCTATATATAAAAGCGAAATGGCACTGACTGATTCATTCATTCATTCATCACCAGAACTAAAAATCCACTGAACCGAATGCGTTCAAATTTGGCAGGCATGTTCAGTTGGACGTTTAGACGCGCGCTAAGAACGGATTTTAAAAACTTTTCAAGGATACGCCAAATATTTTAGTTTTTCTATAGTTTTTCAACGTTTTCTTCATTTTTTCGAGAACCAATCGGTAGAAAATGTTAATATTTGGTGGGCAGGTTCAGATAAGGTCTAGAAATGTTGTGTTAAAATATTTTTTGCAATCCGTTCAAGATTACGCCAGTAATCAGGTTTTCAAAATTGTAGATGTGTTGCGGGTTGCATTATCTTCCGCCTTGATACGACTAATCCTAACTGTAAATTCAATAGTTCAGCGAGATTTTAGATGAACTAATTTGGAAGATCAAGTTTGAATCATTGAATCAAGTTTCAAACTATATATACTTCCGCTTAATATTAGCGTTTTACTATTTTTTGGAATTTTCGGAGTTTTTCTTAAATTTTTCTAGAACAAATTGGCAGAAAATGTTGAAATTAGGTGAACTGGTCCAGATCAGGTGTAGAAATGCTGAAATAAATTTCGAATCCCTTCTGAACGGAATTTGCAGGCGAGCGAAGCGAGCTTACACTGCCTATACTGTAGGCGGTCCAGGGGGCGGAGCACCCTGGCTAGGCGGAGAAGGCGAGCGAAGCGAGCCTGCCGGCTAGTAAATATATATATTTATATGTACAGATTCTTGTTAACACGATAACTCCCGAAGGGCTTGTAGAAGAGAGCGACCGAATTTTGCACAAAAATCAATCATTAGTGTTAATATATATATATATATATAGTTATGCGAACACCACACAAACTTGATTCATTTATCTTTGTAATCTTATCTAAAATTAACCATTTAAATAATTTATCCTGTCTACATTGTGTAATATGTAATCAGATTACAGATTATAATTGCATTGACACGTTGACAGTAGTCATTCAATGTTACTAATTTCTAATTATTCAATTTACCGTTATTGAATTCAGTCAATTTCCAGGTAGATTGTGAATTTTAATATGAGTTGTATAATTTTGAATGCAGTACGGTTGGGCCTTTTCTCCCATAATCTCAACGTGGTTATGTCTTCAATTACAATATTTCTAAATCTTAGGATTAGCGATTTGTTTGTTTATAAATCTTCAACTTTTCAGTATAGTTGATGCCAAAAAGTTGGGTGGTTTTGTCTGCGGCTTGTGTTTTAATAGATGCATAGATGATATTTTGAAATATACTATGCATATACTATGTACTACCCGCAGCCTAACCTTATTTGGCATATTCTTACCTCAAGGCTACTATAGCCTGTCCAAGCAAAGAAGATATTCTGACAAGACTGGAAAATGGATAGTGTTTTATAAAGAGTAGAAAGATAAAGAGCAAGAATTTTCTGCAGAGACATGTAGTCAGCAGATCCATTTACCAATTTTATCAGTGATCTACCTTCTTACAATAATGCAATGAAAACAAAGTTAACATTTATAATATAATTATGTGAATAGAGTTGTGAAGGCTATATGTAGAGCACCACAGCTAGAGCTGGGCAGCTCGAGTAGCGCAGTTGGAGCCGGGCTTGGGAATAATTATACCTCAAGATGAACCTTTTTACCAAATTTCAACATTTTCTGCCGATTGGTTCTCAAGAAATATGAAAAAACATTCATTTGGTTTACAGACAAAAGTTTCTTGAAACCTATAATAATTAGTGTCCCATGAATTTGATAAATATTCTTGAATAGTTTTTGAAAATTCTAATGTAATGAATAGAGTTACAGTTCTACTGTATCACTAGAAAACTATTATGTTGTAAAATAGAACAACCAATAATACCAATAATTATATTTTAATATAGCTTAACACCTCCCTTTGAAAAACTGGCTTTGGCTTTGAAAAACTAAATCAATCAATTGTATCATCCCCTAAATCATTGACAAACATTCTTTTTCAATTCTGGATTGACATATTAAAAGGAGTCAAAAAGATTTGAATTTTCCCTCGCTGAGCGCTAGCTAGTTCATCTTTTAAACACAAGTAGCGCTGTGTGTCCTTTTATGTGTCTGCTTAGAGTTCGGGCTTTTTGGCTACCAGGCAAACAGAAGCATCAAGGAGACTTTTATAATACGAAGAGACGTAATAATATAGTGACACACTAATTCTGACCCTCATCTGAAAATGACTAAAAAATAGTGAATTTCACTATTTCCCAATTTATTATACATTATTAGCCATAATAACAAAGTTATCATTTATAATAAGTCATGCAAAAAGAGTTGTGATGGCTATAGAGCACTGGGCAGCTCGAGCAACGCATTCAGAACTTACAATAATGATTGTAAATAAAATTAAAAATAATGATTGTAAATAGCTTTCACCAGTATTAGCTTTTTCAACAATTTGGTACGGTACTCAACAGTATGGTTGCATGTCAGACGCGTTTTGGGGCAATGAGCCACATCTTCAAACAACAAGATCGTGAGTAGGCTACTGTTGTTAAATTAAAAGTTGATAACGAATATTTTATTTATCAGCGGTTCAAGTGAGATGAAGACAAAATAATAAAATAGTTGTTTTCTTGAATATTTGTAATTTTTATTCTATTTACTTCCTTCAAAGGAAAATTATGCACAAAATCAAATTAACAAATTGAGCAATAGGAGGAAAACATATTCCAATATTTCATAATTTTATTATCCAGTGAAAAAATGTAGTTTTAATTATGATTATAATATAGGCATTTAGGCAATGCTTAGAGAAAACTTTTTTCTTTTCAATTAAAAGTAAAGAATTATGTACATAGCTCTTTTATGGAACATTAACCATGGAATTCTTTTGGTGAATAGAAAGATACTTGCTTAAAAATTTCACAACAATATAGACTACTGTAGCCTATATAAAAATAGGCAAATTACAGAAATAAGTTATAGACAAAACTTGAATGAGATAGGGAAGAAAACATCAATGAACTTACAAAACCAGGTAGGTATAAAAACCAACATATTGAGAGCTACAATAACACAATAGGTAGGCTATAAAATATCATTATTATAGATAAATATCAAATAAAATTCTGTGAGACAAATATTATCATACTATGAAACATTGCTTTTATATTATTACAAATAGAACTAAAATAAGAAAAAACTATCTTCCATGTTATTGTTAAGAGGAAGTTTTTGCAATAGAAAATAGACAATCTGGTTCTTCATGAGATACTTCTCTTGAAGTACCGATTGTACAATTTTGAAATCTCTAAGAAAATTTATACTTTACAAGCAAGAAAATCAACCTATTGATATCAGAGAACATCTATAGCACAACAAACAACTCTAACCATTACAATAATTCAAACGAGTAAGCTTCATCAAATAGGTACTTGGGTGTTACGGTTGATGAAAACACATATTCAATTTTTGTGCACAGAGAAATTCATTATTGCTATTTTTTAAAATAAAATTGATCAATTGGAAATCAGATAAAAAAAAATGCAAATCAACTATTGATCGGAATGTTAACTCTGTGATGGATTATGGTGTAGTCTGTCCAAGCAAAGAAGACCTGACAAAATAGGAAAATGACTCAAGCTCGGACAATATTGGTTCAAAAATTATCAATTTGATCTCAAATTGTAAGAAACAATTTGTTCTACTATTAAGACCATATTTATAATTCTTGAAGATATATTGACCAAGCTGGAGTCATTCTCTCATCTTGCCAGACAGTTTTCTTCACTTGGACAGACTATATTATAGTAAGGAAGTTACAAGACCTAAACTTAAACAATCATGATAAAAACTTATTCGAATTATTCAATTTGAAAAACAAATACCAACTATAAATACACCATCTTTGTAGATGACTTTTTCAATTGCAAATTTCCACACACAAGCTCTTATTTTGTGGGGCTTACATTCATTATTTTGTCTATTTATTATTTGTCTATGCTAAAAACTAGAATAATGAATCACAGCACCTCATTTTTCAAACCTTCTTCCCAATAAGGTTTATTGATCTTTGATTTTGATTTTAAATGTTCATTTTATTTGTATCCCCATCATTGTCAAAATGTAGGCCTACTTATATTTTTATAATTTGAAAACTTGTGGTACCGGTATATACTGATATAAATTATGTATGTTTTTGATTGATATAATGTATAAAAAATTTAACAAGAATATAAGTTGGCAATGAGTAGATGATATTTTGTAAATTGATAAGTAAATAATACTTCTTTGGATTATTATCTTGTATTAAGATTCAAATTTGGCGGTGATAATAACTACTATGAATTTCAAGAATAATTAAGATTCAATCATAGATAAAATGTGAGCGGAATTCAATTCTATATTACAAGTCTGCACCAGATTATTATAAATATTCATATGAACAATATTGGTGAGTAGAAATAGACATCGTCCTATGGTCTATGACATAGTATAGTCCTATGGTCTATGTAAATTTCTACAGCAAAATATTCACAAATGGACAATATGCACAGTGTTGAGGGTCATGGAACACACCAACCGGCCTGCAGCACTAGAACACCAACTGGCAGAGCTGAGCTAAGTGGTCAATGACAAGAAATCATTGTCCTATAAGCTGCAAGACAACTATCAAACGGTCAACTAGGTACAATCCAAACGGTCTGTTCTCATGACAAGGTAGTTCATAGCCCACCTCTGTGCGTGTCGAGAATACTTGATGCCAGATGCCAAGAACTCTGTTCAATGAAATTAATCTCTGGATTTAATCAGAAAAAAATCACTTATGTATGCAAAATATTTATTTGTTCTACGTATTTTATATTTGATTGACTATTTATCCAAGAAAGCAATAGTAAAGCATTGTACAGTGATTATGTAATATTGCTGTTTTTATTAAATTGATTTAGATTTAGCCAACTTTAGTGGCTGTGTAACTCAGTTTGTGTTCATGTGTTCACTTTGTTATTAGGGCTACTAATGTATAATAAATCAATAAATAAGTGAATTTCACTTTAAAATTAATTGAAAGGGTACTTCGATTATTTATTGATTTATTATACATAAGTTGCCCTAATAACAAAGTGAACATTTATAATAGAGTGTTGTGAAGGCTAGAGCAGCGCAGCTAGAGCTGTTGTTTGGGAATTCTACCTTAAGCAATGTAAGCACTCCATATTTCCAATGTCAGAAGGTTTTGTTATTTTTCTCACTACAACAATATTCTCTTTCCATTCAACTCATTGTTGTAAATGGAGTTCAATTCTTTTGTTATTTCATCAGTAATTTCAATTTATTTATATTCCTAACACAAAACTAAAGCTGTTAGTATAGTCTGTCCAAGCAAAGAAGGAGCAGAATGTTTTCTACAATTTGAGACCAATTTATATTTTTTGAACCAATATTGACCAAGCTTATATATATATATATATATATATATATATATATATATATATATATATATATATATATATATATATATATATACAGGGTGTTTCAGGAGGAATGTGCAATACTTCTCAGGCTGATTCCTTACACCAAGTAGACAAAAAAGTTCCATGGGACCAACCCCCAAAAACGCTTCGTTACCGAGATAACAATGGCGGAAAATTGATATTTTTCAAAATATATTAATTTTTCTAATTTTTTAGAGACTCTAGTGAGGATTTAAAATAATCAATTCCAATGTAAAATTAGCTTAGGAATTCAATAAAACCAGTTCCAAGTTTGTAACTTTAACGGTTATTGAGGTAATTGAAAAAATATGCTAAAAAACGCCATTTTTCAACAATAAGGGTTATAACTGGATAAGGAATCATAAAATTGTATTTTTCATCAATGGAAGTTGAAGAGAGCCGGATTCTGAAGAAAAAGTTGAATGGTGGCGATTGTGTAAATCTTACCCAAATCTCAGAAATAGCGATCAAAAATCGCAAAATCGCTACTAAACACAAATTCATCACTTTTGTCAATTTTGCGATTTTTGATTTAAGATTTACACAATCGCCACCATTTAACTTTTTCTTCAGAATCCGGCTCTCTTCAACTTCCATTGATGAAAAATACAATTTTATGATTCCTTATCCAGTTATAACCCTTATTGTTGAAAAATGGCGTTTTTTAGCATATTTTTTCAATTATCTCAATAACCGTTAAAGTTACAAACTTGGAACTGGTTTCATTGAATTCCTCAGCTAATTTTACATTGGAATTGATTATTTTAAAACCTCACTAGAGTCTCTAAAAAATTAGAAAAATTAATATATTTTGAAAAATCTCAATTTTCCGCCATTGTTATCTCGGTAACGAAGCGTTTTTGGGGGTTGGTCCCATGGAACTTTTTTGTCTACTTGGTGTAAGGAATCAGCCTGAGAAGTATTGCACATTCCTCCTGAAACACTCTGTATATATATATATATATATAGATATTAACACTAATGATTGATTTTTGTGCAAAATTCGGTCGCTCTCCGACAAGCCCTTCGGGAGTTATCGTGTTAACAAGAATCTGTACATATAAATATATATATATTTACTAGCCGGCAGGCTCGCTTCGCTCGCCTTCTCCGCCTAGCCAGGGTGCTCCGCCCCCTGGACCCCCGACAGTATAGGCAGTGTAAGTGAGTCAAACAGGCTCGCTTCGCTCGCCTGCAAAACCTCTGTCAGTGACAGCTGAGACAAAAAGTAACGAAGCGTTTTTGGGGGTTGGTCCCCCCTGCTTCACATTGGTCACATTGGCCCCCTTGGTCACATTCCTCCTGAAACACCCTGTATATATATATGAATTTGAACGGACATCAATATTCGTGTTCTGGGGGCTCGGAAACGTGTAAAAAATATATCGCATCATAATATTTGCGATTATCCGGTCAAGACCAATAGTGCATTTTTTCAAATGAAATGCACTAAAAGGGTATTTGATTTATTTAATTTTATCTATCCTTGTCTTATAATAACATTGACTATAGCATACCTAATCAATTATTATAGATTTCATTCTGTATTAGTGGTTTGCACTGCATTGCTTGTTTGTATCAGTATTTGGTTCTCTCCAAAATATTATTGAAATGACAATAATAAATTGTGTTTCTTGAGGGACGCACTACATAGTTTGATGGAGCGAATTTTCTGCGGTCTGTGGGATGTAGGTAATCCGTAATCTGAATTTCCATAGTCCAGTAAGCAGGGATGTTTTTCTGCAAAAGGTGGTGTATGCGATTTTATTGTTTTAATTGCTTTATTTATTAAAAGTGACTTTATTTATTATTAAAGATGCGACTTTTTCCCATCAATGGCTTCCAAGGTAGACGCATTTGAACACAAAAAGTCGCATTTTCTCGGTATATAGGAATGGGCTCAAAGTACTCTAGTTGATAAATTTCTTCAATTTTTACCAAATTCAACATATGATATACGAAATAGAACTGTCTTTTCAAGCTGAAAACAATGACCTATAGTTTATCAGGATCCGTTCACTCTTACGAAAGTTAGGGGTGTCCTTATTCTATTATCCTTGAATGTCCTTTGTATATAAAATAATTTGGATTTAGAGCAGTGGAGTATTTATTCTGATCAAAAGTGATCCAAGTAGACTACGAAATACAAGATAGGCTCTATTTGAACTTTTAATGTCTAACATAACATAAAAAAGTTGAAAAAAACCATCTGTAGCCTGTTTCATTTTTGGAAAAGTGATTGTTAATGTTCCAAAAATTGGTCAAATATGATTTTTTTTTGCACTTTCTGAACTCAATTTTCTATGCTCTACAACTTTTAGGGAGAGGGGTTATACATTTTTCTGTCACTTTATGAGCTACAGAAGAATTTAAACAAATTTTTGAAAAATTTGGAAAAAATTGTGTTTTTTTAATGAATGTAAAACGTTATCTATTCGACCGATTTTCGTTTTCATTTTTTCAATCGACGCAGAATTTTGTCCTCTACAATTTACTATGAGAATGTACCTATAAAAATGTGGACCGTGTTTTAGTTATATGCAAAAAGCTAAAAAAGTGCATGGTTTTCTGGCTGTCAAAAGTTGTGCGGGGGGAAATTTTGTGTGCAATTTTCGGATACACATTATTGGGACCCTAATAAAGCAATTAAAACAATAAAATCGCATCCACCACCTTTTGCAGTAATTAGCCTTACAAAATTTCCTGCGTACTAGACTACAAGTAGAAAGACGGATGTTTGCCTGTTTCACATTTTGAAACTGCCGCCCTCTTCAAATCTACAGTACAGTAACCTAGCAGCTGTTAATGTTGGTAGCGCTAAAGCCTCTACAGCTGCTCATTCGTAGAACAAGTTCATTCAAGTTTTTTGACAGTCTGAATCTGGCGTCTGCTAGCAGGCCAGTGTTGATTGTTGAAGAATGTTGGTTCAGTTTGAAAAAGTGAAAGTTGAAAGCATGGACTGTTTTGCGGTTTTGCAAACATGTCATGCGGTTAATGAGTGCTGAGTTGTATATTTAAATCTTAACTGTGAAACTCTTCTAATTTAGCCTATAACTTGTCAGGTTGTTTATCGCGTTGTTCTTTGGTATTTTTATTTTCTTTTCTAACTCGGCTCTGAGTTTTTTCTCTGTTTCTATCGTCTGCGTTATGAAAATAATTTCAGATAGACCTACAGTAGGTACCTAGTTAAACATTGACCAATTATTAAATTCAATACATTCATTGATGTGAACGTAAACAATCGTTCAACTTCCTTTGTATCACCGTTGCAATATCATTATATTTGCTCAGCAGTATGTCATCTTTCAATTTTATACTCAGGCCTGGAGTGGCTGGTTGTATGAAACGTTTGTGGCTTCGAAAGGTTAGTTACGGTACACTCAATTATACATTTATTATTCATTGTGGAGTCGAATAATTATTATTCTTGTTTTAGTTGTAGTCTATAACTTATGTCGAATTCGTTTGAAAACATATGCTACCTACCTGATATAGGTACTAGTTGGAAATAATGAAAAAAATAGGTATCGTAGGGTTGAAATATTATGTAAGTTCTAGAGTGGCGGAAGGTCGAGTTATGAATATAGCAGCTGATCATGAAAATAACGAGTTGCACCGTATAACTATACTCAATGGAATGAAATAAATCAACTCCCTTTGCCGCTTTAAAAAGTTTGAGTAATTCAAATTTATTATTAAAACGCTGTATTTTAACCCCAAATGTGGTAGGTGGTTGTTAGAAGTATTTTTATTATATTTAGGCCTACATAAAAATAATTCATCGAATAACCAATCCTTAAACTGAACATTTAGAATAGGCTACCGTACATTAAAGGTGTTGAATCTCGTTTTTATAACACAATGTGTCACCATTATTTTCTGCAAGATACTTTTTAATTTTATTGATGAGGAGATAACTTACTAAGATTAATACTCGTAAATTTAAATTATAATTGCTTTCATCTGAAAAATTTTCATTTTTAGGTAAAATTGGCTTGTATTAAGACCAGGGCTATGCAAACTGATGCATTCAATTATTACAATGATTCGGTGGACTTGGATGAATCAAAGTTTGGAAAAATTCTTATTGCCAACAGGAGTGAAATTGCATGTCGTATTATTCGTACAGCTCGGCGTATGGGGATAAAAACGGTTGCTGTTTATTCTACCGCTGACAGCAGCTCAGTAAGTATACATGTATTTGTTTTAATAAATATCTGACGGGATGTAAGGGAGTCCACTTGAATGATTCCACACAAAATATTCCCCAAGTTCAATATTTTTCAATATTTATGCACATTTTTGTAGTTCATGACATCCTGTAGATGGCAAGTCTTAGAATATATTAATTTTTGCCTGTAAATTCAAGGTAAGACTGTAATTACTACCTTGTAGCCTATTTTCAAGGTAGCCTAATTTATTTGGTACGATCAAAAAGTTCAACTTACTTGGATTTATTATTTTGAATAGGTTACAGTTAGTTATCCCAAGTTAGCGGGTGGCTCGATGGAGGAAGTGATAACGCGCTGGTTTGATAACCGGGTGCACTCTGGTTAGAATCTCAACCGGGGCAAAATTCTTTGAACATAGCATAACCACATAGATACGGCCACCCCGTATTCCGGAGGAGACGATAAGCTGTTGGTCCCGACTACCTAAAAAGTATGGTTGTCGTCATTTATCATCCATCTCATTACCCACGCACTAGCCTATGAGCTCATATAAGCTTTACCCTCAGAAGAAAAACATTCCATCTATTCTTGTCAAATTAGGTACGGTACAATGTATCTACAATAATTTGTAAGTCTATCATCGCCTTAGATTGGAATGTTACTCAAATCCATCAATTCTCCAAACTCATCTCAGTAGAACTTATCGTCCTATTACTTGTGAATCCAATATTGCTATTAGTGCCATAAAAATAAAATTACAATAATGTTACCTATAGGTACATGTTCGCATGGCGGACGAGGCGGTCTGCCTGGGTCCTCCAGCTGCTCGCGACTCCTACCTCAATGTGGAGAAAGTTCTTGCTGCCATAAGAGATACTGGAGCCGAAGCAGTACACCCTGGTTATGGATTTTTGTCAGAAAACGCCGCATTTGCGGCCGAGCTAGTGAGTATACTATTTTATTGCATCATTTCAAACCTTATACTCCATGACGTTTAGTATTCAACTTGTAAGTTGAAATAAATAAATAAAATCTATTCACTTTGATGTTAGATAAGTAGAATATATTTATTTCTACTTACTGCCCTCATTACCAGTAGTGTGGAATTTGTTTTGAACTTTAAAAAGTTTGTACACTTCTGCAGAAAGCTCATTCTCAGCATCACCTAGTGCTAAAGAGACTGTTATGTTATCAGTCTAATACCTAATACACTCTGAGAGTCGTACTTGTATAGTCTGGTCGAGCAAAGAAGACATTCTTACAAGTTGGGTAAATGACTTCAGCTCGGTCAATATTGGTTCAAAAATTATTAATTTAGTATCAAATTGTAGAAAACCATCTATCGGTGGGGCCAAATTTATAAGTTTTGAACCAATATTGACCGTTCAGGAGTCACTTCCCCATATTTCCAGAACATGTCTTCTTTGCTCGACCAGACAATAAAATTAAATTCAATTACTCTGTACGTTGTACGGCATTCGTTATTAAAGATTAAAAGCATAATCCATTATAGAATATTGCCTACGTGTTCTGAATGACATGCTTGATTATTCTTCTACATTATACAAAACGTCATTCCATCCATTTTATCTCAAAACTCAAAGCTGTTGAATAATATAAAGATAAGGCACACTACCGTAATATCGTTCCATTTAGGAGGATTGGTTTAATAAATAGAAAAGTAAACCATCTTTATTGACCTACGTTATCATGGGTCACATTTTCGTCAATGTGTAGAATGTTGTCGATGATATTACTAATTTGATTATTTGTTATGCAACTGCTACCAAAATTACTTATCAGTCATAAACTTATTTTTACTGATTCAATAGCGACAGACTCAATTAAAATGTAACTTACTTGCTAAGTGAAGTAGCCTATTGTACGAGAAGTGGGTGCACAAAATTTTACTTTGATGTTTGAAGTCTGTACTTTGAAATTCAGAATTTTAAGAAACTGACAAGTGAAGAAAGATTCTATTTCTCCTTATCTATGATTCAATTCATCAATGAATGAAATGATGAATGCGAATGGGCTACATGTTTGTGAATAGGCCAATTCATTGACATTGTTTTAGAGCTCGACAATTTTCATTGAACCCAATAAAATTTTAGTTGGAAGATGAAATGTAATTATTAATAAATTAAAGGAATTATATGGGATTCATTATTATACTAGTTCATGCTATTACGACGTTTATGTTATTTACAATAACTTTTCAAGTGTTGCTCACAGTAGGTAATATAATATCTAGTTGAATAATTACTTTGAATTTTTGCTTTCAAACTATTATATTCTTGATAATTAAAACACGAGAAAAATTGAGATGACGCAATATAAACCAACCCATTGGGTTTTAATAATCTACTTAAAAAATTAAAGTACCTTACTGTGTATTAAAATAATATTTACAGACAAAAGCTTATACTGCCCAACTTTAAAAAGGCTTCGAGGAAGCATAATTACTGATTCTTACTTCAACACTCCGCTTGGATGGACTGTATAGTTTGGTGAATATGAAACTGGCAACCAGCTGGTAGGCCTAGGCCCTTCATAGGGCTGTTGCGCCATTGACAAACAAACAAACTTCAACACTCTGAAAAGCTTATCATATTTCAATTAAAATTATAATTAAATCACCTATAGCCCAGGCAAATTAAACTTCTAGCACCTAAAAAATGATGGATGGCTGGAAAGGATCTTAAACCCCTGTGGACATCCCAAATAAGTTTAATATGAGTTTGCGACGCTTTCTGAGTGGCGCGTAATACAGGGTGCCCAAAAAAACACGGAAAAGTTGTTCATTTTCTAGTTTTTTGCAACTCACGTCAAAACCAAGCGTCGACGTAAAAATTTGTAATTACAATGTTTAGTAAATTCTTGAGCGATTGATATCAAATCCAACCCTTTTGGGCACCCTGTATTAAGCGCCACTCAGAAAGCGTCGCAAACTCATATTAAAGTTGTTTGGGATGTCCACAGTGGTTTAAGATCATTTCCAGCCATCCATCATTTTTTAGGTGCTAGGCCCTTTTTTAGTCTAATTTGCCTAGGCTACTATTCGAGTTTAATGTGTTCGTTTTTCATTTGTCTAGGATCGAATTTTATGATCCTATGTAAAATATGATTAATAAATTAAGAAGAAGGTACTATTAGGTATTATTTCTGAGGGGAAGGTTACTAAATTAAAATTACTATAATTTGTTTCAAATTACCTTTCAACTTTGAAGTAGAAATAGAAAATATTATATTTTCACTCATGGATTAACTATTGTATTATAATGATAGCAGTATCTAGTTTTCATTGTTGGAAATGTTTGTTCAGGAATCGATGGGTGTTGCCTTTATTGGACCCAGTGCGTCCGCTATCAGAGGTATGGGTGATAAACTTGAATCAAAAAGACTGGCAATGGAAGCACAAGTTAATACCATTCCAGGTAAGTGATTATATGCTTTCATCTAGAAATTTATAGTACAATACATGACATAAATTCAGTTATAAAATCGATGTAGGCTGACTATTTAGCCTATTATTTAGAAGTCTTATAGTTGATTTTCGTTATTATCAATTCAATTAGCCTATCAGTCAAATAAATTATTATTCATCATAGGAAATCTAATGGCAAATTCAATCATCATGAGAATAATTATTATAAGAATTTTAAAATGAAATGTCTGCTGAAATATGACGTGATTTGTAAATTGTAGAGAATTCATTCATTGTGCATTTAGATGGAGAAAACTTATTTTGAAAGTTGACGCTGAATTCAGCGAATTCTGTGTGTATAATAATAATTTGTGAAATGTCTGCTGGCAGGATTCGATGGAGTGGTGTCAGATGAAACCCATTGCTTGGAGATTGCACGCAACATAGGCTATCCGGTGATGATCAAAGCATCGGCTGGTGGAGGGGGTAAGGGCATGCGTATCGCCCGCAATGATACTGAAGTCAGGTCTGTCCTTTTCATAAAAAAAACATCGAAATTTAACATGCTACTGAATTATTTACTGAAGCTGTGTCTGAATATAGACAGATATTATCATTTTATATAAGATTATATCAGATTATTAATATAATCTAATAATATAGTATCAACATCCAATTGAATCACGATGAATATGATGGTCTGTGATTCAATTGGATGTTGATACTGTATAATTAGATTATATTAATAATCTGATATAATCTAATATAAAATAATAATATAATCTTATCATTTTTATCATAATAAAAAATGATGTAATAAAATTTTTCATGTATCCGTTATCAGTGTTATTATTTGAAGAAATAAACTTCCGTATCGACGTAGAACTAATAAGATAGAGGATTCAACATTGTATTCCGATACGAAACCCACGTATTTTCATTTTTAGCCTCTCTCATTGCGTTATTTCTTTGTAGTTTCTAATTTGTTATCACTCATAGCTGTGGAAGGTATTGCTGATCAATAACTAATTCGAAGTATCTTTGTAGAGAAGGTTTTCGATTATCAACCAGTGAAGCTGCTTCCAGCTTTGGAGATGACAGAATGCTGGTGGAGAAATTCATCGACTCACCACGTCATATCGAGATCCAGGTAATTAATCTTTTTCATCACGATATTTTCTTCAATTTTTCTATCACGTATATACAGAATCCGGCGAAAAAACTATCTGATTTCAATGGGCTTTTGAAAAAGAATAAGATACACACAGAACATTCACTTAAATTCGTGAATAGCCTTTATTATGCCATTTAACATCACTTAGTACACTTTAATTGGTTTTGGAAATTATGTCCGATAAATGATATCACCCATTGTTGAGACATTCACAATGATTTTCTCTGAAGTTGTCCAAAGTTCCTGGTGTAACATCCCTTGAAATGGCTGCCACTTCCTTCCTAATGGCATCTTTCAGTTCTTGCAGATTTCTGGGGCCGATGCTTGTACTCTTCAGCCTTCAGGTAGCCCCACAGAAAGAAATAACAAGGTGATAAGTTAACCAAGGTTAAGTTAGTCAAGGTGACCTTGGGGGTCAGGAAATGTCTCCTCATGAAGAAACAAGACGTCCAGGGAAAAACTCTCTTGACTGTATATAATGAAGAATAGTGAGCGCAACGCTCACATTTCTCATACAATGTGAATCAATACTTTTCATTTGTCTGTTCAGGTTTTGGGCGATAAACATGGAAATACAGTCTATCTAAATGAACGTGAATGCAGTATTCAGCGTAGAAACCAGAAGGTTATTGAAGAAGCACCAAGGTAGGAACAGATTAAAGTTCAAATTGGATTGGGTTATTCTACTAGGCTATTCTTAATTTCAAATATGTATTCTTCAGTTTCTGCCGAAATAATTACTTTGTTTTTCCTTGTTGACCATAAAGCATTCATCCTATAGCTTAGTGACTTTTTTTGGAAAGAGTTTTTTTTTCAATTTTGGATCGAGTGCTTGATTAGACTTCTAGTCATTTTCCAAATTCAATCTTCAATTGCTTGTGTGTAATAACATTACGTACACGAAATAAATGACAGCAGTTAGTAGAAAGTAGATTTAAAAATATGAAATATGTGTTGAATAGGACTTGGCCTGATTTTTTTAAAGTTTGTATAAAGTGTAAGAGGGGCAGTTTTGGGCTTTTCCTGTTGTAATCTTCCATGTAAAATTACTGGATAAAGATGAAGATTACGATGTTATTGTTTCTATGTTTCATCATTTATACATTTATTTGTTTGGGATTCAAATTCTGTCAATTTCAGTTAATTTCCCAAACTCCCCTATTCCTGATCATTGTATTTTAATATATTGTTGTTAGTTGTTCTATTAATCTTTTTATCAATAGTTTAATCAGAGTAGGACAGCTCTGAATAATGTGTTTTCTTGTGTGAAAAGTACCTCGAACTTTTGAAAATACTATGTAAATCCAGAAACTTGAGGTTGAAAGATGAAAAAGCTGCTTGAATTGGTGATTTTCTATTTAGAGCATAACATTTTTTGCAGTGTTTTCTTGGATGCAGATATGAGGAGAGCAATGGGCGAGCAAGCAGTGGCTCTTTGTAAACGGCTCAACTATTCGTCAGCAGGCACAGTCGAGTTTCTTGTAGATTCAGCTCGCAACTTTTATTTTCTGGAAATGAACACCAGACTCCAAGTAGAGCATCCCATCACTGAGTGTATCACAGGACTCGATTTAGTACATCAGATGATCCGAATTGCCAAAGGTAAGAGCATCATAGTCACTCTCAATTCGAATGTTGTCTCTTGAATTTATACAACCTTCCAGTAATAGGGATTGGCTCGAACAAGTTTTAGCTTACTTGAATCTGAAAAAGTATGTATTGATTGAAAAGAAAACAGAAAATGCAATTGTGATAAATAATAGAGATAAAGAAATTGATTGGAAAATGGTCTGCAGACTTGAATAACAGAAAATAAATACACTTAAAATTCTGTTAATTATATCTAGTTGAAAACTATAGACAAAAATATTGCAGAATATCCTACTTTCGATTCAACAGGCCCAAGTTTACCAGGTCAATGCATTTGAACAAACATGGATGCGTGATGGGAATTTCACTCTTAATTTTCATAAATTAATAAACCTTGTTTTCAGTTTTGGCTCTTCCATAGATAACATTTTACGATCTATTTTTTTCAAATTTCATTAGTAATGTATTGATGTGAAATTAATGTTTTAGACGCGTTATTACGATACACTGTACTAAAAATAATGGTTTTGTAGGTCATCCACTTAAAATCAAACAATCCGATGTAGCACTGCGTGGATGGGCGATTGAATCCAGAGTTTATGCTGAGGATCCGACCAAGGGCTTTGGTTTGCCGTCTGTTGGCAGGCTCTACCAATATATGGAGCCAACACACTTGTCTAACGTGAGATCGACTTTTAATTAGTTAATAACTTAAACATTGTTTGCAACTTATTCTGAGTTTGGACAGTAATAGTCCACTCAACCAAGAAAAATTGATTAGAAATAAAACAGTGAGTGTTGAAAAACAGACGATATGGCTTGGGTTTTGCCTCATTCGGAGCTGCTTCTTGGAAGGATGTAATTGTAAAACCAAATATATCTATGTTGAATAAATTCATTCAATGATAAATTGTTCCTATTTTGACAATTGCGTATTGTCAAAATTATCTGAAATTTGATGTAGTTTATGACGAGATGCAAAACTGACTGGCGTATTATTGGTTCAGGTGCGATGTGATAGTGGAGTGGAGGAGGGCAGCGAAATCAGTGTCTACTACGATCCGATGATCTCGAAGCTGGTCTGCTACGGCCAGACCCGGCAGCAAGCCATCGATCTCTCTGTCAACGCACTCGACTCCTACGTCATACGAGGTCATACACGTACACGCTCATGCACACTCTATTAAACGGGGCTGGCTCACAACTGGTACGATGGCACGAACAATACTAATATTATTCATAAAAATCATAAGAATAAAAATAGACTAAATGTATTATTTTTTCACGCAGTCTATTTCATTAACGATTTAAAAACAGTACTGAATGCGAATTGAATAGTTATTAAATATTACTTTTTGTCCAGTTATCTATTTATATTTATCTGAATATTTCTTATTGTCATAGTATAAAACAATCACTCATAGTTATTTAAAACATTTTCTTTTCTATGAAGAAAAATTTTTCATCAGTTTTAATAGAGATGAAAGTATTTTGATAATAGCGAAAATGTTATAAATCGCTGTAAAATGTTATGTTGATAAATCGCTACTAGAGTTTGTAATGCAGATTTCAATTATTATCACAACTAATGAAACATTTCCATGTTAATTTGTGATTCAGAACTTATAAAAAGTTTCATGAATGTAGCTCAGTGTATAATGTATCAACCTATGAATAAGTGCATGATATAGATGGAAAAGGTTTGGCTTTGGTATATTTCTCATTTAGTTATAGATTGTTATATTTTTCTACCTCCTTTTTTGGGATATTGGATATTCAAACATTCTTATTAACCTTATCATTAAGGATTTAAATTTTGATCGGTATTTGGCTGTTTCCCCTCTACAGTTTACTCATAATATAATATAAAACAATTATAATAAAGTGATGCATGGCAACATAATTCCATCGATAATCAAGCTACTTATCTAAAATGTATTTTTTTTTTTTTGCTGTGGATGATGCCCATATAAGTATTCAAATTCACTTGTGCATGGGTAATGGAGTGTGCGAGGGTAATTTATAAGGTGCATAAACGACCATGCCTCTGGTGGGATTCGAACCCACGACCGGGTAGCGCTAGCGGACTGAAGGTTGTAACGCCCCAGACCACTCGGCCAACCCGGCCGGCAAAATAGTTTGCATGTATTTGATATGTATGACTATACTAAGGCACACTTCTCATCTCTCCAACTTCTATAGAATTGACTTGCTATTTTAAATTTCATTCGTCTGTTTTAATGAAACCATTTAATGCATGGGAATAATTCAATTCAATGAATAATAACATCTATACTCATGAATTGAATTCAAGGCCAATTGCAGGAATTGGTGAGTTGAACAATTTGTATGTTCTCTAGAATTTATTATTTATCTCTCACATGTTTTTTACCAATGCCTTTTACGCAATACGTCTTTTACGTTTTAATGTTTAAAACATTGAAGAAAGTTAAGATATTATAATTGCTTTAATTCCTCATGTTGAAGTTTCTTTGCTTATTGGATCCAACCAAGATTTAACCAATTATATTTTATATTTGTTACCAAAAGCTAACCGCAGCTTATATCAGGTTTTTCTATCGACTGCTACACACTGCTTCGAATAATACTTGCTCGCTTTCTAACAAAGTTGCCTGTTACCTTAATCAAAAGTTGCTACGTTGCTACTTTAATAATATTATTTAGAAACCATGGGCAATCATCGATGAATTTAGTAAGATTTATAAGAAAGGCGATGTATAGTCTGTCCAAGAAGAAAAGGCCCTCTGGCAAGATGAGAAAATGACTACAGCTCGGCCAATATTGTTTCAAAAATTATTGATTTGGTCTTAATCGTAGGAAACATTCTGATCTACAATTTGAGACCAATCAATATTTTTTGAACCAATATTGACCGAGCTGTAGTCATTTTCTCGTCTTGCCAGAGGGTCTTCTTTGCTTGGACAGACTAGACAGTATCGATATTTTATTCAATAATATAAAAATATTATCGACTTAGTGGAGTTGACTGTTATATTTTGACTGTCCAATTCTATAAACAATTGATTCAAGGGAAGATAAAATTTGAACGGGATTATCAACTCAGGCATCACAGGAAGGTGGTGTCATATTTATCGATACTTGAGTCTGTTTTCATTAATTCAACTTAATTTGAATAGAATTTGTTTTTTCCACATATTGTATTTCCAATTAAATACAATTAATGAATATGGAGAACTTTCAAAACACATCTACCTGATACAAGATAAAATTTTGGTTGGGGATTATTCAGAATATAATCAACTGTTCTCTTCTATTCAAGGTAGGCTCTTCTGATCACATAATTGAATTATCAGTATTTATTTTTTTCGTGTTACTTCTTAGGTGTCGCTCACAATATACCGTTGCTTCGCGATATCCTGACCGAGCGTCAGTTTGTGAGTGGCAACATCAGCACCGCCTATCTGAACCAAGTCTACCCGGATGGCTTCAGCGGCCGCCAACTGGATGACACGTCTCGCAGACGCGTTTGCGCCATAGCCGCCACCATTTTGGCCAAGGCCGACTTGAGGGCGCGCGATTTCATCAACCAGCGCAATGAAAGGCGCTCCTCACCCGACTCCTGGCACTTTGTCATCACTTTGCACGATTCGCAAAAGTCGTGCAACATTCGTTATGTGGATGCCAGCCGATCATTTATTGTGAGTAGCCTACTACATTCAAAATCATAACGTTTAGTTGGCAAACAGAATAACAGTGATTGCATGACACTTCTATTTAGTTCATTTCTATTTACAAATCTTACATGTTGAAGCTCATTCCTGTTCAAATGGTGAAATGATAAAATCACTGCAAAATATGTGGCAAAATTGCTTGTGTCCTTTGCTTGGACAGACTATATCACTAATCATTATCATCATTCATGATTCATTCCAAAATTTATTTCATTTCAAATTAATTCATTATTCAGTTCTAGTTTTTATACTCCTTACGGGCTTTTTAGGCTTTAGGACGCACTTTTTATGCTTTCAGGTATTAATTGATGGTGTAGAATCAATTATTGCGGATGACTTCAACCTGTCGCAGTCACCGATCTACACTAAAGTCGACGGCAGTGATGTGGTGTTCCAGTTGAATTCGAAAGCACAGTTTGGAAACCTGAAGATTGGGTGAGGTTTTATTTCTACTTCCTTTAAAAATGGATATTCTATCGAATACATCATAATTATTGGAATATAATCTATCTCTCAATAAAAATCAATTTGCTAGTCATGTTGTCAAAATGGACGAAATAGTCGACTTGCAATTTACACTCATCACAATAATAATAATATTCTATTTACTTCCTCTCCCAACCTAGCGTCTTGGGGGTCGCGATGAAGAATAGTTGTTCAAATTTTATAACATAATTTTACAGTGGCGGGATTCAAATTTAACGATTTTGTCTAATATTTAATTGCTATTAATTGGTTTAAAACCCTTAGTGAAAATTGACCAGAAAGAAATCATATTAGCTGGTGAAAATTTGTTAAATGCCATCATCAAAAATTCAAAGGGGCGGATTCCAATCTCTTGGATGATAACAAATTTTGCACTTATGGGTTTTTGTCAATTTTAGAAATTTTTATTGAATTCTTCATATTATTATAAAGATATAGTAATGCTAAAATACCGTAGGATATCATTACTCCTCTTATGTCGATTGAATTAAATTTTCAATGAATTGCTATAAATTATATTTAACTTTTCCAAACTATTAAACTCTCAATAAAATTTAAGAAAACTGCTTATTATTCAAAACTTAGTAGGCCTATGACTTGGAGTTCGGTATTCTCTTTTGTGATATTCTCGCAATAACTGCTTTCACGAACTTAATTTAATCAATTTATGTGATGAAAAGCAGGAATTGGATAAGTATAAAAATGATTTATTAGACTGTTCTATAATGCATTTCGTGATGTTATCACACAATATTATTCGGACATAATTTATATGAAAGTAGATTCATTTTAATGAACAACATCAACGAATCACTTAGAAATCTAAAGCTTTATTCGTGTTGGTTCTGTAATATAATAAGATGACTTAGAAATTCAATTGTAATAATTACATTTTAATGAGGTTTGTATTTTTTGCAGGTTTGAAGGATCTGATTATGATTTATCGGTTTTACCACAATCGGCTCACGAGTACATGAAAATCATGCCTGAGAAATCAGTGGTAAGTGGTATTGAATGTATGAGACTAGAATAGGCTCGAAAATCCAATTTAATTCAACAATTTTAAAATGAAATTTCATATACTTTCAATTTTTTGAACTTCAATTTAACTTACACCTAATATCAGACCAGCCAGACAATTTAATTAGTATGCCTGACTGAAAATTATTATCTAATTTCTAATCTATCACTTGCATATCCTTTTTGAGCCGTTCCAACACGGTACAGCATTGAATAATACCATAGCTTCCTTTGATAGAAGGCCATGCCCTAATAATATGGCAACGTCGCACCGTAGGAACCGTATGAAAGCATTAAGTACAGATAAAAATCATGCATGTTGACTCGGTTTTTCTCTCTTTGAGCATAATTTCCATGAAAAACGTTCATGAAACTTTTCGTATAGATTTCCTTTTGTGTTTTTTGTAATAGGTTGTGATAGAGATTAGCAAGAAAGATTAAGAATAGACAGTTATTAATCAAAATAGCTTATGATTTGTAGCAAGTCAAATGGGAGAACGCACACAAGAAACGTATCTATTAGAACAGCTGATTGGAAAATGATTTTAATGCTTTTAAATGAACCCAATTTCCTACTCTACATAGTTGTCAATTTTTAGACCATGGCCTTCTATTAAAGGAAGCTATGATAATACATGTTTATTATACACCTCATGTTTTTGTCTGGTTTTCGTTGACAGTATTTCAAACGGATTTTGTCAACGAAAATATCAACAGCATAAAGAATCCTATCTGGAACTGATTCGATATGCGTTTGGCCTAACTAACTAGTTATCTCTGGATAATAATGTTGGAATATATTTCTTTTATTTGGCATTGAAATGTTTTCGTCATTTTAGGCGGATACTTCTAAACGTTTGGTGGCCCCTATGCCAGGAGTGGTCAAGGCAGTCAGCTGTGAAGTGGGCTGTGAAGTAGTTAAGGGACAAGAATTGTGCATTGTCGGTAAGTTTCATTCCATCATCCCAAATTTGAAAAAATTAATTTATTGCATTCAAATGTTTTTTATTATTCTCATGGCTAAAATTATCCTAGAATTAATTCAGTCAGTTTTTTTTCTTTTTCTAACTATATGATAAAAATTCCAAATTTGACAGTTTGGAAAATAGTTTTGATGGGATTGCAAATCTCGCATCAAGCTCCTTGTAGTATTATTCTACTTAATTTAAAGTTGGTATTAATCTTGTAACAAATATTTTTCCCATTTCAGAGGCGATGAAAATGCAGAATTCTCTACTAGCCGACACATCAGGTAAAATTAAGAGTATCAATGTGAAGGTTGGAAGCAATGTCAGCAAAGACGATGTACTAGTAGAGTTCGAATAACGTGGATATTATCAAGAAAAATCACTTAAATAGCCCAATTATTATAAAGTAAAGATATCATGTCATGTTATAGAATAAGGTAGGTTATTAGGTTTCATATTATTGTGATAAACTGCATTTATTGTGTTATTTAAGTAATTTATTTCAGTCTTCAAATGCTCCGATATGTGTATGGTAGAAGAAATTTTTGTAAAAAAATCAATTTTAGCACGGCTAACTAGCTAGCATATACAGAATGTTTCAAGAGGAACGTGCTAAACTTTTCAGGCCGTTTCCTTGCAACATGTAGAGTAAAAAGTTTGGGGGTTGGTCTAATGGAACTTTTTATTCTACCTGGTGTAAGCGTAAGGAATCAGCATGAGAAGTATAGCACATTCTTCCTGAAAGACTGTATAGGCAATAGCATCATAGCCACATCAACAGGTTGCCTGTTTTATGAATGTTGTCTGTTCCACTACACGATTCATGGGCGAGGCGTCATTGGCTAGTGAAAATTCCAAATCGCATCCATGATGAGTTGAAGCGCCGACAGGCACGAGGCGTCAACGACGAGTGAAAATTTCACTGTTAGTTCCTGTAGAAGTAATAACCAAATACAATTTGTAATCCCTGATAAATAAGGTATAGCTTCTTTGGAGTTAGTATTAAGGCCCGCACGAGGCATGTGCCGCGAATGCCTCAAGGTCTGTTAAAGGTCTGCGAATGCCTCAAGGTCTGTTAAAGCAAAGAAGACCATCTGGTAAGATGAGAAAATCACTCCAGCTCGGTCAATATTGGTCTCAATTATAGGAAACATTCTGATCTTCAATTCGAGACCAAATCGATAATAATTTTTGAACCAATATTGACCGAACTGGAGACTGCAGTAATTTTCTCATCTTGCCAGAGGGTCTTCTTTGCTTGAACCAGACTATACCTTGAGGCATTTGTGGTACATGCTTCGCACTGTCGATACGGGCCTTTACGCAAATATGAATGGCAAGGAAAGTTGTGAGTGTACCACACCAGCTTTTCACATTGAAATTGAATTTTTCAATGTTAAAAGTAGTATCTTAAGTTAAGGCCAATTATACCAATCTTGTCATTGTATGAATGTATACGAATATGAATTAACTATTTTTATCCACCCGAATGTAAATGTAAGTACAATCATTGTTTATTAAACAATATTATTGTAAGATGTAAATCTATGATTTGAATATGATTCAAATATTCACCTATTGACCTCTTCACCATTTTAAAAATATTTTTATATTAGTTTTTTCAAGCAACTTCATTCTAGTGTGATCGAATAATTTCAATTAAAAATTTGATGAACACATTCAGGTACCAAAAAACTTTATTTTCAACAATATCTTACAATAGTTGTTGGAAGCAGCTCTCAAAATCTTACATAGTATGATTCTCAGTTTTTCATTACAGTACGGTGTTGAAATTGAAACAAAACTGAAAATCTTACATAGTAAGATATATTATAGGTTCTAGAAATCTAATGATACAGTATACACTTCAAAATTAAAAGGAGATTCGTATTGAAAAGGGAACAGTTTTTCTAGTATCTGTAGTAATCAGGCTTGAATGGACCATTCTGTGGAACTCCAATGTATTGTGCTTGGTCAGTTGTAAGCTTGGTTAACTTGACACCCAAATGATCCAAATGAAGGGCAGCCACTTCTTCATCCAGCTGAAATCAGAATTTTGGTTAGTTGTTAGTTCAATAAAGTACTCAAGTAATTCCGTAATAATATGCTGACCACACACAGTTTCAGTATACCACTCCCACCTGAAGCAAAATCGCAGAAAAGACAACAATTTATTCTACATTTTATGTCGAAATTCCAGCGCATGGTGTACTGGGTTGAGAGTTGTGCTTGCGCAGAACGTTTAGCTCTTCAATACTATTTTTCAGATGACAGGTCAGAATGCTACCAGTCTCTAAGGGTCTACATCCACAGTCAATTCGTACTGACAGTTTGATCGTTCACAGCTGATCGACCAACGATAGCTGCCGGTTTACAACTATTTTGGACTGCCGGTTTCTCCATCCACTCACACTTTTTGACTGACACAGTCCGAACTGACAGTGGATGTGGACTGTTTCGTACGTCCTTATTGGCAAGCTTTGCCAAACGTATACGGGCAACTCAAAATAATATGTTTCTTCAATACTATTATTTTAGAACATTAAAAATGATTAAAAAAGCTAATATTGCTAGAATACATGATTATTTCACCCAGGCGTGACGAACTAGAAGACTTCTTTGTTTGTCCACGGCTCAACAGCCCAAAAAGGGCCTAGACCTACCCAGCTGGCTGTCAGTTTCATATTCACTCCACTATACAGTCCGTCTAAGCAAAGAAGACACCCCGGCAAGACGGGAAAACGACTCCAGCCCGGCCAATACCGGTCCAAAAGCCATTAATTCTCAAACGGAACCCACAGTCCCAGAACCAATACCGACCGAGCCGAAGCCAACCCCCACCACGCCATTACCCACGCACAAGTTAAAATGCTTATGTGGGCATCATTTGCAAAAAAATCAACTAGGTCTAGATCTTTGAATCCGTCCCTTCTGTCACAATACAATACAATATCTTGAAAAAAACTACAGAAGCCTGCAAAATGATGTCACGTTTGAGGACCACTTTTAAAATTCACTTCTTTGAATGTAATAAGTTGTTATTCAGTGGTGGGTTTCCGTCACAACGATACAACTATATAGGTTTCGGACCAACACAATCAAAATTTACAACAGAAGATCTAGTCGATGAATAACAAAATAAAAAGTTCGCACAGATTACGACTTCAAAATTGGAAAATTACTTCAAGGTTACTAAAAAAATTGAGCTTACCTTCTTAGGGAGCATGTGAATGCCGATGGGGTATTCACTCGTTTTAGTCCAGAGTTCAATCTGAGCCAAGACTTGATTGGTGAAAGAATTGCTCATCACGAATGATGGGTGGCCATTAGCGCATCCCAAATTGACAAGACGTCCTTCTGCCAGAATTATTACGTGCCTTCCATTATCCAACGTGTAACGGTCAACCTAAAAAAGATTATTAATTTAAAAAAATAATAATTGAAGTAAAGCTCCAGCGATATGGAGCATAATTATGGGATGATTATGTGGTCTGTGAACCTTCTGAATATCAGTAAAAGATATAGAGAAACTTTGGAGAAAAGAGGCTGGAAATCAGCCGATCAAAAAATTAGTATAGCTGACGCCAAAAAGATAGGCCGTTTCGCCTGTCTCTTTTACATGATATGACCTAATAACAGCTGATGTGAAGCATCCATTGTCTCTTTCAAAAACATCATCTAGCATGGCTAAATGACAACATCAGAGGTTGGAGCGAACAAGGAACTGTTCTGGTGTCAGCTATACATCATATGGCATTGAGCAACAGATTGAAAGAAGTCAATTACAACAAGTTGCGAGTGAGTATCCAAGTTTGCGTACATACGAAGGGCTGGATGTGGAAATAGAGCATAGGATAAATGTTTGTTAATGACTGAACCGAAGAAAGATAAGTGGTGTGCTTTGTGATAAAAGAGTAAATTGTAGTGGAAATAATAGAGGTCAGTGGTGACGGTGAGGCCAACTATGCTTTATGGAACGGAAATATGGCTCATTTTGATGGAACAGAAATGCAATATAGAATAAGCGAATGACCTTGAGATGAATTTGTGAGGTTATAAGAGGAGACAGGACAAGGAATGAGTTGAAGTTGGTCCACTGGGCAAGATGCAGGAGGCAAGAATGAGGTGTCACATGCAGAGACGGAAAGAGGATAATGTGGGGGAAGGAAAGTGCAGGATATTGTTTTGATGGAGTGAGGGACATGGAAGACCAAATGTGAGATGTAGAGACAGTATAGCAGCTAACTTACCGGAGAATGGTTGGAGGAAAGAGGAAACATAAAGCAGGGTGGAGAAGTAGACAGATCAAGTATAAAGTCGATAGTGGAGTTGAATAGTTAACAGATGTGATTTCCGTATTTAGTATTTCCGTAGTAGGCTACGGCCACATGCGCAGCTTTTCGCTGCAAATTTTGTGAACACGTCATGTGAAGATGTCCCAGACTCGTCCAAATTTTAATAAAATTTCATGCCATGATATAGTTCTAAATTTGAGTAGTTTTGTACCATCAAAAGAAATTTTTCATCCCTTCTCAATTTCGAAATAATGATGATAGAAATTTTTTTGCCGAGACTCCAATTAAAATAAATTACGTCATAATTTAGTACTGAATTTCTTATCAATTGAAACACCAAAAATAAAATTTGTACCCCTTCCCGTTTTAGGGTAGAAGTGGGTAGAAGGATGGCCATGTGGTCCAGTCACCCCTTTTCAATCACTTCTACCCTAAAACGGGAAGGGGTACAATTGTTTTTGTGGTTCAATTGATAAGAAATTCAGTACTAAATTATGGCGTGATTTTAACTGGAATATGGATAAAAAAAAATCTATAAACATTATTTCAAAATTGAGAAGGGATGAAAAATTTATTTTGGTGGTACAAAATTACTCAAATTTAGAACTATATTATTAGTACGGTGCAATTAGTTAAAAAAAAAGGCCGAACCTCAACATCCAAAGAGAAAGGACGATTCCTACGTCAACTTGTTCTATACAACCCCTTTATTGTTTGGTAATAAAAAGTTACACCCCTATGAGCGTCGGGTTTTGGGGGAGGGGGTGAAAGGTACAAATTTTCGGTTTTTTGTGAATTGTAGCCGAACCAAGCGTCGGACAAAAAAATTTCATGGTGTTTTTTCTAGAGAACAAAATTTGGAAGAGATTAAGACCAATCACAACTCTGTATCATCAACCGTTTCCAAGTTACAATTTTTTGATAACTCCATATTTTTTTCACAGGAGTTATTCCGTTACTTTAAAAGTTTGTAACTTTGAATTGGAAACTCTTGCATCCGTATTTCAAAATCCCTCTCGGCGAAATTCATTTCTCTTCAATTCGAGACCAAATTCACCCTTCTATGTTCAGTGGTTCATGTGTTACAGCGATTTTAAAAAACCCTTACATCCCCAAAATCCCCTAAAATTACATTTTATCGTACAAAAAATATTAAAAATTTTCGGATTGGCTCATACTTCTAGATTTCGTTTCTTGATACCCTAGACTCTCATAAAAATCGTTTACACGACCAAGACTATCATAGGATTCATGGGGGTTGGTCAAAAGCATCCCTTTATTTTTAATCATTTATATTCCCCCATAACTTTTGATTGGTACGTCGGATTCTATCGTTCAATAGCTCATCATTTTCTACTCATCACGGCGGTATAAATTCATATATTATAATCCAAATTCGGTCAAAAACTAGAAAATTCAGATTTAAATGATACCCTTGAATAATAATAATACCTGCACATTGAAAATTCCAATTTTTACATTTTAATGCTCCCAATCGGAAAGTTGTGAATGGAAAAATCTGAAACTACCAAGAAATGTAGAGAAAATCTTCCTCTTTCAAATGGTTACTATGAGAATTGCGAGACCTTTGACATAAGAAGGTACACAACCGGTTTTTATCACACTTTTTCTGATAAATTCGCTCATTTTTTAATTCTATTGAAATTTCTCCAAAAATTAGCATTGAACAAGAAATTTTAATATACCATCTTTTAGAGGATAAATCACTCTACATTTCTAGACCAAGAACATAACTCTATCGCCAATAGTTACCGAGTTACAATTGAATGAATTATGTGTAATTTTTCAACAATTAAAAACGCTGATTTCCAACATGAGGAATTAATTGAAGAATCATGATGAATCTTATATGATATTGAAGATCACATTTTTTTCTACAATTTGAGACCAAATTCATATTTTTTGAACAATTATTAAATGTGCTACGTATATTTTAAAAAAAATCGTCGTCTTCTTAAGCTCAACGAAGCGTTTCAATGTATCATTCATAGTGTGTGGAGCGCCTCTCAGAGTGAGCTCTGAACTCGACAGTTGGTTCGAAAAATGGATCTAGTTAATTCTGTAATTGTTCAAAAAATGTGAATTTGGTCTCAAATTGTAGAGAAAAATTTACTCTTTGATACTATATATGATTCATAATATTTCTTAAATAAAACTTTGATAAAAACATTGTTTTAAAATCAGCTATTCCAATTTTTTCTCATTTTGATAATTCATTCATCTGTAACTTTGTAACTAATGAAGGTAGAGTGGTGTTCTTGGTCTGAAAATGAGAAAAACCCTCCCCCAAAAACCCGACGCTGATAGGGGTGTAACTTTTTACCAAACAATAAAGGGGTTGTATAGAACAAGTTGGCGTAGGAATCGTCCTTTCTCTTTGGATGTTGAGGTTCGAGTCTAATTGCACCGTACTACATGGCATGGTTTTAATTAAAATTTGGACGAGTCGGGGACATCTTCACATATGTTGACAAAATTTGAAGCGAAAAGTTGCACATGTGGCCGTAGTCTAAGACTATGGTAATAGTTCATATTCACTTTGAAAACATCAGCAAACATATACAACAACAAACATTAAATCAGATATAATAATTCAAAAATCTGAAGCTTCTCTCTACAGCAATGTGAATGTATTTCTCTTTGTTTCAATAGTGTCTGATTACTTGTAAGAAATAAGTTACATTAACTATATCTTCTTCTTTATCTCTGCCCCGGTATGCCTTGCAGCTTGGGGATAACTACATCAACTATATAAAAAATTGAATAAGAAATAATCTACCTGTGGCTTGATGTTGACTTTTTCTTTGGCATTCTTCTCCAACCAAGCGACATCAATTTCACAATCAAAATGACCAATATTGCAAACAATAGCATCATCCCTCATTTGCTTGAAATGCTCACTCCTGATAATGTCCTTGCATCCAGTTGTGGTAACAAATATCTGACCCTCCTTTGCTGCTTCGTCCATAGTTGTGACCTGCAAAACATGAAAAATCAACATACTTAAATGATTCATTATTATCACATTATACCAAGATCCAAGAGGTATCACTGATAATGTCTTTTTAACATTGCTGCCAGTTCAATTCTGAGTGAAATGTAATTATTTTTTGTATAATTGAAAAAGTAGAATAATTGAATTTTCGTTATCAAGAAAAAATTGAATTACTGAAAATAATTTACACATGCCTTTCGAAAGCTCTTGAGTTATGAAGATCGGTGATATGATTTTTCCTTTCTCATGCAATGATATTTTTTTCAAGTGTCCACACCAATATTTATCATTATAAGTTCCTCAGTTATAAAAAAAACTATATAGATATATCAGCTGAAAGCATAATAGTTGAAAGAACTTCAACAATGAGAAATATAATTTTCAAAAGTTTAAAACCCTCTTAGAAGCTAATAAGTTATTGAAATAAGTTGACATTTATAAATTCAATTTTTTTCTAAAAGAGATCTGGCTCAGAATTTAAATGGTCTAGACTCTAGTCAACTGCGGATTCAGCTATTGTGAGTGCCAGTTGCAAAAGGTATGTTGAGCTAAATTTCCAATGAACAGTGTTGATTGTTGTGATTAATCTTTGTTCAACCCAAATGATCAACTTCAATCAGATTTTGTGCAGTCGGCCATAAATAGTCTAGATTTAATCACAAGTTTTAGCTAATTTGTGGGGTTTGAAGACCATGTTGTCAAATGTTTACCTGCAAGCCTTCCATGGAAGCCTGAAGAGCGATGATAGGATCAATTTCGGTGACAATCACTCTAGCTCCGAATCCTCTCAAAGACTGAACACAGCCTTTACCAACATCTCCGTAACCTGCTACCACGCACACTTTTCCGGCCAACATAATGTTCATCGCTTGTTTCAAACCATCGACAAGAGACTCTCTGCATCCGTACAAGTTGTCAAATTTACTCTGAAAAATTCAAAATTCTAAATAGAACCGAAAATAATAGTTCTCAATCAATAGAATATTCATATAAGAAATTATTACTTTTCTGGAAAGCTTACAACAAATAGATTGAATAACTGGTACTGAATCACTGAACAAGAAATATTTAACATTTATTTGACTGAGTTGAATTGATGAGATGGAGTACAGGGATGATTGATGAAATACGATGGGACTATTGAATGTGTTGTAAATGTCTTTGGAACTCATTCTCGACTCAATGAATCACGACCCAGATTTGGAGAAATAAGAAACTTACTCATTTTATATTAGTACTGCATTATGTAAAGAGTAGAGTTCAAAAAAGAATCATTTGTATTTTGCATAGATAAGCTGAGTACACGTGGAGTACTAACAGAATAATCTACATTTTTCCCTTGTTTTGTTAAACAAAAAGTTATTTGAGTTTCGAGGTGGAAGAATAAATGCATATCAATCAACCATATGAAGAATATGCAAGTAGTATTCTATTTTTTCAGTATGTTTTGAAATTTGAGAATCAGCATTGACTGTTACTCCCCGAAAAACAGCAAAAATGTTAGAAAGAGATAAAACTTAGAAAAAGAGAAACTCAAATTTTTTGAGATCAAGTTCAAATTATCGGAAACTATCAAGCAATGTTACGTGTTTTAATCGAATCAGAATGAATCTCATTTTATATGTTACCAACATTTTCGATACAAAGAGGCAAGCGCAACCAAGCTCATAGGCCTACTTAATTATTCTATTTATGTAGAGAATCCAAAAATGGATAATCAATTTTCTTTATAACTGCTTATGGACTTAAGCGTTCTCAAAATTTTTATTCCAAAAGATTTCATGATAGATTCTTACCTTAGTAACAGAATCATTAACATTGATAGCTGGCATCTTCAATTTCTTCTCTTTGAACATTTTGTGAAGATTGTGAACTCCAGTTGTTGTTTCTTCTGAAAGCCCTTTGATGCCATCCAAATAATGAGGATATTTCTCGTGAACCATGTTGGTTAGATCACCTCCATCATCCAATATCATATTAAGCGGCTGGAAAAAATTACTTTCATTCATCATTCAAATATTGAATGGGCACTAAAAAAGTTTACTGCATAATTTCAATGTAAAGAAGTGAAATTATTCAACGTTATTCGATGTGTTTCCAGATCGAAATTTTTTCCAGATTCAATTTGGCTACTTAAATCATAAGTTTATCAATATTCTTTTATATCCTTCTATATATCTCTTAAAATACAAGTAAGTTATATCGAATTAAAACCGCAATTTAATCTATGATTTGGAAACTGATCACTTCTAAATGCCAATAATTGAGACTAAAAAACTAAATTATTTTCAAAAAATAAGTCATAAATGATGAGAGGTTATAGACCATTAAACGAGTAAGAACACAATGGCCTGAGATATTGATTCAGATAGATTAACTTCATAAACCATAGAAATAAAGTATTACAATCATCAATTACTATCAGAATTGATGAACATATGTCTACATATTCATTGAAGTTATTAACTTGTAACTTATTTGGAATTATTAAAATAAGTTAAAAATATTATTTAAGAGTGGATGGTAGTGGACAGCAAACAGCCGAACGGCAAAATCAAGCCCCATAAGAACAATGTAATTTTTATCAATCTCTTGGAACAGATAGAGAATATATTTCAAGTTCTTTATGTCATTGGAAAGAGAATTCAATTCTTCATGGGCGTGACTTTTTACTTTTTTGATTTCAAGTTTATTTCAATAATTATTGTATAATTAATTAACTAAAAAAGTATTGAACTAAACTTAAAATCGAAGAAGTAAAAAGTCACGCCCCTGGAGAATTTAATTCTCTTTCCAATGGCATAAAGAACGTGAAATCCTGTCTATAAATAGAAGCTCTATCTGTTCCAAGAGATTTATAAATATTACATTGTTCTTATGGGACTTGATTTTGCCGTTCGGCAGTTTGCCGACTACTACTGCCCACTCTTAATGAAGAATCTTGAAACAAAAATCCATGTTACATATTAATAATTAAACAAAAATACCAATAGTTCTAAATGAGATTTCCTGAAAACATTATTCATCAAAGAGTATGCTACTAGTGAGTAGAATACTCACCTTTCCATCGGGAAAAACAAGAGTCTGCTCGATGCACCAAATGAACTCTTCGTCGGTTTCTCCCTTCCATGCATAGACAGGGATGCCGCGCTCAGCAATCGCCGCCGCTGCTTGATCTTGAGTACTAAAAATATTACAACTAGACCATTGCACCTGCAAGTAAATAAGTTCAATGTAAAATATTATTGAGATAGATTTATTCAAGTTTTCATTTTATAACAGCAAGATCACCTACAAGTAATCCCTTATAGTAATAAAACGACATGCCTTAATTCTAGTTGGTTGGAGAAATGTACGTTTCATCTCTATGTAGGCCGTTCTAACTTTTCCAAGTCTTTTTTAAATTCTAGCCTTGAGGTTGCTGAGTGAAAATTCAAAATCAATTCGAACAATACTCCTTTATTATCATTCATTGTTACAATTGCGACTTGATAGCAAGTATTTTAAGCAAATGTGATAATGAGAAAACATCATGAATATCTAAGTCTTCAATTTTACTGTAATGATAGCTTAATGGTTTTAGAACATTGGATTTTTCAATATGTTGCCGACATGTACTTTTCAGCTTGTACGAGGGTAATGAGAGGGGTGAAATATTATTGACATTCACTAGTTGGATAATTTTTCAGAGTGGCCCTAGCTTGATTGGTTTATGAATCTCCTCAACTGGTAAAAGAAAGATACCGATTGGATCTCATGAATAATTTCTTCAATCAATATATCAAGCTAAGGTAGCAAACGTAATCGTTGAGTGCATCTCAGAAGCACAAAGAATACGTTGTAAAGGATATTGGATAACTTTATGTATAAAAGAGTTATGAGCTCTTCAAAAAAATGCATTATTTTCGTGTATTTAAAACACTAGTGTAAAAGCAAATATTCCAAACCTAAATTCCAAGATAAAATTACTCTTTAAATGATAACTTTAATTCTGCTATTTGATAAAGATAACATGCTCCAAATACTAAGTAGCTATAAGTAGCCCACTGCAATAAAATTTATGGCCAGCATAAGTTAGGACTTGAGATAGTTGAAGAATCAAGTCGTTGACAATAACATTTACCGCCAAGAATTGTATCTTCGTTTTGTAAGTTCTATTAGTCACACTATTTAAATTGCAATCAGCCTAAATATCTTACATAGGTTTTTTTAAAACATGTTTTTTATATTCTGACAATAGTTTTTTTTTCAACAGAGAGCGCAATTCATTAATCATTACGGTAAGCCTATTCATAAACGGAAATTTATATTTTTCCACAGTAAAAACTTTCTCACACAGTTGAGTGAGACAATTTTGATTGCTTCTATGTAGGTATAAGTTATGGACAAGTTCAAAACCTAAAACCAGAAAACTCACCTCTGCTCCAAGTTCAACTAGTGTTTCAATAAGTACTGCACACTGAATAGTCATGTGTAAACATCCTGCAATACGAGCTCCCTTCAATGGCTTGGTAGTCTTATATTTTTCTCTCAGAGCCATAAGGCCAGGCATTTCTTTTTCAGCCAAAATTATCTCTTTTCGGCCCCATTCAGCTAAATTGATATCAGCTGAAACATCAAAATACAAATTACATAAGGTGATTGCCCGTTAAGAGACACTTGTCAAATCGAGAATTTAATTTATCAGCCATAAAACAGAATTGGAGGCAATAGGTTTTATCAAAATTATAGTATAACAGGTATTAATAGTACATCAATAGTCAAATCTTAGAAGCATTGGAGTATTCCAGGTACAGTAGCCTACTCGTCAACATAATAAAAAGCTTTAGACTTGAGCCGCCAATTATCAACAGCAATACAAAATGTTTTCCGGGGGTATAACTGCTTGAAATTCTCTGGTAGTAAATTACACATACGTACCGTGTTTATAAATACTAATGAGTTTTCAAAGATTTAGTCAATTCAACAGTTGGTCTAGTTATTTCATCTTTATCATTATCATCTAGAAAATTCAGTGGAACGTTATATTACCCAAGTACTGTAATTGATTTACCATTTGTAATTATCACTATAAAACTTATAATTTCCGTTCAAATAGCTTAATGTAATAAAGCATACAAAAATATTGTTTTGTAGGGTGTTTTTCAGTTTTTCAAGTTAAGGGCAAGCTTCCTTTTGAACTCTCTTAGATTGGAGTTTTTATAACCCAAAAACACCAACATCAACAATGTTAGCTTAAAAATAATACAAGGGTTTACCCATAGCCTCCGAAGGACATAGATCATGTTTGTTCATTGTTCATAGATCGGCCATGGTTTACCTGAGTTTTGATTCACTCAATTGATGTTTAAATTTACCGCGTTTTGGTACATTAGAGCTCACGTGTTGATTAAAACTATAATTTCTAAACATACAAATTAGAGCTTGAATGGCAACCAACTAAATAATAATAGAGATATGATTCAACTTACCGACTTTGAAACACGGTTTGTTGGGCATTTCTGTACTTAAAATAAAACAGAAGACAGCTAAACTTAACTGAGAGGACCTTTCGCTAGCCCGGTGCAAACAAAAGAGAGCTTGGAGAACAGACGAACCCTTGCATCTGGATTTTTAGATCGAGCAACGTGAATGAAGAAACATAGAATGCTCTTCAAAACCATTAGTTCAATAAAATTCCGCCGAGGCAATGCCAAACATTTTTAATAAACTTTTCAACTAATTATATAATTTAATTCAATTTGACTGGATTAAATCATTATGAGTTATATCAAATTCCTGATTTTTAGGCAACTCGGTTGATGAACAATTCATGAACAACGTTGTACGTTGGTACAGTACTTCTAAACCCGCGGCTAATTTGAATGCTCTGCGGTTCAATTCTTTCGATCATGCATATTATTGATTTCATATTACAACCATGAAAAAGTTCATGTCAGTGATTCCGTTCAATCATGATAACTTTCTTAGTAATTTTGGATACTTTGAAATTCGACAACTCTTTAAACTAGTAGTTCTGTGAACAGTAGACCTCACGAAGTCACCAATGGATGGGGCATTATTCATGAAGGGAATGAATACTTAGTTATGTTGAGTTTCAAGTTTCATTAATTGCATACGTCATTGAATGCAATAATTAATAATAAACTCGACAGATGGTTCAGCATGAATGATTAAATCATTGATGTGGAAAGCAAAAGGGGACCAGTGTTGTCTCAGAAAATCAAATTCGAGATCTCATTTTTCCTCAATAAAGGAGACCATAATGAACATTAAAAAAAATTTAGATTGATATCTTGAAAAATGACTGAGTTATGCCTATTCAAATATAAAAACAGGAAATTGTGGGTTTTGCGAAAAAAGCATTTGAAGTTTTCTCTTATTCAATCAGTATTTTTCCTCAATAATCGGTATAATTTAAGGAATGATTCTTACATAAAAATGAAGAGGAGGAAATTCTCTTTAAAATGAAACCAATAAACACTACATTACATTACAATTTATCTTTTGTTGTCAGAGACGGTGGAATCGCAGAAGATAGCGATGTATTCGTCCGTATACTCCGTCCATCATTTGCTGGAGGGAGTGGGGATTGTTGATGCAGAAGAGTGGTGGTAACGAACGCTTATCAGCGTTACTGGAATCGCTTACTGTTGAGCATATTGAACGAATGGAACTGATGATGGAGTAGTTCACTCTATTCGAACTTGGCACGCTTGCAAAAAGCTTTGATTTCTTCACTTCTTTATATTTATTTTTAATATCTCCAACTTGATAATTCCTACACATTATATATCAATTTCTGTCTAATCATCGGCGAATCCAAAGATGACCGGACGCCTCGCCTCTGATTGCTGCGTTTGTCGTAAATGCGGAACAAACAAGCAAACAAACAAACATAAAGAGAAATTCAAAATCGTCGTCTTGAATTTAGACCTCACTTACGTTCAGTCAATTATAGCTCAAAGATTGATAATAAATAAACTTCTAAAAGCTCCACATTCCCCAGTATGTACGGTAGGCTACCACAGATTTCAAATACTGTACAAAAATACACATCTCAGATAAATTTTTCATAAACAAATAATAAAGCAATGAAAAAGAGCTTATTTTCATACAAAAAATCATTTAAAAATTATTCAATAATAAATCATTTTTTACGGTATTCATTTGTGTTGGAGCTTATGAAAATAAAAATTCATTATAGGTATAACGTGAATTTTTACTTTCCTTGCCCTACCTACTACCATAGGTAAGGAAAGTATTGCTTTCCAAAAAAAATTAAGGTACCCCAAATTTAGGTTTTCTATCAGTTTCAAGGCCCCCTGAGTCCAAAAAATTGGTTTTTGGGTATTGGTCTCTGAGTGTGTGTGTGTGTGTGCGTGTGTGTGTGTGCGCGCGCGCGTGTGTGTGTGTGTGTGTGTGTGTGTGTGTGTGTGTGTGTGTGTGTGTGTGTGTGTGTGTGTGTGTGTGTGTGTGTGTGTGTGTGTGTGTGTGTGTGTATGTGTGTATGTCTGTATACACTATATCTCGATTCCCAATTCACCGATTGACTTGAAATTTGGAACTTACGGGGGACGGGGCAACTCACTGTTTCGACAACTCGCTGTTTATCCAAAAACACCGAACTGTCGCTCGGGAGGTGACTCGCTGTTTGGACAACTGCGTGTTTTTTGAGAAATAGCGAAATTACGTTTTGGCTGTTGCAGCTCGGCAGGCCAGGTCAGGCAACTGGCTGTTTCGTGCCACAGTCTGCCATCAATAAAACTCATCTCTCTAGGAGGGGCATGCAAACTTTGACGCTAGTCTGATACCTGATATACTTCGACGCAAGTCTATGCAGCTCGGTCAATATTGGTTCAAGAATTATGAATATGATGAATTATTGTGATCTGTAATTTGAGACAAAATTTTTAATGTTTTAACGCAAGTTTGGCATATATCTTATATTTCCAATTAATCGTTGATAAGCCATGTACACTAAGTAGGCTAGAAAGTCTGTTAATAGGCTTAAATTATAGGCTTAGAAAATAATAGGCTTAAATTCTGCTAATTCTTGACATCGAATATATTTTTTCGAGAAGTAGGCCTATCTATCATTCCCAGTTTTGTACACGAACATGACCTCTTTTCACATCTCTTCCCTCAAGTTACCATATGTCATTACAGTAATGAGTAATCTGTAATTGAGAGATCAATTAGACCATCAATATATGGTCCACTACACAGTTTGTATTATTAGGTACCTATATATTATACGGTAGGCCTATTAAATAGAAGATTTTGTATACTGTAGATGATGGAAACAAGTGTACTCAGTTTCTTCTCCTATCTGTTGGTCTACATACAGCACTTTGCGCCTGAGCAGTGTGTGTGGTAGCAATCTGTTCCAGAATTTGTTGCAAATTGTTTCTGATAACTTACTTGCAACTCACATAATAAATGAGCATCATTTTCAAGTCAGTATTGTATTTTTTCACTTTTACCCAATTGGAAAAGGATAGCAAATTTAATTGGGAGAAGACAAAACATTCAGGCCAAGGATTGGCAAAATTTAATATTTACACAACTCAAGATAGGCATACAATATTTATAAAAATATGCGCCTATAATTAATTAGGCCTACATTTATGTTGACTACCGGTAACTAGGCCTATAAAACTGTGAATTACTTATACAGTAGGCTACCTATCACGGATACTGGAATATGGTGTTATAGTATCCGTGGTAGGTACCTATTAGCCCATACATAGTGCTATAACAAGAATTCAATTCATAAACTATTCTGTGAAGTTACACTGAACTTGAGTTAACAAATACATGTTAAGACCATAATAACCTAATAGGAGTAACTTACATATTTTTTAAAATTTATACATCGTGCTATAACAAGAACTCAATTCATAAACTATATGAATAAAGTATTCATAAATAAATAAATTATTCATAGATAAATAAAGTATTTATAAACCTCTGAATAAAGTATTGAAGTACAACTTAAACTATAAAAAGTGTGGCTTGAAACTATAGTTTTAAAGTATTTCTTCAGAAAATATTTTAACTTTATAGATAATGAAGGTTTACTTAGTTTTAGCCACACCTTTTTTTATCGTTTGAGTTGTACTTGAATACGGTACTTTATTTAGAGGTAATAATAATATTTTTATTATATATTCACAGGTATGAGAGAAAGAATTCCTATTAACCAATAGTGTGATCAAAGAAGTCAATTCCTTCTTTTTAGTGCATTTTAAAAAGTTTTTATCATTTTCAAAATTATCTTTATCTATTGACTTTTCATATAAAGTTATGAATTTAAGAAATTTCAACAAAATCTGCTAGATGCAAGTCCTGAACCACACAGAATCTTTGGGGGTTAACTGGTCGCTAAACCAATTAGAGGAGAAGTCTAAGATAAATTAATTGATACCAAAAAAATTATTTGAAAATTTTTAATTGAGAAGGTTCATTTATAAAGGTTGAATTGAATAAATCAATACCTATACTAATAAAGAAAACACTTGAAAAATTGAAAAATTTCACCAATTTGAAAACTCATCAACAATAAAAAAAATATCCTCATGTGTAAGGTACAGCTGGATGAACACATTCTTTAAAAAAAAGTTATGATGGTATTCGCCAAACACGTGACTTACTGATACATATGGTACATGTATACACAAGATACATAGATATATACAGATACATACATATATACACATTTGCAAGGTAAATATATACAAGCAAACTAGACTCACTTTTAATTTAATTTATTCAATATTTAACAACTAATTAATACCGAATCCAATAAAAATTTAAAACTCAATAAAAATCACTTATAAATGGAAATAAACTTACTTACATAGTAGTTACTATATAGTTTCGACCTGTTGTGTGGTCATCTTCAGACTCATCTTCAGAGTCTGAAGATGACCACACAACAGGTCGAAACTATATAGTAACTACTATGTAAGTTTATTTCCATTTATAAGTGATTTTTATTGAGTTTTAAATTTTAAAGTGGAAAAAAGAATGGATACACAACACCAAAAAAATTGCTGCTCAAATTGTAGTGTCGGATGGCACAAATCAGTTAGTAAAATCCAGAAGTCTCTATGTGGCCTATGAGCCAAGATACCGTGCAATCGAAAGTTTTCCAATAAATTTTCATAAATACTATATTATTATTCACATTACTTTACTTGAAATTTCAATTAATTTAGAAACGTTTAGAATTGGGAAGATCAGTATAATAATAATTATTGAAGTCGTAGAAATGAATAAATTCATGTACTGATACTGTAAGTTTGTCGCCGGACAGATAGAGTAACTAGAGAAAATGTGAAAAATGAATATAAGGCCTTTCTGACAAAGTAGCTCTTGCTTACAGCATTGTACTTCAATACGGCACCTTTTTCCACTTTTGGCAGTATTTATAAATAAGGGATGAGGTCGAAAATCATTTGCAAAGGGATCGACCGAGAAGTTGAATAAATTTTCTTTGAAAATCTATTCTACCTACGCAATTGAAAAACTTCCCTTTTGATAAGAATTTGAAAATTTTCAGAAATACTGTACATTTATTAATAATAAAGGTCCTTATCAAATATTTGAGAAAAATATATGGTACCGTGCGGCAATCACTATATCTACTAAGTATTCATCAAATAGTGAAGTATAGCAAAACTCAATTGAGAATTGAACTTTAAACTTAGGGCTATTTAAAATGATTGATAAATAAAATGAAGAAATCATATAACCTTTTTTAAGTATTATTTCTCACAGACATGTTTTGAGCTTAAGCCCATTTTCAATGTGACAAGAATAATACTCACATTATTATTCTAGACTTAAGCTCAAAACATGTCTGTGAAAAATGATACTTTCAAAGTTTTAAAAAAGGATATTTGATTTTTTCATTTTATTTATCAAAACTCAATTGTTTATTTATTATTTTTAATAAAAATGGAGAATAATTCAAAACACGTCTAAAAGCTCTGCTAATAGGCCTATCTATAGTGAAATTTTATATCACTTAAGAAAATTATAATATTACATTTTTTCAAATCCAGTAAATTTTACAAACTATACAGTGAGTGGTAGCAGATGTATCACTGTTTAATTGTAGTGGCTCAGACCACTGCATTGGAAACGAAACTAGGTAGGTACTGTAGGTACCTATAATTCTTTTATTCTATGATTCATTTATCAAGTATTATTGTGGGTTGCTGTATCATATTTTCTATTTGTTTTATTTGTAGATTACTATACTATTGAAATATAGTGATTCTGTGTTTTCATATTTTGTGAATAACGAGTTGAATTTGAGCAGCTACCCAATTTAATGAATTAGAACGTTATCAGTTTGTGAGAAATTGGAACTTTTCACCAGTTCAGTTGGCGTCTACCGAAATTGGCGGTTGATGAATGATTAGGGAATCAATAATACTGAGCTTTGTCAGGATAATCAGCGAGAACATAATATTATTCAGTGGAGAGCGACCTCAAACAACCTATTTCGCTCTTGTAAATAGGGTTTACCTTTACACTGTCCTGAGAGACCCGGCGCAATATTAACAGAATCTTGCCAACCGCCAGTTTTGTTGGCATCTGTTATATTCATCCGTCATCACTATCTACAGCTGTCTAGCCAATACTTTATCATAATATTATCCTACTTTAGACTATCCTATGATACTATTATTATAGCTTATCCTATAGCATAACCTACAGCCTATCCAAAGACCGGTATTATCCAGTAATATTAATATCATCATACAAAAATCAAAATACGAAGTCATATTTTCATCTCTATTCATATGACAATATGAATATTATTGTGTAATATCGGCCTAAAGCCTATTAACCTACAACACGTTGTAATTTGCCAATCAGGCATTGGCAAATTGGACACCTATGGGGGAGAGGATATTCCTCATAAGTGGCAATCTCCCCATCGCCCAATGTTAACTGCAGAAACAAATCTGTGTTCAAAAATTGCTTTATGCAATTGATACATCCAATAAAGTGTCCGCACGGAACACTCAACCGAGTCGCCTGGTATTGCGCGCAGAAACAACATGGCATGTTTATCACTGGCATTAATTCTTCGACGTTGCCCTCGATGTCCTCCCGCAACTGCATTCGTTGTCTTGTGGCAAAATCCCTCGAGCACATCTCGAATGGATTCGAGCATATTTTATATTTTAGCATCAAAATATGAACAAAAAACACCTGTAGCTGAATTTGGAGGAATTCCATTCTTGGAAAAGTGATTGTTCAACTTCCAAAAAGTAGGTCAAATAACAATATTGATAAGTTATTTGGACTCTACTTCTCATGCTCGACAACTTTTAGGGTGAGAGGGTAGTGGGTTTATTGTTTCTTCATGAGTTACATCACATTTGAAAGCTCTTGGGACAATTTTTCGGGATATTTTGTAAAAATGGGAGTTTTGATCAAATGTGGAAAAATTTCTATTCGGCCGATTTTCGTTTTCTTTTTTCAGTCGATGCAGATTTTAGTCCTCTTCAATTTCTAATCAGAGCACTTTTCTCTAGGATTAACCATTTTCGGGTTTTATTCCAAAAAATTGTACCCTCTACAACCCCCTCCCGCGCTATGCTCACCCCTCAGGTCCGGGGACTTTCAGTATGCTAACCTCCCAACTAGTCTAAATAAATTCCCGAGGTCAAAAATTGGGGGATATTTCATGCACTCTATACCGGTGTGGACAGGCTTTATTGACTGGACTATAATATAGCGCCTTGCATTAAAGAATTACGTTAAATACAAGAGGCTTCAAACTTATAATTTTATTGCACGATTTAAGGTGAAAATGCTTGTTCAATCACAAAATTATTCAAGATTGAATATTATTCTTTATACATTTTTTAATCGTATTTTGAAGAAAATTCATGAATCTCAGATAACAATTTCATAATCTTCTCAAAACTATCTTGTCAGATATGTATGATAATTTTTGTAGACTTGTAAATTGGATTACATTTTAATTATTCGTCTTCATAGAATTAAGTTACAACAAGACTAAGAATTTTCAAAAAAATTAGAGTATTTCAAGAGCATGATAGATTCCGGTACATAAATTATTATCACGACTAATGAGTTTTGAAGCTCATAGGAACAAATAGGTATAAATCTGACAAATATTATGATATTACAAATAGTCTGAAGGTCATAACAATTATTGTATTTTCATACATTATCTCAGTTGGTAAAGTCTTCGACAAAAATTGCAGAATCATTTTAGATAAACTTAATTGTACTATTAGGCCATTTATCATTTTATTTCACTAGTGTACTGTATAGGTTCTGCGTACAACATTATAGTCTTTTATTATCTTCCTCCCTGCACACAGACAAATCATCCATGCGGTGAGAATAATCATATTATCTAAATACTTATATTTTTGGGAATATATAATTTTTTATTAATAAACAATTTTGAATTTGAATTTTGCGAGATTAATAAATTAATTGCTTCATTGATTGAATCTTAACACATTCATACTTATCTTGGATATTGCGGATTGAAACAGCAATAACCACTGAGCATAATGTGAAAAAATAAAATAATTTCTATGTACAGAATATCAGGTTTTAGGCTTGCAGAATGTAACCCTCAAAGCGCGTGTGGGCAGACTACCCTTTTCCTTCAAAAACATAGACAGGAACTCCAGCACGTAAGTGGCCCCAAACAATTTTTTTTTAATTCCACTATGAATACTCTTGTTTTGTCCCCTCTTTGCAATACCTACATCATTCCAAATCCCAGTTACAAAAATTATCTCCTGAGCTCTTGCGCCCCTGGTCAACTGTGCATCTTGCCCAGTTATAGAAATGGGCCTGCATAAGTCTGTCCAAACAAGGAAGACCCTCTGTCTGGCAAGATGAGAAAATGACTTAAAAAAATATTGATTTGGTCTCAAATTGTAGATTAGAACATTTCCTACGATTGAGATCAAATCAATAATTTTTTAATCAATATTGACCGAGATGGAGTAATTTTTTTGCCATTTTGCCAGAGGGTCATCTTTGCTTGTACAGACTATACCATCTTTGCTAATAGATAACCTTCACCAGGATATAAAAGAACATTGTCTTTCGTTATAGAATAAGCAGGTGTATTGTTCTCCCAGGAAGAAGAAGCAGTTTCTGTTACTATGGAATTTTTATCTATGACAAATGAGACCCTTTTCATTCTTCTCGAAGAATAATGTGTGGTTGGAATTGGAAAGTTCTGGTTCGGTCAATAGGCTGGATTTAGTAATTATTCAGGCAGAAGATCAAGGGTTGCCGCCGGGTATTGTTAACTCCACTTGAAGGAGAACTAGAGGTAACGTGACAAATAATATTGTAGAACAGTCAAGAGAGTGAGCGCGTGTGGCAAAAAGAGTGAGTGAGAGCGTATCAGTAGGGATAATGGAGTGACAGAGCGAACGGCAGAGAATAGAGAATACGAATAATTCTTCTCTGTCTTTGTTTATTTTGTTTTCACCACTTGAACATGATTTTATAGAAACAGATGCGACAGCTAACCATCATTGAGTGTCTCTTGCCTACACACACATTATGACTTGTTATCTTTTTCTTTACTAACAAAAAGCTTTGTCTTGCCAATTTCTCGAGTACAGAATAACTCTATATTGAGGGACACAAATTTTTGGTGCGTTTAATTTGGGGCTATTTGGGGCTGATGCCGATGTCTTCTGCCGATGTCTTCCGCAATAGATTATTTCTATTTGATTGATTTAAGTACTTGGCAAGAGAAACCTAGAGAGGAAAAATATAAATGTAAAAAAATGAAGATGAGAAACATCAAGTGAAAGAAACTTAGTACAAAAGTAATTGATTATAGAGAACAAAAGGACAATCATCTATGTAGTAGAGAAATTAAAATAACTCATAAATACATATTATCAAATATTCATATACAGTATTATCCAATATGATTCTATTAATAATTCGAGGGATTGAAACATTATAGGGTTCTAAATGCCAAATCCTCAACTTTTCAAGAGAGCAGAATTTCAAATCGGGTACTGCAGTAAATGAAGGGAATGACATTAAAATATTCAATGTGTGTTTTTATGAATTTTCGTACTCTAAATAGATAAAAAATATGTCAAACATTTTTTAAAGTTATCATTATGTAGGATGTAGGTAAAAAATTACTTTTAAAATTATGGTGGAACCTTGTTGCTCTAATGCCAATGCCACGTTTACATAAAAATGTTAATAACTTTTTTGAATAACGTATTTGACCGAACGTAAGTGAGGTCTAGATTCAAGACTACGATTTTGCATTTCTCTTTGTTTGTTTGCCTGTTTGTTTGTTCCGCATTTACAACAAAACGCGGCAATAGATTCTAATGAAATTTGACAGGAATGTTCCTCTTGAAATTGCGCGTTGATGTATATGTAAGGTTTCTTGAAATATTGCATTTCTAGGATAATATGGAAGGAAAAAGTATTACTTCCATACTAAAATATTACTATATACATTCATACTTCTAAACATAGGAGATCACACTATAGAATTATTCATGCTTAACCAGCTGTCGAGGTTATTATTAATTGCATGCAATGACGCATGCAATTAATGAAACTCAACAGTATTCCCTTCATGAATAATGCCCCATCCATGGGTGACTTCGTGAGGTCCACTATTCACAGAACCAGGGCCGGATTTGAAAGTATGCCGCCTATAGGCTAAATGTAAATTTGCCGCCTCCTTGAGACTTATACGTTATACTTTGCTTATTCCGACTCGTTATGGGTTAAGAGGGATACGTGGGTAAGCGGCAGTCAGAGCCAAATCAGTAGTTAGATAGTAAGATATATTTATATAGATGGGCATGTAGCAAAAAATATCCCGTGGACTTTATAGTACGGTGCAATTAGTTCAAAAAAAGACCGAACCTCAACATCCAAAGAGGAAGGACGATTCCTATACCAACTTGTTCTATACAACCATAGCCTCCTACAACATCTATTAAAGGAAGCTTTGATACAACCTTTTATTGTTCGGTAAAACCTTACACCCTTTCGAGCGTCGGGTTTTGGGGAGAGGGGTTGAAAGGTGCAAAATTTCAGTTTTTCGTGAATTGTAGCCGGCAGGGTGTCTAGAAATTTGCATGAATGAAATTCAATACTTTTTTCAAGACAAAGTTTGGGGTTATCTGTGCATTTTTAAGCGTTGCAACTCGTGATATGATTTTATGTCTAAAAATACCACTATAAGTCTCAAATAAGGTACCTATATTTTAATATATACATAAAAAACATACCATTAACATATTTTATGTTTACGGTGCAATTAGATTTAAACCTCAACATCCAAAGAGAAAGGACGATGCCTACGCCAACTTGTCCTATACAATACACAACCCTTTCAATGTTTGGTAGAAAGTTACACCCTTTTGAGCGTCGGGTTTTGAGGGTAGGTGAGTTGAAAGTTGCAAAATTTCAGTTTTTCGTGAACAGGTGCCGAACCAAGCGTCGGAAGGAAAAATTCCATGCATGCTATTTCAAGAGAACAAAATTTGGAAGAGGTTGAGACCATTTACTACTCTGTATCATCAACTCTTTCCAAGATACATTTTTTTGAAAACTCCATATTTTTTTCAGGAATTATTCCGTTACTTTGAAAGTTAGTAACTTTGAATTGGAAACACTTGCAAAAAAACACGTAGAACCAACCCCTACCGAGTAATGACTTTTACATTATTTCTTATTATGAGTATACGTATATGTTCTTAGACATTATTTTCTATGAGATAAGAAAATAAATTTACCAGGAAAATCTCTAAAGTAAGTTACTCTTACCGGTACTCTAATAGTCTAATTGATGGCAAACACGTTGCTGTATTTAATTTTACTGATTTTCAAAGCTATAATAATAATAATATTCGTCTGACCTGGCTGGCTCAGGTCTGGTGTCAGAGTTTTCAGGTCGCTCCTGATCAATTTCAGGGCCTCTGACATGACTTAACGACTGTTTTTAGGCAGCCGGAACCGACGGCTTAACGTGTCCATCCGAAACACGGGAGAGTGGCCTGAGAAAAATTCCTGGTCTGACCTGGGTTTGAACCCGAGACCTTTGGGTTGCAACGCCAGCGCTCTACCCACTCAGCTACGCCACCCCCATTTTCAAAGCTGAGAATGGTGCTCAGAATCTTATTAAGAGACTTTGTTTTTGTCATATACAGGATAAATCACTAAATGATAGTTACGGATAAAAATAATTCAAATGATAGGCTATTCTTCCATTAACAAATTGACTGTAGGAAAGAGAGGAAGACTCTGCAATCTTACAATAGTAGAAATCGCTGAAAAGACAAAAAAGCAAGAGTTATATTTAATTTAAGATATTCAATAATTTTAGAACTGATATCCATTTTATCAGTCACTAAACTCAATATTAACATTAGTACAAATTTGAGTTCAATATAGCCTCTAAACTTTTTTTCAAATTCAAATAGGCCTATATTGATAAACTCGAATTTTTTTAAGTTAACTCCATTCTCCTAGTTGAAATTTCAAACTTCAAAGCTGACGTCTTTGCTATATCTAATCACTAATTACACTGGGTGATGATGATAAGTTTATTGGTTGAATTACACATATTTGTAACTTGGCTTCTTCTCCATCCATTGATAATACTTAACCTAAGGTTTTGTTAGAGTTTATTAAGGTACTTTACATTACATTATAATCAAATTACCTTGGCGTTTATAATAAAATTAAAAATCAATCATAATCACAATTGAGATTACAGTCAAAAACTATTCATTCAAATAACCGTTTTCTCACTAAACCATCATCTTAAACTCATCAAATTAATAATAAATGACTACAACAAGTCCAGTAGGATTGTTGTAAATATTAGCGTGGCTTTAACATTGGTGTATTAGGTATTAAGTATATCAAGCCTCATGTTTTGAAATTTGTTCCTCTATAACAACACATATATATAGGCTATGATATGGTGATTTTAATCTTGAATATTATGTCATCATAGAGAAAAATTCATAAAAAGAGACTTGATACATAATAGGCTACAATACCTCAATTGGAAGCCAGCTAACATCAAGTTATCAAAATAATCACTTGTATTTTTATTTTTAAATAGCCTATAACTTTATTAATATATTGGATGCTAAATCATGGTACAAAAAGTCATTGAATCGCTTCCCCCAGAATACTTTATGCTTCAAAAAATAAATCCAAATTGCTTCTTGTGATGAGCATTCGCCATAATAATCGATAATACAGTACCATACATGAATAGATAGATGTAAATAGGGATGTTGGAAAGTGGTGAGAGTAGAGGGGTAGGAGATGGTAGTTGACTACCAGACTCAATTAATATTGCAAAAACCAATGTATAAATGTATAACAAAAGTCATTTTCAAAACAAAATAGCCGAAAACGTCGATATATTGCTTCAGATAGGCTTGAAAAGGTGATACCATAGAATAGACAGTTTTTGTTGAATGTCATAGAATTTTTATTTTGCGACTGTTCCCCCACCCTAGAGGTAAATTGAAAAATAAAAGGTGGAACTTGTTTAGAATGGATTGTACTTTCACCTCATATGTGAATTTTCTACATATCTCATCTGGTTTCAAGTTGTAGCAAGTTGAAGTGAGCAGTTCTGACTTTTTCCATAAAAGCTCAAAAACTACCGCTTTTTTGACGGTTCATAGCTTGGCAGTCATTGATCCAAACTTCAAATGTTACCACTCATTTTGTAGCTAAATTTGTTTTCTTCAATTTGTACTGGAACACATTTTTTGATAAACCGACTAGTTTTCACAAAAAAAAAAACTCAAAAAAGTCACAAAATTTAAGGGTCATTTGGAATTTTGGGGGTGAAGCCGTCCCCTGAGGAGTATGCGAATATTATATTCGAGTTCAGCGTCCTAAAATACATATGAAACCGTCGAGAAAAAAACTTTCGCACCGCTTTCCTAAAACACCCGTCTGGACATACCATTTCACTGGGCTACTCACTCGATTATGTCCCACTCACTTTCTTGACCCACTTAATAATTAGCGGGTTTTTCGTCGGTAATCTTTGACACGGTCTTGTATGGAGTGGGCGGCTAGCGGGGAAAACAGCGAGTTGCCGACAGGCAGCGCGATCTCACAAAAACAGCGAGTCACCCATCATAGAAAAATAGCGAGTCACCTCCCTGGCGACAGTTCGGTGTTTTGGCTGAAACAGCGAGTTGTCGAAATAGTGAATTTACCCAACCCACTTACGGTTCTTATACCATGAGGACCCGACCCGAAGAAATTTAAAAAAAAATAATCAAAAAATGACGGATAATATGCCAAAAATGGTGTATTTCAGGATTTTCTTGGAAACGGCTCTAACGATTTTTTTTAACTCATACCCGTAATAGTCCTATATAAGCCCTATTGACTGCTATGAGTCTCGTTCCTGGAAAAATTGCAGAAGATCCGCAGTATTGTTGAGAAAAATGAATTTTGCAATATTTCTATTTCTAATGGACCGATTGACTTGAAACTTACAAGTTAAGGTTCTTATACCATAAGGACCCCACTTGAAGAAATTCAAAAAAATTCTTCAAAAAATGACGGAAAAAATGGCGAATAATATGCCAAAAATGGTGTATTTCACGATTTTCTCAGAAACGGCCCTATCGATTTTTCTCAAACTCATACCCGAAATAGTCCTATATAAGCCTCATCGACTGCCATGAGTCTCGTTCCTGCCAGAAGATCCGCAGCATTGTTGAGGAAATGAATTTTCTCGATTTTCTTGAAAATGTCTCAAAATATTGTTTTTCAAATTGACATCCTATATAGAGGGTGTCTTTTAGTCCCCTCTAAGTCTAATTAGCAGGGACGCCATCCAATACTTGAAAAGTTAAGGTAGTCTGTAGATAGGCAACCCGCACTACAGAAATCTGTTTATAGGCAACCCGCACTACATGGCTCGGTAAGTGGAGTTCGCTGCTGCACGTGTACAAAAAGTGTATCAATGTCATTCCATCATTATTGAAATCAAGGTAATCTTCATCAGGATTTAAAGGAGACAAAAACACATTTCAAAAAAGTCATGATGTTTCATAATAAATTATTGGTATAATACCAGAGTTATGGAATTGAATGATCCATTATCAATTCCACCTCTTTGATCCGATATATTTGTGTAATATGGTGAAAATTGAGTTGTTGTATTTTTGAAGTTTTATTTTTATGTGTGTGTAGTAAATTATATTTTTTCAGGTTATTGAACTTAATAGAATTAAACAGAATTTTTACATGAACTTTGGTTTGGATTAGAATTGTTAACGATAAATAGAAAATTGCTAACTTGCTGAAGCTTAGTTGTCAAAATTATTGTTGTTGGTGCATTCCCAAGTACTGGTTTCAATTTTGTAACCAAAAATGCTACCTTATTTGGAAGTGTACCAATAGGAGAATGACCCTTGGAATTTTCGCTGGGAATTAGTCCTGACTCCACGCGTAGAGTGGTTGGAGGGGGAATGATTTCCAGTGCTAATTGAGGAGTTCTATTTGAAACACGGGGCTGTAAACATCGAAAATGTAATTGTGTGATTAGGCCTCGGCCCTCTAGATGGGTTGTTGTCCATCTAGAGGGGACAAAAGTAAAGTTTTGCGAACAGTTGTTTTTTGTTTTAAAATAGTAGATAAAGTCTGAAAGTTTATGTCAAGTTAATATTTAGTACAGTATGTGAAGTTTCAGTTTGAGTAGAGTATGAAATTGTGTATCTTGTGTCTTTTAAAAATGATTATGGTGAGTGCCAAACTTTTGTTGTACTTTTCTAGCTCAAATTTGAATTTAATTAGTAGTACTTTGACCGAGGCCTTAATTATTAAAGTAGCAAGTTAGCAGTTTGATCAAATTACGTTGTTTTTCTCTCAAAATTTTAATATGTGACATGTTTTGATTCAAAAAGTTTTTTATAATTTTTTTAATAGAGTTCAATAAACAATTCAATTAACCATTCTAATGATTCTTATTGAAGTTCCTTGCTCGTAATACTAGTTGCTAAAATAGTTTTAAAAATAATTTATTATAATCTAGGCATTTGAATGAACGGATCCACAATCAAGCTCCCAACCAATCAGGATTTCGTTACATTTAGTTTATTAATTCAAAATGGAGTATATCTCAGCCCAGTCATTACATTGGAATATAACAGACCAAAAAATCTATTTTCTTTCAAAATCCAGGTCAATTCGGCTAACATCTAGCCGAAGCGCCGACAGGCGCGAGGCATCATGGGCTGGTTAAAATTCCAAATTGCACACACGATGCGCCGAAGCGCCTACACGTAGGCGCAAGGCGTCATCGGTGAGTGAAAATTTCACTGTCAGTATTGGAAGATGAGGAAGTGCAATGACTAGGTATTAATAGATAGCCTACTTGTATTACGCAAATGTTAATGGCAAGGAAAGTTGTGTGAGTGTACCACACCAGGTTTTTTTAAGTACCTAGCTTTAGATCAGTTACTAGCTGTGTATGTAAGCAAAGTAACAAAATATGTACCCAAGCCTATGTCTTATAGGTCTGCTTGAAGCAGAAAAATTGTTGACTTTTCATTTATTATCACAAAAAAGTTGATAAAATGAAGAATCAGTCGTGAGATGACCACGACCAGTGAAAATAAAGTACCGGTATATTCTTTTCCACGACGCAGCAGCAATTCCAGTGTAGGTAATAAATATGGGCTACAGTACGGTAGGGTACCTAGCAAGTACAAGTATCAAGTGAATATAGCTGACACGTGACACCAAAAGTTTGGCGCTTGGCGGTTTCGTCGGTCTCTGTACGTGATGTAAAGCATATACCGGTTCATGTATTGTCTCTTTTGATTATATATAAAACATCATCCGCAGGCTAGCTGAATGACAGTTCCAACTATAGTGTGGTAGCTCTGTGAACAGCAGAACTCGTCATGCAGTAACCCAAAGTCTCTGCATCCTAATAGTCTTTATTGTCTAGTTCAAGGTAATTAGAATAGAATTATTCTATTCTAATTACCTTGGTCTAGTTCAGAGTGTTTGACGGTTCCGAAACTCAGCTAGTCACTAGTTTTAGTCGGCAGTCATTTGACAGCTGCGGTGCTACACACACAGAAATAATTGATTACCTCCCGCTTGAAATAATAGAAACGCATAGGGCAGGTTCAGGGAACATGAAATAAGTCACCGGTTTACGGTAACTTGTGACATGGAATAATCTACCAAATGTACATTGTACCATGTTCCCATTGAACGCGGTACATCTTTGGTTCATAGCTGATGGCGGTGGCGGGCACTTTGAAATTGATTCTCATTAATGTGTTATGCTGGTGTATTGATTCCTCACATAAAAGCATTTATTATAAACTTTCAAGTTATAGAAGAAAGTATTTTTAGACAAAAGTTTATGCAGAATAACCAATGTATTATGGATGCAGCCGACCGATCTAGCGCATGCGCAGATCAGCAAGCAGGCGCAATAGTCTTTCGACCAATGAGAGCCCGGTACAAGTAACCGCTTTTGGTAACCGTACCTCCAACTGTGGTTACTAACCGTTCTAACAGCTTGGTACATTTACTGTCAAAATGCTCCCATTGGACGTGGAACAATCTACCGCTTGAGATTTTGAGACAATCTACCGGTAACCATACGTTCCCTGACCGTGCCCATTGTCATCACCCTGGCCATCGAATTCGACTGTTGAACCGATGAGCTGGAGGTGATGACCTCAGAACGGGTGGAGCAGCCGAACAGTGAGGTGTTGTTTTTAGAAGGTCTAGAGAGAGAGAGAGAGAGAGAGAGAGAGAGAGAGAGAGTGGTGTCACTTTTATAATATAATGGATATAGTGATTGAAAGTTGCGCAAGTGTCTTATTTTATCTATCACAACTGAAATAAACAGAGCCCAGGACCCTTTAAACCTGGTGGTGGCAGCGAATTAAAGAGACCGCTGTCAGGCTCGCCACGCGCGCCACATGTGTATGGAGTATACATATGCTATATCAAAAGTCTTTTTCCGTCCTTGAATCAACAAAATTCATAAAAACTCAATTTTACATCAATGCGCAGTTGAAAAGGGAATTCCTGACAAATTTCATGCGATTATATTTTAGGCAGTAATCGTGTCACAGATTAAGAGAAAACCAGAGTCAAAATATACTAATCATATTATTTAATGTCGTGCGAGTAACTGAAAATTTGAAAATATTAATGTTTACATGAAATACTTTACAGATTTGACTTATCATCGAAAATGTCCTTTGTTCATGACTAAAGTTTGGATCAATCAAACATTCCACGTTTATTCAACAATGGTTGCATGTATAAAATAAAAAAGACATTCATTCAATTTTTATATTTTAATAGGAATTACATATTATAATGACATTATATTTGTTCTCAAATATGTAGGCTATATGTGATAAATGTGAGTAATGAAGCTCAAGGTTTCCATGAATCTCTAGACTTCAACATTTTCTCTCTTGATGAGAGTTCGAATACATTTTGCCTACTTCACAACATTAAATCAATTTTACAGTAGCAATTATCCTTAGCAATATTTTCTAGTACCCACACTTGAAGATGATGGAACAATTTCTACACATCTCATAAAAATTAACATTGAAACACCAAAACACACTCACAATATGTAACATATACTTGAATTACTACTGAACTACGATACTTCTTCAATAAAATGTACTGCTTATCAATTAAGATTAACGTGTATATTAAAATTTTCCACTATCACCATAATGCAAGCCCCACAAGGAGTGTGAAAGGAAGAGTTGGAAAGTTATTCTTTACAGGTACATAATTTCTGAAAATTTCTTAAATTATCTCTATTTACTAATATCACAGTTTTATGTTGCCAAATACTGTCTTTCCTCTTACAAATACTGTTTTCACACAAAAAACCCACTTCCAATAGATTAACTCAACTCTATTAGATTTTAAAAGTGCATCAGACTCAACTGAATAGAAAATTACTCTAAAATAATATTATCAAGATGTGAGAAAAATAAAACATTCATTCATAACTTATTGTCAACATTTCTCAACAATATTTATGGTGAATCGAATAAGCACTCGAGGATAAAAAGATAAAAAAACTTGTTTGTTCGACGAATTTTTCTCTTCCTTTATGAATTATCCAAAAAGGTTCTACTGTACATCGAAAACAAGCATTCGGAGCTATCCGACTGAATATTCAAAAAAAGATTACTAGTCTTACTCAAGAAGTAATTTGATTTTAATTGGGCATTGCATTAGATCTGTAACACCTCAACATCACTGTAGTCACATTTAAATTCCTTAAAACGTTTTCTTATGAATTCCTAAAACTACTAAGATTGCAGTACATTACAGAATTTGGATTTCCTCACGAGAGCTTTTTTTAATAACTAATGAATATTGAATAATTATTCAATTATTCTATAGCGAACAGTAAGTAACTTGCTTTTAATGCTGACACTCGCATGACAAGTATTATCATAATTTTTTCTTTTGATCCACAATCAAATATGTTTCACATGATTGCTATGGAACTAGTTCAGTTCAGAACTACTATAAACTAGTTTTATGAAATTCACGCAACAATATAAGACAAAAATAATGCAGTTAATAGCCCAGAAATAACAAATTTTGTGCACTAGAACAGTGGTTCTCAACCATTGGTATGGGGCAGAAAAAATTATAAGAATGGAATATAGCATACTTGGTTTCAAAACGATTTTAACTACGAGGGTAAATGTTTTCTAAACATCGATCACATTTAACTAACGTTCAACAGACACTAAATAATCACATATTGTAACAGATTGATTCTCTTACTAATGGCTCCGTCATTGTCGGGGCCGTACTTTACTTTGTATGACTGAGTTTATATTATTGTAATTATATTTATTTATTCAATTTACCACGGTGATACGTGATACAATTTGCTGATACGTGTGCTCAAAAACTTTGAGAACCACCGAACTAGAATATTTCTTTATCATACAGAACAAAAATATAGACTACACTAAAAACTAGGCATGAATAAGAAATATTGCAACTACTGTTAATTATATGTGTGCAAGCCATTCAATTGTTGATGCAAAGTTTGTGATGTAGAATGGAAAAATAATGATCTGAAATAAACGTTCCATTAATGACACTGGATTCTGGATAAACAAATAAATCCTTTATTCAACTGTTGAAATTTATGGAACTGTAAAAGGCTGCACTCGAGTAACGTGATCAACATTACAGGTGCAATCATTCTAACATAAAAATATTTAGAAAATTATAATTAATTTATTCATAAAAATATCATTAGGTAGTTTCTTTCAGTTTATAAACTCAAGCATTCTAAGGTTTTCTTATTTTCAAGGCTTTATGAAAAAGAGACCAGAAATCAACGATTGCTCAATGGCTAATGATAGATATCTAAATGGATTCATGTTTCTTCGCAGTATCATCACAATATAAACTTGAAGAACAATAACTAATTTGAGAGATTCTGTTGCTTGGGATTGTGCCCCAGGGCACGAGCATAAGAAAATAAATCTGATTCAGTTAACAGACTGGAAGTACTAATCCGTTGTTGCCATTTCATATGGAGACTCAAAGATGAAGAGGAAATGTTTTGAAAGCCTTGATCCCTTAAAAATTATCTGATGAACATTTCAACTATTTTTGTTTTTGTTGATTATTGACATAGGAAGATGTGGATGGCGGATTGGCGTTTTGCATCATTGGAGCGGTTCCAGTTGAAGTGGAAGTGCCGGATGATAAAGTTTGGCGCAGTGTATTATTGCCGTCGGCTGCTGCACTTCTCGCCTGTTGTGTTACTGGTAGGTTGAAAGTGTTTCTCACTACTTGATTTGGAAGCGGTTGCTGGTTTCCCATCTAAACGCACAAGGAGAAAAGCGAAAATATTACACACATTTCCAAGTTCCACAGATGGATCAAAATCAACGTTTTTAGCAAAAATTATTCATGTTTGCCAAGCATATTTAAAGCAATTTCTCAGTTCTTAATATTGTCAATTATGGAAAAATTACACAAACCCAAATCGCCTTCATGTATATTGTCTCCATATATCAAATAAAATAGTTGATGAACTATTATAATTATAGAGAAAATATTCGAGAACAATACTAAATGAATCAATAAACACATTGTATATCTATTATTTACTAAGCGTAAGGCTTTTAATAGTGGGGAGACCCAAGGGTTGTTCCACTTCGCCAGATAACCTCATTTTCCACAAACGGAGATATGAGTTATAGTTATTCTGAAAAGTTTATTTGAAAACATAATTTTTGATTCCAAAACATTGTTGACCATTAAAACTGAAGAACTTCACAAAATCACTACACCATAGCCGAAAAAATTGAATTTTTACGTTTTATATGAATTGATACAATTAATCCAGCTACACTGATTAACACTAACTAACCTCCCTGTTCATGACGGCTGAAGAGAGAAGAGATGAAGGATAGTAGTATAAATCATGTTCAATAATAAAATAAACAAATCAATATCAAGAATACACTCAACACTCGCACGCACAATTACATAGCTTATGCGATGACCAAGTGCATTACTCTGAGAAGCACAGAGCCCAGTGTCGCACAATAAATAACAGGAATAATTGATGAAGGCATATATTGAAAATTATCTACACAAACTTATTTTCTATAACCGAATGAAAAACTGGAAATGGCCTATCTTCAAACATTGTTTCACCAAAGATTCATCACATACGGTACATATATGTGGTTTTACAATACCTAGTACTTTTATTCAATATGGATGACTACAAAAATATCACCTTCACAACTAGACACAAAGCATAAATGTTAGCCCAGATAAGTCTATCAACTTTAAATATGTATAGTAAAAAGAGAATAGTCACTATTGTAATGATGACTTGAATGGCACTAACCGACTGAGCAGCGTACTGTTGCTGTTGTAGTTGTTGCCTGAATAAATAATCCTTCTGCTGTTGATTTATGTACAATTGGTATAGCACGTTGGTAACAAGCTTATGCAGATCTTCTTTCGCCATTTGAGGGTTCTGAAAAATTAAGACGAGGCAAAACTGAATCAATTTAAAATTTAAGTTAATTATTTCAAATCGTATTGTGAAAAGACTAGGAATTACAGTACATAAATAAATAGATGCGATTTGAACAATTTACTTACTTGTGCCAACATCATCTGACGAACATTTTCATAAGTGGGCAGTTGTGCGAAAGGATCTGAAACAAAGTTACTCGTAAATTTCTGATGTGTAAAAACTTCAAAACATATACTAACTTATTCCATACTAAGAGCAGGTGACTGCAAATACAGTAATTTGAATAAGAAAATGTCGACCACTGCAACAGATTTATTTAAAAAAAGATTTTATTGCTCTCTTTGGTGCATTGATCCATTTTTTCTCTCATCAACACTCTAAATTCCATTTTTTATACATGATTCCTGGACCATAAATTATGTGTTTGAGAAGCGATGTGATATCAGAACCTATTGGATTACATAAAATTCTTTCAAAATTCAAAAGATAAAATATAATAAGAGCAAAAATGTTTTATATCCCAAATCATTTTGATTCAATTTAATTATTCATGAGTATCATTGATAAATGGATATTTCATGGATCAATGAATGAAAATCATGAAACTATGGAATGATAACCTTTCGAGATTAATAGATAACATAAGGTTTATGGATACGAAACTGAAATATTGAAATTTAGGATTAGAACATGTTTTTTACATTATGCACATTGATAGAAGAAAAAGATACCTTACAATACCGTGAATGGCAAGTATAGAGTGAAACAATTGACATTAACTGACTTTCGATATTTAATGTAAGTGTAGCCAGTAAAAGTAAAGAGAAATCAATTATGGTTTAAATGTTGAATACTCACTGTCTATATTGGCACTGTTCATATTGACCATGTTGCCCATGTTGACACTGCCCAAATTTGGAACCGTGTTGAGGGCAAAGCCACGCTTTTTCTCATTTTCATAGTCTTCCCAGGCAGCTTTTCTCTCCTCTTCGTCCAATTCCTCTTCTTCAACATGATCCAATAGTGAGTCGTGCTCGAATATTTTGAAAATCCATTCTTTATGAGCGTGTAGCATGTCAGCCATAAGGCGATCCTAGACAACAAAATTAGGCTCCGAATGAGAATTTTTCATTTATACACAGGATTTATAAAAAGTAATTCACAGAATAAGTTTTGGATTGATTGATGGATTGTACAGTTCCCAGTGAAGGAACACAATGACATGCAGCATTGAACGATAAAAACAAAACAATGATATGAATACATATTATTGGACCCCTCTGAATATAAATTTTAAACGTATGATTTTATATCAATTTCTAGAAAAGCTATTGATAAATTTGAAGCATTAAATACATTGGAAATTAGTAACCATAATATTCAGAGTCTTTCAAAGAATCTTTACTATATAGTTAGTAACTTAAATCATCAAGTTTCTAGTGTGTAGACGAATACTTCAAATTTAATTTCCTCAAAACAGACCTTATTTTTAAAAAACCCTCTGTTAGATATAAGGTGATATAAGGTAAGATATGGAAGAATTATTAGATATTGCAGTTGACCAACTGCTCGATAATTATAATAATAATTAATTCGAATCTCAAATTATTGCTATCTAAATAGGTCCTTTGTCTATTTACATAGCAATAATTTGAGATTCGAATTAATTATTATTATAACGTAAGATATAATTGATATTGATTAATATTGTTACAGATGAGAGTTAAATTGTTAAGAAGGAATTATAGCATAAACATACCTTAGGAACAATGGGAATTGGCGCATCCTTGGGATCGGCCGGTGTAAAGTTGTAGAGTTCTTGAAGATCATTCTGTGAGAAATATCTATTGACTTGCTGCTCATCAACCACCCGCTGTGAGAGCGAAAGTTTTGCTATTTGCCGTTCGTATACCTTTTCCTCCATTGTTCCCTGTTACAATAATGTTAATAAATTTAAATATAAATTATACATTAAGCTTAGAAACGTATAAATGATTGACAAATACTTTCTTTGATCGTAGATCACTAAGCTTCATATTCCCCAAATAGAAATAATTCAGCGTTTGGACACATTTATTACAATGTCTTTCATTTGAGTCAGTTGATGGTTGAAATCAAAATTATAGTTGAACTGATATTGATTGCAAGGTTCCATGAATAGGATAACTTGCATTGAGACAATACAAGAGACTTGAAGATACTAAATACAAAAAGCATGACTATTATTCAACTCGTTTAATACTTTGCTTACATATTCCTCATATATTTTGAGATCCGTTAGGAGGGGTTACTTGAAATAAATTGTAAAGTTTTAGGTTGACATGTTGGTACTTCTGAAAAACATAAGTTAAACTTTAAACCATTGAGTATGAATTATATGTAGAATTATTATACTTATAATTCATTCTCAATAGTTGAACCAAGGTGAATAAATTACAATACAAACTTGGTTTGAACCTTACCTTGGGTTAAACCTCGGAAAATATAGTTAAAATATACATATATATAAAGTACCAACAAGTTAACCTAAAACTTACCTATATGTTTTAAATTGCCTCACTGATTCAAGTAGCCCCACTTTACGGAATCAAACTTCTATTTATCTTTGAAACTATAATATACAAAAATAAAAGTTAAAAATAAATAATTATTTGTATTATCAAAAATAAAAGTTATTAAAATAATTATCACTTGGAAATATAGCCGATTGCTGTCATTCAATTCAGATAGAAAATTGAACTTATCCGACACAATAACTTAAAATGTGATCAACATAATAATACTGTGGTTATTCTAATTAATATTCTTGAATTATTTCATAAATACCTGTGCAATGAATCTGTAGATATAACATGGTTTCCTCTGTCCGAATCGGTACACTCGAAATATACTCTGTATGTCATGAGACGGATTCCAAGATGCGTCGAATATAATAACTCTGTTGGCAGCTGTCAAATTGATTCCCAATCCACCAGCACGCGTCGAAATCAAAAATAATCTCGCCCTACAACAAATAAATTCAAATCAATCAGTCTGTTCACTAAAAAATTTCAGCTACCATCGTTATGCAGTTAACAATTAAAATTTAATTTATTTATTTATAGATATTATAATTGCACTTATCGGTGAAAAACAGACACATATTCAAATTGTCTTCTTTCCCAATTTTTATGGAATTCATTATATTATCAAGTCTATAAGATAAAACTACAAGAATAATCAAATCCACTTTCTATTTTATTATAGTCTCTAGTCTGAAAATGGCGCTTGTTTATAGGCAAATGCCAGGCTGAATCAGGCTTAAACTCAAGACTGCTGTTATGGCAGACACCACTACTAAAGAAGATGGAAGTATCAACTCTCTTTCTTTCTTTCTCTTTGCCTTTCACCTTTCTTCCACTTTTTTCTGTTACTACTTAATTGAATTCCTTATTTCTCAATAGATTTTATTGAACCATGTTAGCAACTCTCACCTGCGCACAGGAATTTCCTTGCAGGTGATTGGTTTCTTGAATGTTATCTAAGCTTTTTGTTCAAGTATGTTCTTTGTTTTAAAGAAACACAATAAAGTTCAATTTGATTAATTTGATAAAGATTACAAGAAGATACAAGAGTTTCCCAAACACTTCCATTCCAACTAGACGAAACTATTGTTCTCCAAAAATCAATTGTTAAATTGCAATCTAATTTTTCCAAAATTGCGCTTCTTTTCAGAATAAATCCAGTTTCAGAAAGACTTGTTAAGTGAAGAATACCTTGTGTTTGACTCTCTATTGAAACTTTTAATCCAAGCAGAGCGATTTTCTCCGGAAGTACTTCCGTCCAAACGAAAGTAATCCAAGCCTTTGGCCCAGGAACTCATGTGGCCCATCAGAAACGACTCCTCACAGCTGTTCTGAGTCGCCTCATCTATCCGATCCAGGAAGTGCTCTATCAAGTCCAGCGAGTACAACGATTGACTGAACACCAGACTGAAATTAAGATAATTTTTATACATTTATTTAATTGATAGCTTGGGAGCGATTAATAAAATTTAAAAATTAAAAGTGATTAAACAACTGACCTTTATTTTTCAAAATATTCAAATGACGAACTTGAAATCCAATCCAAAATAACATTCTTAGCTAAACAATCACCGTTGTCAAGAATTTCTCATAAACAATTTAATCATATTCACTTACGTTCATTTTCAAATATTAAAACTTCAAAGAGTGTTTGGAGTGATTTTAATCTGGTGTTATAGTAAGAAGATTTCAAGGTGTTGTGGAGTTATAATAATTATATTTCTATTTGGAAATTGAATTCACTTCTAACACTCGTTGAATTCTTGTACAGGGTGATCGTAAAGTCGCGCAACCCAATTATTGAAGCCGTGTAGGAAAGACAGGTAAATTTGTAAAGTATGATTTGGGTGTGGGAATTTTTCGTCCACTAGTACAGCAGGTGACAGCACTGCTAGATCACGCCACCGGGCGACAGTTAGCCAGAAATTTGTTTGTTTGTTCAGTTCGAACCGCAATGTCTTTTAAGCAAGAAAAAAGTGCTTCTTTCGTTTTGAGTTACTGTGAATCGAAATCCTACGCAAAGCGTCGAGAACTTTTCTTCAATGCCTTTCCAGATGCCAAAGTACCGAACAAATCGACCATATGTCGTTTGTTTCATCGTTTTTGGGATACAGAGGTAGCGTGATTGACCGTACCGGCCGACCAAGTGTTTTGACTGATGACAGTCTGCAAACGATAAGTGAAATTCGTTTCGTTCTTCAAAAACGTCTCTTCGAAAGCTTTCTACCCAGACTGGACTGTATTATAGGAGTTTTCATGAAGGTACTAATTCATTGAAATTACATCTCTACCGTATTAACGTAACGCATCAGCTCCAAAAGCTAGATAAGGAGAAACGGTTGCGGTATTGTCATTGGTTTACAAATTTCATTCGAAATGACATATCTGTTCTGAAAACAGCTTTTTTCAGCAATGAAACTTGGTTTCAGCTGCGTGGATAAGTCAATGGTCATGTTTGCAGGATATGGTATGCAGAGAATCCACATGAATTCCATGAACAGTTATTACATTCTCAAAAAATTGGGGTTTGGTGTAGGCTATCTCGTCGGAGAACAGTTGGGCCTATCTTTTTAACGAGGACAATCACAGCAAAACTTTATCAAGAAATAATCACTTGTTTATTATAAACTTTGAAAGAAAAATCAATAATACATTACAGCGTTGTGGGACTGTTTTCATTTTGGGTTGCGTGACTTTACGATCACCCTGTATATGTATCAATAAAAAAATAACTTATCACTGCAGAGGTAAGTTTATAAGTCAAAATAAAATAGCAGAATGTGTGCTTTTAATTTTTTTAAAGAGAACTTACACTTTGTCTCCAATTTGTTCGCATTGTTTGAGGAAGTCGAAGAGAAGCATCAGTTTAGAACTGACGCTAATGTCTTCAAAGTGTTCAGGCTTCACAAGGCTATTCCACCAAGCTGTTTGTTCTGGAGCTGTTGAAGCTGCAGCCGTTTCGGGATCATCTTTCATCGTTTCGAGTTCAGCATTACCTGTTCAGAAACCAATCGACGATACCAAATGGCAGTACAATTACACACACTTTGAAATAATACTACAATATAGTCTGTCCAAGCAAAGAAGACCCTCTGGCAAGGTGGGAGAATGACTACAGCTTGGTCAATATTTGTTCAAGAATTATAAATGTTGTCTTAATAGTAGATAGAATTGTTTCCTACAATTTTGAGATCAAATTGATTATTTTCGAACCAATATTGACCGAGCTAGAGTCATTTTCCCATCTTGCCAGAGGGTCTTCTTTGTTTGGACTGCCTATAACAATTCATTCAATAGGGATTTGAAAAACACAATTACAATCAATAAATTTAAAAAAATCTTATTAATTCACTCAATCATAATTCTCGATTTGATAACTGCATGATACAAAAAAATTCAAAATTTGAGTTCCAATTTCTCAAGAATATCGCATGATACAAAAAAATTCAAAACAATAGTTCCAATTTCTCAATATAATATTGTTTCAATACTGTAACAATAGGCCTAACGGAAGAGATTGGAGAAAAGTAATAATAATGTGAAATTTCCATAAACCAATTTTTTATTGCACCAGCTTGAATCTTTCAACGTTGAAATTCGATAAACTGTTCAAATTGTATAATCATTGAAATCGATAGCATACAAATCTACTAGACATAGAGCTTAAAGATTTCATTCTTTTAATTTCAGAATTCAGACCAACATGTTATCAATATCTGTTTATACTGTAACAATAGATCCTGATAAACGACAAGATGAAGTAATCTGTCGAAAAACCTTCAAGAACCCAGAACATTTCATGATAAGATAATAATAAAATACGATTCCAACTCAAAGAAATACTCCGGCTCAAAGAAAAATAATCATTTTCTATGATAAAGCGATCCTATTCAGTTATTCTCGTATGGTGGAAGTGGAATATTTTCAACTCAACATTTTCAATTAAATATTAACGTAAGAAGTTGCAGATTGTTATAATTTAATCTCCAAATGTAATTAAAAATATTGGAGGCTTCCTTGATATCAGAGAAATTAGATGGAAGACTCAAATCTATAGTCCAAACGAAATTCTGTGAGAAAGCTGATTTAATGAGTGAAATGAATCAGAAAATACAATTTAAATTAAATAAAATGTACTAACCATTTTTGGCATTAGATCTGGTCATTCGACCAGACCTGGTTGCTCTCGATTTAGTATTTTTCGATGAGTCCTCGGATTCAGAAGATGATGAGTTGGGCGTTGATTCATCATCATCACTATCAACCACAAAGTCTTTCAACGAGCCAGCACTGTCTGAGCCAGAGTCGTTCATCGCCTGAAATTTAAAGGTCGAAAAAATCAGTAATAAATCTCTACTCTACTCTCGATTAATTATTAATTGAACAACCAATAACCACTGGAATAAATGGAACTGAGGAATAAGAGAAAGATGGTAGCTTTCAAGAATTACGTATCGTCTTTTAGAGAAGACAATGAGCCGACGGTCCTGACTGCCTCAAAAGTAGTGATTATATCTCATCATCATCACTCTCATTACCTATGCACAGGCCTAGGAGCCCATGTGGGCATCACCCTCAGAAGAAAAAGATTAAGTAAAAGAGCAAGTAAAAAGGTAATAGAAATAATAATGATAATAAAGGAAGTACCAATACTTTAAGGATTTTCTCTGGCTGTAGGATGTAGGAGGATGAAATGAAGAGATGATAAATAGAAAATTGTAAAGGAAAATCTCTTATAGTGATAACTAGTACCGTATGTAAAATCAATTACGAGAATAAGTAATAGAAAAGAAGCTACGAATTCAGGGAAAAATTATATCCGCAAGTATAGAAAACTTAGACAGAATTAAAACTTAGTAGGCCTATTTATAGGAGAGCTGCATGTAAGCAATATCGATACGGATAACTGATTAAAGTAAAAAAACTAGTCAAGTACAGAAAATATTGTAGACCTAATTACATTATTATTATTTACGATCTGTAAGAAAAGTGCATCCACGCAACATTGGGAGCAATAAAAATTCATTTTGTACCCTACACTGCGTAAAAAAGTACTAAGAGAATTAATAGTTATTTGTGCATCTAGGGACTAAAGGGCAACTTTTTCTCCCTGAGGGGAAACTGTTGTTGCCCGAGGCGTAGCCGAGGGCGACAATTTCCCTGAGGGAGAAAAAGTACTTTAGTCCCGTGATGCACACAACATTTTTCCTCCACCTACATTAATTAGCTATTGATAGGAATATATAGAGTGTCCCAAAATTAAAGTGCCAAACTCTGGGAATACATTCTATGGCTCAAAATAAAGAAAAAATCACCATTAATCTTCTTTAAAAAAGCGATTTGTTCACCAGATATCCGCCTTTCTGCATTTTTTACAAAATAATTTTCATCTTCAAATTCTTTTAACCGATCTTGATTAAACTCCGCAAGTATATTCATATAAAAGAAATCAGCTGTAAAATAAATCCAACTTGGTTCAATCTGAAATCTCAAAACTAGGAAGTACGGTAGGTAGCTGCTACTTCCCAATTTATAATTTTTGTAACTACAAACTAAACAAAACTGGTGAAATAAAAGTATGACAAATGGAATGACTGGCAAGTCAACTTATATAGTAACAATAAAAGGGAAGCAAATAAGTTGATATTGCTTCCAGTTTTTAAGTAATGATACTGATAATAAAAAAAAGTTATGAGAAACTAGATTGAGCAATGAAACTTCTATTTCAATTTTTGATTAGGCTAATATGTAGAACTAAAGCCTAATAAAAAGAAAAAGATATTCAAGCAATCAACTGAATCATTTCAAATTTACTATAATAGACTTCATTTCAATTTACGTTACATTAGACATGTATGAAAGAAGTGAAAACAGTCTTTTAGTTTTAATCTATAAGCTACAAAAATAAAAGAAAACAAAAGCATCAATAAAATTTATTTATTTCTAACAGATATCAGGCTACTAGCTTCCAGCAAGTACATACTGTATATTACAAATGTTAAATTGTAAATTCAACTTTCAGAGACAGTACAATGTTTGAAGGCCTATTTCGTCCACAACACAACAGTAACCGATAGTGAAAACCTGTTCATTAGGACAATTAAAATCCAAATAACATAATATTTCGTGTTGATACAACTCATACAACATAATAAAGGCTATCTAATGGAGGATATTCGTTTAAATTTATGTTGAAAAGTCTGGTTTCCAATTGAAAAACTTCAACAATTTACTAAAGTTTACTAACTTTAACGATTTTACTGACCTCAACTGCCTTATAAGTTGAGGTTAACTATACTTCCAAACCTCAAAACCAAAAGTCTAATTCAACAAAGACATTCTTTTATCATTGTTCCAGTATAATATGACAGTGGACTATTGATAATTAGTCGAAATTAAAACAATAAACACACTATTATAATAATAAACTTAAATTATAACACACAGATCTCAAAGTACAATAAACCATTGTAGGAATGAATTATTGAATTCGATTCTATCTAATTCTAATCGATTCGATAGTCGATATTCGATAGTGATCGAGAATTCTAGCTTTTAAATCATGAAGATTGTTTTTACTTTGGTACTATACTTCCATATGTATACATTTTTACATTTCTATAAATTTATGAATAATATACAAGTATTAAACTTTCTTCCATCATGATCCATTGTTTTATAAATATTCCTTCAAAATATCAGCGTAACCAACCTTTCTTCCAAACTGTGCACTCTATACTGTTTACTGTTCTACAGTTCACGCCTAAGTTCCAAATTTAGACACAAAATATCATAGAGATGCTTCCCATGTTATTTAAATGGGTTTACTTTATTCCCTAGGGAATTTCAATCTTCTTTTTCTCCCGAGGGAGAGAATGAAGCGCTTTAGTATTCGATTCCAGGGAGTGAAATGCGACTTTAGATAGTAGGTGGAGGAAAAATAATGTTTTTTCGCCATACTCGTATGTAATGCACAACTTTCCAAGCTAGATTTGCGTTTGGAAAATTGCCGTTTACAGGAGAATCAAAGATCAGCTGTTCTGAATGCGGGAATAATCATTTTGATGATTATTACAGCACTAGTCATCATCACGATGATAATTACAGCACTGAAAATCTAGCACAGCTGTTTTTTTCCGAACTTCGACATATGAATAAACGAGTCAAACAAGCCACCAAGACAGTTCACTGTGTGTGTTTGTTTTGTGCAACTGCTAGTGTTGTGTTGAGGTTATGTTGGCTTCAGTTAATGTTTTCAGTTGTTTGAGGTTTTAATAAATCCTTCTCAGTCTAGTATGACGAAAAAAATGTTCATAATTCGTGTGGAAAAGTTTAAAAACTCATAATTATTTTCCAAACTCGCGTACCGTTCGTTTGGAGAACATAATTATTTGTTTGTAAAACCGCCTTTTCCAAACTCATTATGTAATATACTATTTTCCTACAGATATCCGTAAAATTGCAGTTTTCGCACTGAAAATCGTGTGCAAAACGGTCCATTCTTGACACTAGTAATAATTAGCGTGCGTAAAGTAAAAATTAGTGTGCCTAAAAATTTTTACGCACTCCAGATTTGCAACCTAACAACACGAAATAGTAAGTGTATCAAATGGATGTTCCGTATTTAGAATTCAAAATTAAGGTGGCAGCCCTGGCTGACGACCAAACGGGAGTCGATCAGCTGGTAGTGGCAAGTTGGAATTGCAACCAAAAGGTCAGACCGAGCGAGACCGTCCGTCTAAATTTTTTAGGTTATTTTATTGTTTATATCAATACCGTGAGTAAGTTATGGGATAAAAGTTCTATTTATTCTCAGAGCTTTTATAATAATTATGAGATTAGGGATTTATGTTATGAATACCGTTCATTATTGTTGGTTATAAAACCTGGGCTTGAATTGTTTGAATACGGTAAGATGATTGTCATTTGTTGATCTTGAATTTGGTTCATTTCATACAGTAGTTGACTCAATTTAGGCTATCAGAATTCAGTGGCGAAATACATTATTATGATTTTTTTAATGTGAAAGTAACTTAATACTTTAATACATACAACTTTGAAGAAGACTCTGGCACCATAATTACTGAGATTTTGAAAATACCGTAGGCTAAAATGAAATGAACTCAGATCACATTTACTTGATCTGACTACTTTAACTACCATATATGTAAGTTAATATACAGTATAATGAAAGTGATTGAAGGCATGATATAGAATTTATAGTAAATGCGACATTCTAATTTAATACTATCATTAAATTACAGCTTCAGTTCAATTCAGTCTCATTGTTGGCTGGTTCAGCTTTGAACCTTGCACTTAATTCATGTAGGATTCTGTTATGCAATGCAGGTGACAGCCGACGACTAAATAATTTTTCATGAAAGCATGATAAAGTTTTGAGAATCATAAGCAATACGATTGTAACCTTGCATAATTTTAACATAGAAGCAGTTAGCTTTTATGCTATAGATAGCCTAATCACTCGCGGGTTGCATCAATCAAAAGCCTACCTGCTGGAACTGATGGGATATTTTGTCTCAAGTGATATGAAGCAACAACATTTTTCCAGAAAGAATAATATACAGTACTTTACATGAAAGTACGTTATTCATAGCACTATCAAGTTATATAGGCTATCATTTCAATGAAAATAAAACTATGAGTTCTTTCAATTGTGGAGGTTAAGATTCTAAATCCCTTCCAGTCACATTAAATAATGTTTAAAAAGTCTAATTTGCGCTGAATTCTAGTAAATATGATTATTTCTAGCTATAAAAGTATGAAAGGGCGTTTTACACTTATCAGTTACCCGGAATATTTCAAGGTCTCAAAGAGTAGTTTATACTGATTGTAGCTCATAACTTACTGGTAAATATTACAGTGAGTACAATAATTTATTATTCTATAGTCACTGTGATACATAGAATAAATGAAATGTTTGAATTATATTACTTCATATTACTCAAATAAAAGTAATTATTTGATAATAGATGACATTGGAGGCTACTAAAAGTGAAAGTTCCAACTCAAGATTTCCGCCATCTTGGATTTGTAAAAATTGTGAGATGATGGTATAAAACATGATTCTTATATTGATTTCAAAGGCAAAATAAATTGAGGAGATTGCGATAAAAAAAATACTTTAAATTACACTAAAAAACACATTTGAAACTTTTTCCTACTTTTCACATAGGCCCAACGGTAACTGTAGGAAAAATTTAATGTGTAACTCGAGCTTAAAGTGTTATTGCTGCACTCGAGAAACGTTTTTCACTCGTGCAGCAATCCTTCACTTTACGCACAAGTTACACAAATAACTATTTTTGCATAGTAGCAGAGTCTATCTAAGCGAAGAAGACATTCTGGCAAGATGGGAAAATGACTCCAGCTCGGTCAATATTGGTTCAAAAATTTTTAATTTGGTCTCAAATTGTAGGAAAAATTCTGATCTACAATTTTAGAGCAAATATGAAATTCTTGAACAAATATTGACCGAGCTGGAGTCATCTTCCTAGCCAGAATGTCTTCTTTGCTTGGACTAACTACGTAATCAACAACTTTCCAAGCAAGATTTGCGTTTCGTAAATTGCTGCTAACAGAGAATCAAACAATACTGCATAAATCATTTAGATAATCACGCTTAGTAGAATTTTAATACAGACAGATCTTCGTCTATGGAAGTCGTTCTCATCAAAGTTTAATCTGTTTAGAGGTTACGTTTGGAATAACAATGATTTACCATTTTTATATGAAATCATTTGTTTTTATATTATACTATGAACAAAAAATGTACAAAAGTCGTGTGGGAAGATGTTTGAAAACCTCATTATATTCCACCCTCGTCTATTCGAATCGGGTGGAAACATTCATTTGTTTGTAAACACAATCTTCCCACACACGTTATGTAATATACTGTTACAATATTGATCACTCATCCAATTATATTCTTTCCCACTCACCTCTTTCTTGACCTGCCTTTCCAAACTATACTTCAATGCAAGGGGATGTGTCCAAATTCGGCTGAGCTGTTGGAAATCAGCAAAAAGAGTGACTCTGAATCCTTTTGTGATGTTAACTTTGGTTTCCAGAAACTCCCGATAGAGTTGTACTTGCAAATCGGTCAGTCGGATTGAGAGAACATACTCTTGTTTCGGAGGAAGGTATGGAGTCAGAACGTTGTAGTCACGTCTCTGTTGAAAAAAATCAATTAAATAACTATAGACAATACTCTGTAGTCCAGTACGCAGGGACTTTTTTCTGCAAAAGGTGGTGTATGCGGTTTTATAGTTTCAATTGCTTCATTGGGGTTCCAATAATGTGTATTCGAAAAGTGCACACAAAATTTCCCCCCGCACAACTTTTGACAGCCAGGAAACCATGCATTTTTTTAGTTTTTTGCATTTAACTGAAAAACGGTCCATATTTTTATAGCTACATTCTCATAGTAAATTGTAGAGAACAAAATTCTGATTCGATTGAAAAAATAAAACAGAAATCGGTCGAATGGATAACTTTTTACATTCATTCAAAAAACAAAAAATATTCAAATTTTCCCAAAAATTGTTCAAATTGTTATTTAACACATAAAGTAACAGAGAAACGTATTATCCCTCTTCCTAAAAGTTGTAGAGCATCAAAAATTGAGTTCAGAAAGTACAAAAAATTGATATTTGACCAATTTTTGGAACTTTGACAATCACATTTCAACATATGATATACGAAATAGAACCGTCTTTACAAGCTGAAAACAATGAGTTACAGTTTATCAGGATCCGTTCACTCTTACGAAAGTTAGGGGTGTCCTTATTCTATCATCCTTGAATGTCCTTTGCATCGAAAATAATTTGGATTTGGAGCAGTGACGTATTTATTCTGATGAAAAGTGATCCAAGAAGTCTACGAATACGAAATAGGCTTTATTTGAACATTATATGTCTAACATGACATCAAAATATTGAAAAAAAAAAACACCTTTAGCCTGTTTTATTTTTGGAAAAGTGATTGTCAAAGTTCCAAAAATTGGTCAAATTTCAATTTTTTGTACTTTCTGAACTCAATTTTTGATGCTCTACAACTTTTAGGAAGAGGGGTAATACGTTTCTCTGTTACTTTATGAGCTAAATAACAATTTGAACAATTTTTGGGAAAATTTGAAAAAAAATTGTTTTTTGAATGAATGTAAAAAGTTATCTATTCGACCGATTTCTGATTTATTTTTTTTAATCGAATCAGAATTTTGTCCTCTTCAATTTACTATGACAATGTACCTATAAAAATGTGGACAGTTTTTCAGTTATATGCGAAAAACTAAAAAATGCATGGTTTTCTGGCTGTCAAAAGTTGTGCGGGGGGAAATTTTGTGTGCACTTTTCAAATACACATTATTGGAACCCTAGTAAAGCAATTAAAACAATAAAATCGCATACACCACCTTTTGCAGAAATTAGCGTTACAAAATTCCCTGCGTACTGGATTATCTGATATAAAAGGAGAAAATTATCAGCTTTACTCACTATAGACTTTACTTGAAGAATGTAATTAGCTGTAAAATTTTCTAATAAAATACAAAATTTAATATTGTAAACTCATAACTCCAGAAGTATGTTTCTTAATACTGTTTTCTTTTGGGATTTTTGTTTTTGTAATGGAAAAATGGGAATGTCTTATAAAGTGAAGCTTTACAAGCTTCAAATATTGTGGATCTTTGGCAGTAACATAAATTAGTTGTACTTTGAAGTATGGTAGATAGAAGACAAATAACAAAAAGTCTGTTCTAGTAAAATTTTGAAATTGACAAACAAGCTAGTCCATATTTTGAAGCTTAGATTGATCGAAAACATCTCCATTCACAAAATACCAAACAAATTCATTAAACAAACAATAAATTCTCACCTGCACTAAACCGTCCAGCATTTTATGTAGCACGTGAGCTCGCCTCTTCATTATTCTGAAATCTCTCTCAGTTGAATCAGCAAATTGCCCGTTGGTTATTGGATTAACAAATCTGTTGACAAACTCCTTTTTACTACCCAGAAGATTGGGCTTCACGAAGTTCACCATGCAATGATCTGAAAAGGGAAACAGTAAAATTCAATGAGAAATCTACATTTTTATCTGAATTAAAAATGAATAACAAACCTGAGAAAATTGTATATTAGGCATCATGAAAACATAAAATGAGAGCTAGAAATGATTCAAACGACAGTATTTTTATAATTTCTTATTCCAATAAATCGGTTTGAACAACAGATCAAACAAAAAATCTACAAAATATTGTTGAATTTAATACTACAAAGGTTGAATTTAATACTTACACTCTGAAAGATTATTTTGTAGAGGTGTGCCAGTAAGAACGACTCGTCTCAAAGTTTTTATTTTATTCATTGCTTTGGACAATGCTGTGGCTTCATTTTTCAACATATGTCCCTCATCGCATACAATTAGATCTGGACCTGGAAGGTTTAATTCAAGTCAGATAAATAAAAAACAGAAACATACTTTTTTATGGTTATTGAAATTGGATCAAATACTACATTATTGATTATTAATGAATGTCACTGCAGGGCCCTGTTAAACTTTTGAGTTCATCGGCAGGCGCCATTCCAATACAAAATAAATTATAATGGAACAAAATTATTCTAAGTATAGAATGACAGGATCGAAGATCTTTCACTACTGGTATTATCTATTCTCTAGCAATAGATTTAATAAATACAACATTTCTATATCTAGAGAACGCGATTCTGTATTATAGTTCAGATTGCAGTTTTCAATCAATATTAATAACAAGATTCTTTTGCAGTTCGTATGAAAATATAACTTTAATGTTGATTCGAGATAATATGCTCAAAATTGAAACTTATTGTAGATAAAATCTTCAATATACATTATTATAATGTAATAAAATCATTTCTAACAATTTCAATTCTTCAATATCAATTAAGTTCTGAAAAAAATTATATGAACAATGAACTCGTCTTTATAGTGAAATTACTCACATTACTGGTACTCCACAACAAAGTTTTCACTCTCATTTTTATTTATTTAAAAGTAATTTATTAGTGAAAAAGATGAATGAACAACAAGCAAAGATGTCGTTATTGAAGTCTGGCAGTTATTGAAGATATTCGTTAAAATAAATAATCGTATGACGTATGAATGGTTAAATTGAATATTAATTAGAGGTTATGATTTCATCTTACCGGGATCGACTAATGTCCTTTGGAAAACCTCTCTCATCTTCTTCTTGATAGCCTTGCTGGTTTCATTTGTCAAATTACGATACATATCGTAACCAATAATCATGACTCCTCCATCCTCGTGCCAATCTTTCAGTCGGTAAGCTCTCTTCAAATTCACTTTTTCACTGAATTGAGAAGTCACACATCACAAATGATGAAATGAACAAATATATGTATAAAATACAATAGATACAGACAATTAATTAGGATAATACTGCTTAAACAAAATTATTTAGGGTGTGAATAGAAACACAAATAAAAATAGTCAATTCCCCAATCAAGTTATAGTATTATTAAATGTTATCAATGGAATCATGATTAATTTGTACAACAAACAATGATATTTTTCTATCAGCATAGGGAGTTTCAACTCGCGCTAGTGGAAGTGAATATGAAACTGGCAACCAGCTGGTAGGCCTAGGCCCTTCGAGGGCTGAAGAGCCGCGGAGAAACAAATAGGGAGTTTCAATGTTACAAAACTTTGAGAAATTTTGATGCCAGCTTTGTATTTAATTGATTGAATGGATGATTATGATTATAACTTAGTTCAGAGATTTTATTAGCTGTGTTGGCGTCGGTCCAAGTTTAGATTTATTCATTACACTAGACATTGTTTATATAATCATTAATTAAATAAGAAATGTAAAAGAATTCAATCATGTAGAAATGAACAAAGATCCAATATTATAAGAGACTAAGTTCGCAGAAAAACCTCAACTTGTAGTGAGATTTCATTAATAATTATACGCCTAAATGAAAAATGACCTTAATGATGATGAATTAATTACCTAATTCGGCGTTTGAACCAGCGTCAATATCGAATGAAGCCAAAGTAACGGATTATATATTTCCCTACAAATAACTGACAACTTTTCCTTCTAACAAACCTTATATTAAAAATAGTATAGATAGGACCATATGAATAAAGGTGACAGTATTCATTGTGAGTATTGTAAAATTTTATGAATAAAGAAATATGAAATGAAATGTAAAATGGGAAGTGTTAAAATCATTTTACAGGCACAGTGAATATTAGAAGTAATTCATCTTTCGAATATAGTGTAGAGTACTCTAGATTTCACACATATCATTTTATGAGGTAACAAATACAACTGCACATTTTCTCATTAACTCTAAAAAAACAATAGTTGATAGAAGTTTCATTAACTTACTTTGACAGATGACAAACGTTCAAATCATCATTGTGCTCTACCTCCTGCATCCATTTGTCGAATTCGCCGTACCAGTTGAGCACCGTTGAAAAGGGGCAAACAACAAGTACTGTACGTACTTTGGTTAGGTCTTGATGGGTGAGTACGGTATGAACAAGTGATATAACCTGTAAAATAACAAACAATTATGTTGGTAAGTCAATAAAGTTCGTGTTAAAAAAACCGACGGTTAACATTAAATCATGATGGCAGCGTCGGAAGAATCATCTAATTGTCGTGAATGCAAGAAAAGTATATTTTTAAAGAAAGAAAAGCATATAGTTTGTGAAGGTTTTTGTCGTAAAGTGTTTCATTTCAAATGTGCTCAATTTGCAATCAAGGATTTCGACTCAACTAAGCAAATTAAATCTAAAGTGTTGTGGATGTGTGACAAGTGTTCTTTGAGGTTAGCTTCCTTCCCTTCCGAAAATTTTGAACTCAATATTACAAATCAAATTGGTGAACTGTTGACAATGATGAATAAATTAATGGCTGACAATCAAATAATGAAAAATAAAATCAATGAGCTACTAGGTAGTGATGCAGAAGTTGATAATTCAAGACTATCATATAGCATGACTCAGCCTAGCCCACTTCAAAATCATGATGTTTCTAATCAAGGTAGGAAAACATGTATTTCTAATTCTAAAAGGACAAGTCAGTTTCAACATAATATCAATAGATCTTCTGTTGGTAGCTTGGACTTTCATGGATTTGACAATAGTAATGAAAATCTTACTACAAGCCTAGACGTAGTGCAGTCAAGTATGACCACACTGAAATCGATTAGTAATGTTAGTAACATTAATCAGACAAACATTGCAAGTTACAGTCAAGCAGTGAAAATCAACGGAACTTCAGTGACACAGCCTGAAAATAAAGTTAAATTAGTTGAATCAAATAGGAAAAACAGCATGGAAGAGAAAATAAAAAACCAGGATTCCGAGAGGAAACGAAATAATTTTATCACAGGTACATGTTCAGCTGATTCTGCTCATCACACATTGAAGTCAATTGGAAAGCAGTCTTTCATTTTTGTTTCTAGACTTGACCCCTCTGTAGACTGTGATGCACTTTGCTCATACCTCAAAAATTTCAAGGACTTGGACTATTTAGTTGAGAAGCTAAAATCTAAATATGAAAGCTATAGTTCATTCAAGGTAGGTGTTCCTGACTCTGTTTGGAAGGACATCTACTCTCCTGAATTCTGGCCTGAGGGGGTTTTTGTAGGCAGGTTCAGGTTTGCACGTAGGCCTACTGGTGATTTAAACTTGCTTCACAACAATCCACCAACAAAGACCTGATGGAAGTGTTTGGTGCAACAACAAGACTTGCTACTGAGATAAGTTTACAGCAGCAACAAGATAAGCCTCCTAAGGATTATAAGGTTGAATTTTCAATTATGTTCTTGAATATTCAATGCATACTGAATAAACTAAATGAGATTGACATACTTCTGCAGGACTTGGACAGTGACCTTGTCTGTTTTTCTGAACATTGGTTGAAGCCAGGTGAAACTGATTTTTGTAAATTGAAAGGATATAATATGGCTGCCTGCTATGCTCGGAGCACAGCCAAGCACGGAGGTGTTGCTATCTTTGTAAAAAACTATCTGAAGTTCAAATTGCTGGATGTGAGTGAATTCTGCATGGAGTTTCATCAAGAGGCAGTGGCTATTAAACTCATAAATACCAATACAATCATAGTCTGTGTCTACAGGTCTCCAAGTAGTGATCCAAAAATTTTTCTTGGCAAATTTGAGGATATGCTAGATTATCTTCAGAGATCCTCATCTCACCTCATTGTAGGGGGGGACTTCAATATAGACTTGGTATCTGAGTACACTAGGACATGTCAGTGGGAACTTTCTCGGCTTCTAAGACAGTTTAACTTGCATGTGGCTAACCATGAACCTACTAGAGGCAATGCTGTGCTTGACAATATATTTACAGACCTACGTAAGGAGAGTTACTGTGTAGCAGTCTGTGACTATGGAGTCTCTGATCATGCTTCAGTGTTATTTGACAGGGTGCAGCCGGCTACTCATCGGCACATGGGGACTGGTTCAAGTTTCAAGAGACTTATCACTGATGGGAAAACTGAGCAGTACATTCATCTTCTGTCTATCGTAGACTGGTCATGCCTCAATGTTGGTCTGTCTGCTGAGAACAATTTTTACCTGTTCTTTAATGGTGTCATGGAGTGCTACAAAAAATGCTTTCCTTTGGTGAAAAATAGGTGTGGAGTCAAGCATGGAAATAACAAACTACTATGGTACAAAGAAGAATTGGATGGGAAAAGAAGAATTTTGTTGTCCCTACATGACAGACATAAGACTTTGAAGACTGATGTTTCACACAGAGCTCTCTTGGAGTACAGACACTACTACAAGAAATGTATCAAGGAGGCAAAGAAGCAGTATATTGCAAATGCTATTGACAACTCCGACAACAAGTGTAAAGCTGCATGGGATGCCATCCATAAAGAGACATCAGCTGACTGTGGGCCACAGATATCAATTGACCCAGATGATTTCAACACGTTCTGCACCTCATTAGTGAGAGAGGCGGTTGAGAAGGCCGGTGGGGATACGGCTACTGCAATTGAACTTCTTAGAACCAAGGACATCAATGCACCAAACTTCCAGTGGGAACTAGTGACATGCAAGGAAGTGATGCAACATGTGAAGAGCCTGAAGACCACAAGAAGTCAAGATGTATATGGACTTTCCAGCTCTCTGCTCAAGTCAATTATTAACGTCATTCTGGTGCCTTTGACCTTCTGTATCAACAGATGCCTGATTGAAGGTACATTTCCAGATGTTCTCAAGCTCTCCAAGGTGGTGCCAATCTTCAAAAAAGGTGACAGAGACAGTCCATCTAGCTACCGCCCTATTTCTTTGGTTCCTGTATTGGGTAAGGTTCTGGAGCATATAATGCATTCTCAACTGTACCAGCATTTTGAACAAAATAATCTTCTGTCAGCCTGTCAGTTTGGTTTCAGGATGGGAAGGTCTACAATTCAAGCTGTGTCTCAGTTGGTTTTTGAGATCCTTTCAAACTATGAGGGAAGACTGGATACTGGAGCTACACTGTGCGATCTTAGTAAAGCATTTGATTGTGTTAATCATGCAACTTTGTTGACTAAACTAGAATGCTATGGTCTTGGTGAAACCTCCATTTCTTTGATCAAATCCTACCTGAATAGCAGGAAGCAAATTGTTGTAATAAATAATCAGATGTCAAATTGTATAAATGTCAACTGGGGTGTCCCCCAGGGATCCGTGATGGGCCCACTGCTGTTTCTGGTTATGATAAATGATGTATCTAATAATATTCCCTGTGATGTTATATGTTTTGCAGATGATACTACACTGGTAAATTCAGGTCAGGATGTAAATAAATTGTTAACTGATTGTAAAAATTCTTTTAATACTGCTGCAGTGTGGTTTAAAGCCAATGGTTTCATAATGAACGAAAATAAAACACAATCAATTATATTTAGTCAAAAAAGAACCACTATTCACTGTCCTGGATCATTAGATGAAGTCAAATTACTTGGACTGACATTAGACAGAAAGCTTACCTGGAGGAGCAATACAAACATCTGTAACAAACTTTCTAGAGTAGTGTACCTTTTGAGAGCCCTAGATTCAAATGTACCTAAGAATTATTTAAAATTAGCTTATAATAGTTTTTTCCAGAGCATACTACTGTATGGTATCTGTCTCTGGGGTAATTCTAGTGGTGTTCATGACATATTACTCATACAAAAAAAAGCAATAAGAATATTGGCAGGAGCTGGTTAAAAAGATCACTGCAAGCCTCTTTTTATCAATGAGAAAGTACTCACTGTATATAGCCTTTTTGTATTGAATGTATTAATTGAAACAAAAAAGAATTCATCATGTTACAATGTAAGATCTGATGTACATGGATACAATACCAGAGGTATGCACAGGCTTGATGTTCCATTCTGTAGGTTAAGCAAAATGTCCAAAAGTCATAAAATCCTTGGCATGAAAATGTTTAATAAGTTACCAGCTTCCTTTAAAAGTATTGACTGTTTGAAAAGTTTTAAACTTACATTAACTAACTGTTTGATAAGCTATCCTTTGTATTCCTTGAATTATTATTTTGACTGTGATATAGAACAGGTATTTACATTTTGAATTTTGTGATGATATTTATAGCGTGTTATCATTTTCTTACTGACTATGTCTTAATGCATTTGTATGTTTTTGGACAATAAATTCTATTCTATTCTATTCAATAAACAAATTGAATAAAATAGCATTGAGAAGACTATGTAACATGTAACTATTCAAAATGGCAAGGATTCTTTGTCTTGAATAGGACAAGGATAATCCAATACAAAGAATATCTAATAGAAATGATAAAACAAGGGAGCATCGCTTTTAAATTGCTCACCTAGGCTATAAAAGGTTGACTTTTTGATTTCAAAATTTCAAAATAATCAACAATATGGTAAGTTAATACAGTTCGTTTTAAAAAATTACGATGAAAACGTTCAATTAAAATCATCATGAAAACATCTTACAAATAAATAAGACTTATCAAAATCTATTTTTCTTTGGAGTTCAATAGTGAGAATACACAGATGAATAGACGTAAATGGATGTAAGAGATCCTGATAGATTATTGATAATTCGTTTCAGAACTAATTAAGTTACAAAGTTACAAAATGAATTTACCTGGAATGTTTTACCGAGACCCATGCAATGAGCTAAAATACAGCCACACCCTTCATCATTCTTTATTCTTTCCACTGACTCAAAACAGGCGTCCCACATGAACTTCACTCCATTAGCCTGAGAAATAAAATACAAGCAGAACATACGAGTAAAACAGTTTTTTGTGAACATTGAAATATGACTCATACTAATATTACTCATACATTAAATAAAACTCATACTATTTTTTTTTTGTTTTCATTATCAGTTAATATTCATTGCATCAGTTAATGAAAAAGGTCCACATCATTTCTAAACCAAGTATAATCAAGTACAATTAGGTAGTGATTATTTGAAAATATGAATATCACTGCCGGCTCGTGTCCTCGGAACAGGTGAAGTGCTGTACAGTAAAAAATACGGGCACTTCACCTGTTTCGTGGGTACGAGCCGCCAGTGTAAACTATAGATTCACTATTTCAAGCTTCAACTTAATTACAAAATATTCAATATTGCAATCTTCAATATTATTTTAACCATACAATTATTTGTAACTACTGTATTCAAAATGTAAGTTTGAGATTCAAAATAACACCATCCTCCACAAAAAAAGTAGAATTCAATTTTTTTTATATTTGAAAGCAAGTTTGTTTCATTCTTACCTGATGAGGTTTCATTTTAGCTACCAAACCCTTATCCACAGAAATAAGCTCTTCTTTAGTTTCAGGATCAAAATCTAAGACAAGCTTTTCAATTTTCTGGCTGGCATTTTCTTCTACTGTTTTAAACATTTCATTGTACTGAAACATGAGAAAATTTTATTGCAATTATAGTAAACCTGGTTGTTTGAGAAAGATAATGTTGAAAATATTTCAACATTTGACGTGAACTGATTCAATTCACACATTGCTTAATATTTAATATCTAATATAACATTGGCCTAATAAATACTGAGAGTTATCAAAAAATGAAAATTTAAAAGATGCGTCTGAATAAAAAGTATCAACAAAGTAAAACAATATTAATTTATCTTTGAATATTATTTATTATAATTGTACATATATTCTGAATTTAAAGAGCAGAATTGGAAAATAGAAAACCAAAAAATCAAATGAGAATGGATAAATGACGACAATTTTCGAATTCAAAACGTATTGGTGATATTCCAAGAAAATAGTCAATGAAAGACCGAAGATTTTACATTAATGCAAAATTTATGTATTGCACATAGCACACAAATAATATCTAATATAATGTTAATAATATCTATGGTAAATAAATCATGCATTCTTACCTGATGAGGTTTCCCATGAAGAAAGATGATCCATGAATAACCCATGAAAGATTTCCCATGAATAACCCATGAAGAAAGATTTTTCATTACTTTCAAGCAGTGGCGGTTCCAGGGGTGGGCTGGGTGGTCAGCTGCCCTCCCAGTTTTCATGGGAATTTTTCCAATTGTTTTTCTAGTTAGACGCACATAATATAATTATTTCTAAGATAATTAATTTAGTGTGGACTAAAATCATAAAAAATAATTTAATGGTTTATAGAATGGATAATATCTGTTATTGGAAGTTCATATGGACTTTCTAAGTCTAATTGAAAATCCTCACTCATGTTATAGTTTGGTACTTCAGTCAAAGAAGCTTGCCGATATCTTCCATGAATTAAGGTTATTGAGTCCTCCAATCTACAATGAAGTGGATTATGATGATCATATCATCATATATATCATCATATTATCATATCTAAAATATCATTACAAAGTAAATACGCTACCGGTAATCAGTCTAACTTAATTTGATGATTTTTTTGAAGTTGAAAATCTTAATGCCTTGAAAACCTGGCTTTATTTTATTTAAAAATGTAGTCTTGAGGTTCAAAAGTAGATAGTTTGGCAATAAGTTTTACCAACTATTCAGTTAATTCCAAATTTTTCATACTACACAGAGTGTTCCAGAAGGAATGTGCAATACTTCTTAAGCTGTTTCTTTACACCAAGTAGAGGAAAAAGTTTCGTGGGACATATCACCAAAAACGCTTTGTTACCGCTTAGATAACAATTTAAATGTCTCAAGAAATATTCATTTTTCTATTTTTTCACTGGCTTTATTCAGATTCTAAAATTATTAATTCCCATGTGAAATGGAGTTGTGAATCTGAGGAATTCAGTGACTGTTTTATGAGGAGTTTTTAACTTGAATGGTTATTGAGATAATAGAGCAAATATGCTACCATAATTTTTTATTTTCAATATTGAAGAAGTTGAAGAGAAGAGAATCAGAAGATATTCTGAAGAGATAACAGTTGAATAGCGTTGATTGTGTAAATTTTACCTAAATCTCAGAGATCGCGATCAAAAGGAGACAAAACATTGAACAGGTGAAAAATTACTGTAAAGCCGCAATTTTAAGATTTGATTGAGTTTATCATGTCGCAATTTGACATGGTAATAAATAATTTTATAACTTGAATAAAACCTCTAAAAATCAATACTTTCTGAAAAATTTCAATTTCTCTCCATTGTTATCTCGATAACAAAGCATTTTCGAGGGTACCTATGTTCCATGGTACTTTTTTCTCTACTTGGTATAAAGAAACAGCCTGAGAAGTATTGCGCATCCTTCTGAAACACTGTGTGCCGTAGTATGAAACTATTGGATTCAATTCAATAGTTGTTAGTAGAAATTATTGCCAAATTATCTACTCTTGAACCTCAAGAGTATTATTTTTTTTTAAATAAAATAAGGACAAGTTTTCAAGGCATCAACATTTTCAACCTAGCTCGAAAAATAATCATATTGAGTTGGACTAATTATTTATTTTGTCATGATATTTTTAATTTTTTCCAAGGAAAAAAGACGCCTGGGAACCCTACTATCTAGAGTGAGGGTAAGGGCACCCACATATCCTTTTATAAACTCCAGCCTCCCTCCCCCTAGAAAATCACTCGTGAATTTGAGCCCTTGCCCCCCCCCAGTTTTTCGGGTCTGTAACCGCCACTGCTTTCAAGAAAAAAATAAATTTACAGTCAGTAATTCAGCTTACTTGTTTTTGACGATCTAAAATTCGCTGTTTTCTCTCCTCCTCGTCCTTCGCAGCTGATCTAGTTGATTCAGCAACATCTTTATCTTTGATTATCTTCTTGATGTTTCTTCTTCCTTTGTTCTGGAAATTTAATTTGCCGTTAGTACAGATAAATGATAGTGGGCTGTTCTCTATGTAACTTATATCTTTTGATACATAAACATAAAGCTGACTATCTACTAATGCCTAAAGTCTAATGTCTCTTGGTACCGGTATGCCACATGACGATGTTGCTAAATCAGTTGAAAGCATCGTGTCAATGTCTTCTGACAAAACACTAGATTTCAAACTTCGCGGAAATAGTCCTGGATTCAACATTTTAATATATTACTAGCATTTTCTCTTTTGAGAATTGAAGAATAGGTCTTCACCGTTGTTGTTTTAAATGTTAATCACAGTACCCTTTTTCAATTATTTTTATTCATGCATAACATGTTTCGACTATTAATAGCCATTTCCAAATGCAAATGCAAAATTTGAAAATGGCTATTAATAGTCAAAACATATTATGCATGAATAAAAATAATTGAAAAGGGGTACTGTGATTAACATTTAAAAAAGTAATAAAGTAGCCCTAAGGTAAAGGAACACTATAAGGCCCTGGGAAAAACGGCAACTGTCTTTCAGGCCGAGGTAATGGCCATAGAGATGTGTGCTAATCAACTCATTGAAAGAGGACTGACAAGGGCAAATATCTCTATTTTGAGTGACAGCCAGGCAGCCCTAAAGGCGATGCAGGCCTGTTCCAGCAGCTCAAAGCTGGTAACACGGTTTCAAAAGTCCCTAAGGGAACTGGCTGTCAGGAATCAGGTTAGCCTGATGTGGGTACCGGGGCACAAGGGTATCTATGGAAATGAAATAGCTGATCGCCTTGCAAAAAAGGTGCAGATTCTCCATTTGTAGGACCGGAACCAGGTTGTGGGGTTCCTTACAGCTATTGTAAAGCTAAAGTCCGAGAATGGGAGGAAAAGAAGAAGATTTTGATTTGGAATAGGACAGAAGGACTACGACAATCAAAAATGTTGATTAAACCCTCAACAAAGGCTTCCCGCAATGTAATAAGCCTGGAAAAGAGGGAGCTGAGGCAAATAGTAAGCCTCCTGACAGGACACGGCCCATTCAGGTATATGTTACGGAAGAAGGGACTATGTCAGGATGATGAATGCAGATTCTGCATAGAAGAGACAGAATCAGCAGCATATTTGCTGCTGGAATGTCCAGCACTCTTGCAAATGAGGAGGAGGCAAGAGAACTGGACTTCAAGGCCCTGAGTAAATTCTGCTCTGGCCTTGGATTATGGAACATGGCATAAGCCAAAGAGGGGATGCCACAAAAGATTGAAAGGTCGCGGTGGCTAAGGGCTACAAAAGCCCAACCCATTTAAAAAAAAAGGTAAAGGAAACACGTCTTCACCGATATATAACTTATGGTTCATTGTTGCACTGGTGTCTTGATAATTCACGCATAGTTATAGAATAGTTTTGAACAAACATTTTCATGAGTAGATTTTTTCTTACATGAGGTCTACATGTTCAATTTTATAAAAATAACATTTATCCTATCCAATGATTAAATTTATGGTCAATTTAATGTTGAAAAATAAGAGTTATATTCAGAAACTTTCTGCCATGATCAGTCGGTGTTACTAAGACGAAAAATGTAAATAGTAGCCTATGTATCGTATAGTGATGTGTAACTGTTTATTATTTTATGAAATCAGTTGAGAAAATTGAATGCTGGCAACTAAAATAATACAGCAGAGATACTTATAAACTTGTTCACAGTTCATGACTTTTCACAAGCAGTTCACATGACAGTTCACAAGCAGATTTTTTCTAAAAACTAAAAAGCTGATCCTATTACAGAATAACATGTTATGCATGAATAAACATAGTTGAAAAAGGGTACTGAGATTAACATTTTAAATAAAAAACAGTAATAAAGTAGCCCTAAAATAAAGGAAACAGATTAATCTACCTGGCTCGAATTTGCTTCGTCTTCTTTTTCACCATTGTCACTAGAAGAATCTCCTCGATTAATGATACGCTTTCTCTTTTTCCTGTGAATAAAAATTCTGCATTATGAAATTCGTCATCAATTAATTGACTTCAAAGAACAGCAAGATCGAAAGGATAGACGGTCTTTCATGTTGACTGAATAAAGAAGAAAGGATACCGCACTAACCATAAATAAAAGAATAAATAATAAATTATTTATTGAAAATATTCAGTAAATTTTAGTGATTTGTGTAAATGTAATAAGTAAAATACGCACTTTTTCTTCTTTGAGTCTTCATCAGAGCTTCCGACGGAGCTTGAGCCTGACTTCTTTCGCTTATTTCCCTTGGATTCTGAATCTGAGCTCTTTTCTTGACAAGATTCAGATGCAGCCTTATAATCTTCATCTGAGTCTGTTAGAACAATTTTCTTATTCTTTTTTGTGCTGTAACAGAATATAAACCCATAAAATACTATAATGTAGGAAAGTAATAATGATTTTGAATATTAAATTTATAATTATAATTTTCGAAGTTTTAAAATACAAAGGTGTATTTTTTAAAAAGGCATTTTTGTTTGTTATTATTAAAGATCTAATAAGCGAGATGAAATATATTATAACAAAGAGTCAAAAAGACAAACCCTCGAGTATAAACCAGTTTCAATGAATATCGATTTCAATCCTATACTTGATTGAAGTGCGCAATGAACTTTTGATGTAATCACAATCATACATTATCACTTGATCATGAGATGAAATAAACGGTTTCCGTTCAAGTAGAAAACTAACTGAAGAAAATTTTCTTCTGGATAGAAAATAGTTTAGTTTTTAAGAGTTTCACAGATTAAACATTCATAGATGTGAAACTTGTATTGAATAATAAAAACTATTCAATTTTTAGTAGATTCCATTGAAGTTGAGAGCATAATAAAACAAGAAAAACTTATTCAATTCATAACAAAATGAATTACATTTGAATGGAAAAACTCACCCACGTTTCTTCTTCTTGGTGATTTCTACTTCACTGTCAGAGCTATGGAAAACAAAAATTAATCATTAAATTCAGATTGCTCCTAAAACCGAGTATTATTGAGGTTTTTGTAGTACAATCCAAGGATCTTGGAAATAAATCTATAAATAATAATAAAATAAGTCATGAATGTGAAGGGAGAATAATGGAAATTAAATAATCATAAATCTATAGGGAGGGATTCCGATGCTTCACGTCTAGTACATGCGTGCATATTTTCTATACATGACTTCAAATATTAAAATTTGTAGGAAATTTAAAGAGCTAGAAAATGAAAACACCAATGATGAGTTGGAATTTACGATTACTATGTTTATCACTATGTTTTATCACTACCGTTCGAGACCATACTTTTAGACTGATTGAATTGCGGACGGAGGACTCAATAAATTGAGATGTAAATATGTCAACAATAATCTTGCATATCAACAGAATCTTAAAAAGCTAACATAGCGCTATCTCTCTAACTACTCCTAGCAATAACCACAACTAGTCCAAGAGAAGCCTGAGAAATCCGAGAGATGAAGCCTCGTAAGCTGTAAGACTACAAGACTGCAAAAAAAGTAAAACAAGGTGACGCGATGCTGACTCAGGTTAGTATTTCAGTAAAATATTTCTAAACTACAAAAAAGAGATCAAATTACCTTTCTCCGCTTGCTCCATTATTTTGATCTACTTTTCTTTTCCTTTTGCTTGGACTTTCATCATCGTTTCCACTTTCTGTTGCTTCTTCGGCTTTAATATGGCTCTCCTTGTTATTTTTCTCTTCTAAACTCTTATTTACTCCAAGTTCTTCTTCCGTTTGCTTTTCTCTACTCATTTTCTTCTCTTGTACTTCATCTTCCAATTCATTTTCGGAATTTGTTTGTATTTTTGGTTTTTCATCAATTTCTTGTAATTCATCAGCACCATTCAGATTATCAGGGTTTTCTTCTTCATCTGAACTTTCTTCAGTTTTTTCATTCTTTATTTTCTTTCCCCTACTTCTTCTCGTAACCTTTTTCTCATGTTCTTCTGGTATTTCTTTTTTAATACTCTTTTCCCTATTCCTTTTCTTATCTTTTACATCATCTTTCAGATCATCTTCTTCAATTTCTTTTTTAATTTTAGTATCATCTTCATTCTCTTCTTGGCCTGCATCTTCATTTTTACTTTCACCGCTGTTCTTCTTCTCTTCAAGTTCCTCATCTTTCACTTTCTTTCCCCTGGTCCTTCTCTTATCTTGTTTCTCACTTTCTTCATGTATTTCATCTTTCACTTTCTTATCCCTGTTCCTTTTTTTATCTTTTAATTCGTTTTTATCCAATCCTTCATCATTATTTTTCTCATTTTTCTTTGTTTCCCTACATTTTCTTGTTCGAGATTCATCTTGTCCTTGCGATTCGTTTTTCTTTCCCAAGAAGCTAGTGTCGATCTGCAACATCATGTAAAAAGAGTGAGGAAAATTTTCAAACTAGACAAAAGTTTTCAAACTTTTCAGACTATAAATAAACTGAATAATAGGCCTATTAAAAATTTAGCTTCAAATCACTTTTGATTTACCACGTCTCCCTCATAATTGCACCCATATTCACAATGAATATTATTCATTATCATCTCAAAAGCTGCTAATGTCATTTTGGAAGTGTCTTTACGAGCCAAAAGGGTTACTCATACTCAATCTGGCTCTAAAGAAATTTGGACAATTCTCGCAAAAAAACGGTATAATGTTCTAAATAAATTCAAAGGTATTTATTCTTAGCAACAAATGCCTAATCTGATCATTTCCCCTTTTCAATAATTTGTAGGCAAAGTGGACCATTAATTCAAATTTACGGTTAACCGCTTATTCAATGTCAATGTTTGAAACACATTCAAAATTGATACACTATAAGGTTTATGAGCACATGTACTATGAAAATTTAATACATAAACAATAATAATTCAAGTCTAATAAATTCAAGAATTAATTAGAAAACTCACCGAAAAAATGTCATCGGAATCCTCATCCTTAGCACCGTCATTGGAAGCAATTTCAGCGTCAGAACATTCTTCTTTTTTTATTTTAATAATCTTCTCAGTCTCGATATTGTTAGTGCTTTTAGAGCCAATACCGTCATCAGAATCTTTGAAGCTGTTATCAAGTTTACTTTCGCCTCCCTTGGATTTCTTCCCTTGCGCATTACTTTTGGAAACATTTTTGGTACTAAGGCTTTTTCTAACCTTTTTTTCTTCGATATTGTTACTCTCATCATTATTGCCAGTTTCTCCTCTTTTATTTGCAAGTTGATCTCCCCAATTCTTTCTAATACATATTGACTTATTCTTTGTTATTTCATCATCGGTGCCGTAGATAATCGAATCTAAAAGAGATATTACACAAAATATATTCATGTTATGCCAGGATTTAAAAAAATTACATTGTAGACGTAAAATTCAACTACAAATTATATAACGTTTGTTTAGCAAAAGTATTCCAGAACAAACGGCGTATCTAAGCCTCATTGTCTAGAAGGCTAGATTGTTGTAAAGCATTTTACAATAATTTCATATTTCCACAAATTATGCTAAATTAATTCTAGGCAGAACCACCATCATTTTCTTGTTAAATATCATGCTGTTGACTTCCTCATACATTACTAGACTATAAAAATTTTACCCTGATCAGTGTCGAAGTGAAGGGAGATCGCAAAAGTTCTGAAACTATGTAAGGAAGAAATAGTTCTGAAAAAACTTTATTCGATTTTCCGTACTCACCGGAATTGTTGAGATTTGAAGATTCAAAAATGCTACCACTTGCTTCAATTACATCAGTTTCTTGACAAGTTCCTTCCAAAGTCGATTCCAATTCATCTTCCTCGTTGTCAACCTCAATACCTGTAAGTAAAATGAAATACATTAATATTTCCAGTCACATTAAAAATATTGGTTACAAATTGAACAATGATTTCTATTAGTAGAATCAACAAATAATTGTTAAATTCTTACCAACGCGTAATGAGCGGCAGTACCCAAAGGAATTATATTTATTCAATTCGTAATCTATAAAGTGATCTAAAATGGAAACATTATGGACACGACTTTACTTGAATGAATTATCTTCCAAAACGGCAAAGGTAGCATGTATAAAATAGAAATATGACCTTTTGTAATTGAGCGGAGCGAAGCGAAGCTCTAATGGATTAGGAAAGTCACTCTTTGTATTGCTACTCCTCCGGAACTGCTCGACCAATTTGATTCAAACTTGCCATAGTGATAGTAGACATGGACGACCAGGTTATAGGCTATAGAGCATTTTGAAAATTTGCATATTAAGGACGAAAAAAGGAAAAAAGGATTGCTATTACTATACACATTATTCATGCTATATTCATGCTCTCTGTACTGCAGGATTGCAACCTAACATCAGTTTTGAGAAACGTTCCTGGTCAGAAAATGTCTATTATGCTCTTGAAATCATGTTGGTATCACTGGCAGAATCGGCTACTCATCGAAACCCTCATAGCCCAGTGGTTAGCGACGTGGACTAGTATTTCACTGCTTACCAATCAGGGGGGTTCGAAACCTGAGCAGAACATTTTTTTTGCCGATTATTTTCAACTTAGAACAACTTTTTATATTATTTTACATAGAAATAAAAGAAATAAACGACCTTTTAAGATTTGTTTGGTTAAGAGAAAATTAAAAATTTAAAAAAATCTGTAAAAAATGTTGATATTTGGTGGGCAGGTTCAGATGAGGTCTAGAAATGGTATGTTAGAATATTTTTGAAATCCGTTCAAGATTAAGCAAGTAATAAGTTTTTAAAAATTGTAGATGTATTGCGAGTTGCATATCTTCCACCTTGATACGACAAATGACAAATCCAAATTGTAAGTTCAATGGTTCAGCAAGATTATAGATGAACTAATTTGGAAGATATTGAATTATGTTTTAGACTATGTCCAATATACTTTCCAAAGGCTTCATTTTACTATTTTTCAGAATTTTTCTTAGATTTTTTGAGAACAAATTCGCAGAAAATGTTGAAATTAAGTAAACAGGTCCAAATCAGGTCTATAAATGCTGTGTTCAATAAATTTCTAATCCCTTCTGAACGGAATTTTCAGGCGAGCGAAGCCAGCCTGTTTGTCTCACTTTCACTGCCTATACTGTCGGGGGTCCAGGGGGCGAAGCCCCCTGGCTAGGCGGAGAAGGGGAGCGAAGCGAGCCTGCCGGCTAGTTCTGAATAAAATGGTGCCTGATTTGTCAGGATTCAATGACAAATAACTGAGATATGATTATTTTTATTTCAACCTTTCACATTTAATATGGTAGTTTGGAAAAACTTAATGTGTAATACGGCCTGCGGCTCGTCCATAAGTGTTTCTCTTGATGCAACAAAATCACTCTTTGCATACTGATACACAAATAACTATATTTTACTGTGTGAAGGAGGCAAAATTGGGGTTTTACCTGATGTCTCTATTAATAAAATTATTTATTTATTTGCATTCATTCAATATTTCTCAACTCAACATTTTGCCCAAATTTCATCCAATAGGCTTATTTTTTCGCGATTTTTCAAGTTTATATTGATTTTCCTTTATAATTTGCTACTGATTAATTATTTTAAACAATCAGAGCACATTTGAGACCAAAAAAGGTACGTCGAATGCTGTATTTACAAAGTTGAACCACTCATAGAGAAAATGACTCCAGCTCGGTCAATATTGTTTGAAAATTATTGATTTTGTCTCAATCGTAGGAAACATTCTGACCTTCAATTTGAGCCCAATCAATATTTTCTTAACCAATATTCACCAAGCTGGAGTCATTTTCTCATCTTGCCTTATTTTATCAAAATAAACACTCACTTGAGAAAAAATTCACTTAAAGGTTGTTGCTCATATTTTATATTCTCATTTCATAACATTACATGGTAATAGAATGAGCCACTTTCACCATCAGCTAGGTTTAGCTAGGCATAAAATACCGGGATCAAATTTTCGAGTCTACGCTTCAAAAACTTTTGGACAAAAAGAAAGCTCGCTCCGCTCAATTTGCGGCTGCCTCCGCATGCGCTTCCCTTGTATAGGATTACATCTATTCATGTATAATGAGCAATCTATGTATTCCTTTTTTCACAAAGATTTGACAAAATATGAAATAAAAAATACTCTTCACGGGGACCTGTGTGCGAATAAGTGTCTTAATAGGTTTTTCATAGAAAGCAATTTTTTTGTCTAAATGGTTTTTCATATTTGTAAGAAAGCAATACAATTAGAGGAGAAAATGCAGGTAACAGAGAATAGCACAAGAAAGAAAAGTGTTAATATATTGTTGAGGTTCATCCATCAGGGAATTGCAAGGCCAGTAACTGACAATGGAGGAGCAAACATCTCAGAGCCAGAATGCCCACAAGTGTTAGTGAACTAGATTAAGTCCGCACTCGCTGGACGTTCAATACTCAGAGCTCCGTGCATAGATTTTGGTAGAAAGAACTGATTTTTAGGCGGAACCTTCCCAGAACGAACTTCAGCAAGTTCCAACTGAGGACTAACACAAAGTGAAAGATTCACTCATGTGCACCCAATACTGAAACAGCCTTTCACGCACTTCACCCTATCAATGTGAGACCTTGACAAAGTATACCAACAAAAAACCTAGCAAATATGGGACAGGACTGGAAGTGGGTGATATGAATTGACCAAGCAATAGACAAAGCGTATATCTCTTGTAGACATTGTAGGACTTGTAGTGGGCCGTTGAGGGGTCTTATAGGTTCAGTGAATAACTGAATAAAACTTGTTAATCATGGTCTCTCAAATTATTTTCTACATTAGACTTTCAAGTATTCTCTTGATATTGCTTCATCATTAAATCTGGGTTCAGCTAAGGACAAAGCATACAAAGATGTGTTTTTTCACAAATTAAGTGGCATAATGAAGTCAAGATTATTAAGCACAGAACTTTCAACTCAAAATCCTCTATTTTCGTAATATTATCTTGGCATAAAAATATATGTGTTAAGAAGATTACAAGATGCATATCATTTTCTGAACAGAATGTTTTATCGAAATTGGGATCGAGAAAGTAAAGAGCGTGTGCCTGTTTTCTCTTTCCGTATCATTGTGTGTTTGTCTCTAAATAGAAATATTATGAATACAGGGACCATTACCTTTTTGATGCTGCTTGAAAAGACTAAACAGTTTGTCGTTTTCTTTCACCACAAATGATAATGTGCTTTTCTGATAATAGTCCTGTGCTATTTCAATGTTATTAATCACTGTATTAAGTAAGTGTGATTTCACTGCTGGAGTATCTGAAACACAATATAATAATTTAACGCTAATAAAAGTTTTTACAGCATTGATCCGTTAATGAATACATTTTACTATCAACATTTTCCAATTATCAGACACTTATGCTAATTATAGAGATTCAAAGAACTAATATAGATAATAAAGAACTGTTTAAAACTTTTTTATGATGTCAAATGTTTTTTTACTTTGTCCAACTTCTCTCATGACAAAGTTCAGTACACTATTTGAATGCATACAATATGAAACTTCACTTCCACAAAATCGGTTGGAAAGTAGACCAATTTCATGGCCGAACCATGAATCATAAAATAACGCCTTGTGCCTTTAAGCAGCTACCCAGCTTTTCAAGAGTTCAGTTTTGGCACTCGGAAATATTTTTCCCGAATCTCCACAAAAATTAAAGAAGTAAACAAACCTGGAGCATCCGGTTGAAGATATCTGAAATGTACATGCAAATGATGATAGGAGGGTTGATAATCCATGAAAATCATCAGCTTTGATTTTTCAACTCCGAACTTCTTATCGATCGCTTTCTGAAAGTATAAAAATTTACTTTGTTAGTTGATGATAAAAGAAAATGCAAACACAATAAGCACAGAGAGTTGACTCGATTATAGAGACGAGAGTTGTCGGAACAGGCAACTTGCCTAATCCTTGGAGGAGGACGATGAACAATGAAATCATTTGACTTGCAATGGTGAAGGTTAATGTACCAAATGGTTTGTTTCTCGAAAGATCGAAAGCTCGAGTATAAGAATAGTATAAGTACAGTGATATAAATGAAAAAAATTAATTTGAGTATTTGTAATTAGTTAAACTTGTAATTAGTTAACTGTGAAGTCGTAGAAAACTCATTCGAAACATTTAGAGTTCAATTTTCAAATGTATTTTAAATAACCTTAACATGGTCCGACTCCTCACTACATTCGAGTAAGTTATATAAATTTTTATCAAGCCTATAGCACATAGTCTCATGGATATTAGAATACACGGTACGGATCATGTGCATATTTCAGCCAAAAATGCTAAAATGCTCATGTGGGCATCAGCAATAAAAAAATAGCTACGTGTAACGATTCATGAACCCACAAAAACGACAAAAAACAGCTATTGCAATTGCTCCTCACTTGAAAGACAGTGATGTGAACTTTCTATGCGGTAATAATAATATTCGAGTAGCCTGACTAGCTCAGGTCTGGTGTCAGAGTTTTCAGGTCGCTCCTGATCAATTTCAGGGCCTCTGACATGACTCAACTACTGTTTTTAGGAAGCTGGGACCGACGGCTTAACGTGTCCATCCCGAAATACGGAAAGTGGCCTGAGAAAGATTTCTGGTCTGACCTGGGATTGAACCCGGGACCTTTTGGTTGCAAGGCCAGCATTTCGGCTGGCGTATGCTGGGACGCACGTGTGCACACACATGCCAGCCAATCACAGCTCTTGTCTTGTCCTCAACAAGAGCTGTGATTGGCTGGCTATTGCATGTGCACACGTGCGTCCCAGCATACGCCAGGCCTTAACCCATCAGCTACGCCACCCCCATCTTTACGGATAAGAATGATTACTCAATTCATTTAGCGTTATTAGACCTGTTTCATGGTTTTTTTCAGCATATCAGATGTTTTTTTATTATACTTACTTTCAACAAGTAAAAGGATGAAAAATCAAATTATTCTATTTTCAATCCCGAAAATTTATCCGGTTTCTAAGGGGTCGTAGACGAGACGTGTAAAAGTCGCTTTTTACAAGTCACTTCACTTGTACAGTCGCTTTTCACTTACTAGCTTCTTCTTACCTTGGAGGCGCTAGTGGGCGTTTAGACATATTATTAAGAAGTCACTTTTAAATGTCAGGTTGTCGCAACAGCTGTTGCAGTCATCTAATTATTTTCAGAGAAATCTCAAACAATAAGAGTACCTACAGTATAGTACGGTGCAATTAGTTAAAAAAAAGACCGAACATCAACATCCAAAGAGAAAGGACGATTCCTACGCCAACTTGTTCTATACAACCCATTTATTGTTTGGTAAAAAGTTACACCCTTATGAGCGTCGGCTTTTTGGTGGAGGGGGGGGGGTGAAAGGTGCAAAATTTCAGTTTTTCGTGAATTGTAGCCGAACCAAGCGTCGGACGAAAGAATTCCATTCATATTTTTTCTAGAGAACAAAAATTGGAAGATATTGATACCAATCAGAACTCTGTATCATCAACCGTTTCCAATTTACAATTTTTTGATAACTCCATATTTTTTCAAAGGAATTATTCCGTTACTTTAAAAGTTTGTAACTTTGAATTGGAAACACTTGAATCCGTAATTCAAAATCCCTATCGGCTAAATTCATTTCTCTTTAATTTGAGACTAAATTCGCACTTCTATGTTCAGTGGTTCATGTGCTACAGCGATTTTAAAAAACCCTTACATCCCCAAAATCCCCTAAAATTACATTTTATCATACAAAAAGAATACTAAAAATATTCGGATTGACTCATACTTCTAGATTTTGTTTCATAAAAATTGTTGACACGACCAAGACTATCATAGGATTCATGGGGGTTGGTCAAAAGCATCCCTTTATTTTTAATCATTTATATTCCCTTATAACTTTTGATTGATACGTCGGATTCTATCGTTCAATAGCTCATCATTTTCTACTCATCACGGCGGTATAAATACGTATATTATAATCCAAATTCAGTGAAAAACTAAAAAGTTAAAATTTAAATGATACCCTTGAATACTATACCTGCACATTGAAAAATCCAAATTTTCACATATCAATGCTCCCAATCGGGAAGTTGTGAACGGAAAAATCTGAAACTATCAAGAAATGTAGAGAAAATCTTCCTCTTTCAGATGGTTACTTTGAGAATTGCGAAACCTTCGACATAAGAAGGTACACAACCGGTTTTTATCACACTTTTTCTGATAAATTCGCTCATGTTTTTAATTACATTGAAGTTTCTCCAACAATAAGCATTGAACAAGAAATTTTAATGTATCATCTTTTAGAGGATAAATCACTCCACATTTCTAGACCAAGAGCATAACTCTACCGCCAATAGTTACCGACTTACAATAGAATGAATTATGTGTAAGTGTAATTTTTTAACAATTGAAAACACTGATTTTCCAACAATGTTATCATGAGGAATTCATTTTAGAATCATGATGAATCTTACATGATATTAAATATCACATTTTTTCTACAATTTGAGACCAAATTCATATTTTTTGAACAATTATTTAATGAGCTAGGTATATTTTTGAAACCAATCGTCGTCTTCTCAAGCTCAACGAAGCGTTTCAATGTATCATTCATAGTGTGTGAAGCGCCTCTCAGAGTGAGCTCTGAGCTCGACAGTTGGTTTGAAAAATGGATCTAGCTAATTGTGTAATTGTTAAAAAATGTGAATTTGGTCTCAAATTGTAGAGAAAAATGTACTCTTTGATAATATATATGATTCGCTAAATTTCTTGAATAAAACTTTGATGAAAACATTGCTTTAAAATCAGCTATTTCAATTTTTACTTATTTTTAATGATGTATTATTCTGTAACTTTGTAACCAATAAAGGTAGAGTGATGTTCTTGGTCTGAAAATGTAGAGAATTTTGCCCTCCATAATGATTATGGAATTAGAAGCCAATCCGAATATTTTTAGTTTTTTTTTTGTATGATAAAATGTAATTTTAGGGGATTTTGGGGATGCAAGGGTTTTTTTAAAATCGCTGTAGCACATTAACCACTGAACATAGAAGTGCGAATTTGGTCTCAAATTAAAGAGAAATGAATTTCGGCGAAAGGGATTTTGAAATACGGATTCAAGTGTTTCCAATTCAAAGTTACAAACTTTTAAAGTAACGGAATAATTCCTGTCAAAAAATATGGAGTTTTCAAGAAATTGCAACTTGGAAACGGTTGATGATACAGAGTTCTGATTGGTCTCAATATCTTCCAATTTTTGTCCTCTAGAAATTTTTTTTTTTTGTAAGTACTATTGCTATCTAGTCTTGAGACTAATGAGCAAATTTTTAACCTATCTTGCTAATCATGAATTAAATACAGTGAAATTATCAACAGAATTTCTTACTGATAATTATATATGGATCTGGAATCTACTTCATCTTATTCATTTCTGAGGCTTTTATCGAAATTCAAAATTGTTTGTGATAAAATATTTTTGGAAGTGAGAAATTATAATATTAAGTGAAAGTACACATATAACCTACATCTTAAACCTTCATCATCACTCATTCATACTTTGGTTAAAATACTTGGATACCAAGTCGCAATTGTGAAGGAAGAATAAAGAATACTTAGTACTTACAAGTGCTTTATCTCTAATGTTTCTCAACAGTGGAAGATGCTCTCCGGTGAGATCACGCAAAGACTTTATATTTCGACGTTGAATAATGGCCACAACATGCAAGTTCGATATTTCTTTTTGATCCCATTTTGAATCAGTTAGCAAAACAAAACCGACATCAGGATCTTTATCCTCAAATATGATTCTGTCTTGCTCAGCTTTATGAGCAAATATGTCACGGACCCACTGAAAAAGCAATCAATATTATTTACTTAATTATATTTAGAAATAATAAGCTTATACTAATAAATTTAGTAAAATTTTAGAAAATATTATATAATTTATCATGCAGAATGTTTCTGAAAAAGACCAACTAACTTACTTACATCAGATTATCATAATGAAAAAACGTCCCAGTGAGCATGGGTCCTTAAACGCTATAACCTCAATTGTGATGGCGGAAAAACATTTCACATTCCACATTTTTCACAGAATTTTCAATTCTATAATTTTTTGGTGGCCTCATGAGGGTGCTTGAGTAATCAGTTCTTATGAAAATTCAGCGGAGAAATCCAAAAGAACTGGTTAAAAATTTGTAACTTGAATAATTATTTAGATAATAGGTGAAATATCCTTAAAAAACTCAAATTTTCCAAATTCAAAGAGATAGAAATAGGATACCTTATTGTTGACCGGTATTTTCAATTGAGTTCAATTAAATTGATTTTTTTTTAATAAGCACTCACCTGAATACTGGATGATTTGGAAGTAATAAAAGGCAATGTGATCTCATCATAATGTTTTGGTGTTTCTTCAAGTATGTAGAGGGACTGACTCTCATATTTTTGCAAATCTTCATCGGTAGCTGGGAATATTATAGTCGTCTTAATTCCTGTTGGAAGAATTTGAGTTACCTATTACTACTCACAAGAGAAATGTTTTTATTTGACAGAAAATTGCCTGTGAAATTATCACTTACAAAAAATTGCCGTCGCTATCTCTTTATTAATTTTTTTTTTAATAATTTAATTTTTCACAACCTCACTTTGCATCATGAGCTTTATACGCTTTAAAATTCTTCTATTCACAATTTATTAGTTTCAACTAATCGTAAACGACACTGTCCAGTAGTTTCGAAATGAATAAAGTTTAAAGTTTGGTCTGCAGTTGCTATAAACTAACCTTACCTGAGCTGGTGAAGTGGACGCCAGTTCTAACCTTTCTGGGTTATCTAACCTAAGCTCGATAGGAGAGTAATGGTGTGGATGCTGAGGACCAGGGTTAGCAACCTATGCTAGATAGGTTAGAAGAGTGGCGGTGTCAACTAGGCGTCACAATATTTTAGCAGTGTTGGGGAGTAGCGCGCTACTTTTTTTTAGTTTTTAGTGTAACGACGCTACTTTTTCAAAATAGTATAAATATAGTAGCGCGCTACATTTCAAGAGTAGTATGTAGCGTAAATCACGCTACTTTTCACGCTACTTTTGGTGTACATCAACTCATTATTTGTAATCGATAGTACAATGAACGATAAATCGATGCCACAAGCCGACAACGGCGACCAGTGGTCTGGTGGCCCATAATTATTTAAAAATCATAATTCATAATAATCTAGAATGAGCTAGAATATAGTTATTTGCAAAATATTCCATCAATTGTACCTCTAAAATGACACACTTTTCAATACTTTAAGAAACAGAAGCTAAGAGGGAAATTGGTCTGTAATTTTCAAACAAGTTTTCTGTTTGTTCCTGATTTGTGAATTAGTATAATTACGTTATAATTGGTATGATATGATAACGTTGGAATAGAATGATTTTGTAGTTCCATATTTCTCTACTACATTAAAAGGTGCATATAATTATTATACATTCTACAATAGTGTTTCCTTAATCTCAGGGCTACTTTTTATCAATGTTTTTATTTTAAATAATCATGAAAGTGCCCTTTTGAATTATTTTTCAATGCAGAAAAAAATAATTCAAAAAGGGTACTTTGATAATAATTATTTGAAATAAAAAACAATTCTACAATAGTATGGTCTATATTCACATTGATATGATACAGAGTGTTTCAGAAGTAGTTCGAGCATTTTAGGGTATTGTTCCTTGGTAGAAAACATACCTAAATATCATTGTCTGAAAGTCCTCAATTACTCACACAGCCGCCATTTTTGTTTTCTCTTTTTCATCTAATCTTTCAATTTTATAATTCCGTAGCGGCCTTTAAGAAGTTTGTAACTTTGTTGTTTATTGAGATAATTAGAAAAATAAGCTTAAAAACGACATTTTACAACTTTAAAGGGATAGAATTATGATATTTAATAGTTGACTAGAATTTTCGGTTATTTTATATTGTAGGAAATTCAATTCTGAATGAAAAATAATCAGTAACATTTTCGTCTAAAACGCACCCAAACCTCACAAATCAGGATTTAAAGAAGACAAAACAGATAAAAAGAGCAGGTAAGAAAAGATTGCTGTTTTGACTTCTTTAAATCCTGATTTGTGAGGTTTGGGTGGGTTTTAGACGAAAATGTTACTGAACATTATTACTTCAGAATTGAATTTCCTACAATATGAAATAATCGAAAATTCTAGTCAACAATTAAATATCCTATTTCTATCCCTTTAAAAATGTAGTTTTTCAGCTTATTTTTCTAATTATCTCAATAACCATCAGAGTTACGAACTTCTAACTGGTTTTATTCGATTTCTCGGTTGATTTTACATAGTAATTGTCCACTATAGTACCCTCTCAAAGATTAGATGAAAATGAGAAAACAAAAATGGCGGCTGTGTGAGTAATTGAGGACTTTCAGACATTATGAAAATGATGTTTAGGTATGTTTTCTACCAAGGAACAATACCCTGAAATGCTCGACACTACTTCTGCAACAATCTGTATAATAAATGAATGTCAATCAATATAGTAAAAGTGTAGCCTAAGCATAACGTTTTTTCGTTTTAATGGACATTATTTGCCTAAACCACACGAAAAAACGTTAGCAAAGATAGTTAATTTTTTCCCGTCTCTGGAGGAATAATAATTGTTGTATTACACTATAGCTGATTAACTGCATGTTATTGGGAGGTGTTCTGCGCCGCCAATTGGTTACGGAGACTGGCTTATGGTTGAGAGGATCAACGTGCTAACCAAACGTTACCTCTATCCTGCTTGATGATAATTTGCTTGCTGTATGGTCTGTCCGGCCGAGGGGGAATTCTGGCGGGGTGGAGGGGGCGGCTTCGGCTCGGCCAGTGTTGGTTCGTAGACTGTGAGTTCTGATTGAGAATTTAAGGCTTTTGGGCTAGGGCCGTTTTCCCGTCGTGCCGGGGTGTCTTCTTGGCTTGGACGGGCTGTATAGTAGAGTGAATTTGAAACTGGCAACCAGCTGGTAGGCCTAGGCCCTTCATGGGCTGTTGAGCCAGACATACATACATACACGAAAAAAACATTCTATCATGACTTTTGTAAAGTAGCGGAAAAGTGGCAAAAAAGTAGCTAGCTACTTTTATTTTGTAGTTGTAGTTGTAGCTAGCTACTTTTTTAAAAAAGTAGTTGTAGTGTAGTTTAGCTATTTTTTGAATAAATTAGTTGTAGTTGTAGCGAACTACTTTTAAAAAGTAGTTTACCCAACACTGTATTTTAGCTTGAAGAGGTCTCTACAAATAAATATGAAGTTTTATTGGTGTTAATAACTGATCAGTAAGTTCAACAGTGTTGTTCATGATTACTTGAAGCTGATAAATCTGTGAATAGAAAAATTTTGAAGCGTATAAAGCTTATCATGCAGATAAAAGTTGAATTATTTTTGAAAATTAATAATAAGCTAGCGACGGCTATTTTTTTTTTGTCATCAGGAGAGCATACTGTCTTAATCGATTGCAACCGGAAATTTGACTTTCTGAAGAGTGGTCGGTAAACTATACTTTAGCCAAGACCATGGGCTAGCATATGTCTGCCAATGGTTTATTGGTAATAAGCAAATAATAAAAATTTATCCATCTCAACACTATGTATATATGACTGACCTCCATGTCCATTTTCGGGTTGACAAATGTAGAATCCAAGATCTTTGAGAAATTGACTATCAAGACTTGACTCCGACGTACATATGGAATGAATAGCTTCGTCGGTGAGAGGGGTCTTTTCAAGTATCAGAATTGCTTTGCCTTTCCGATTGGTGAAAAATCCTTCGGCAATAAGTTCTTTCTTTAGCAAATTCTTCGACAAAACTCTTTCAAAAGTAAATGTTGATAAATCATCAAATTGAACCGGATTTTTTTCGCTAGTTGCCCGAGCATTTCGGTTTCTTGAAGCCCTACGAGACATGATGAAACTTAAATTAACAATTATTTACTCCTAAAATACATTACACTCAACTTCAACAAGTTTCACTTTTCATACACAAGTACTTTTATAAACAAATTCCATACAAACTACAGTGCAAACCCGAGAAATGGACGAAACTCAAGCGCCATTTCGGTATACAAAAAAATGCCATGCGAATATTTATTTACCACTCGTCTTTGTCTTTCCAAGATAGCCAACTTGATGAACCAATTTAGCTAATCATGGGACTTTGAGACTTTTTAATCATTTGAAAGAATAATTATACTCAGATGAGTAATTCTTCAATTAATTATTATTTTTAATCTATGATAGATATGAACATTGAATAATCATTTCACATAATTATTTTTGAGTTTTCATTCCGTATTTGCCGCGTAGTTTGAATTGGAAAGACGCCGAACAGTACCTATAAAAATAGCTATATTATAGGTACTCTAGAGTAATTAGACGTAAGTTTATTACTATACCGCGTAGCCTACCTATTTTTTATGATCTATTATCTTGGAAAATGATTATTTTATCAATATTATTAAATTATTTTCAATATTGGTCTACAACACATTGTTTTATTGAATGCATTCAAGATTATTTATTTTCCATAAAATAAAAACAAAGTTTACAATAGGCATTCTGAAGAACCATTCCTCATATTATTTAACCTAGAAAAACTCCTGGATAAGTGACCCCCAATTTTCAATTAAAACGTTAATATTTGAATTGATACTATTCTCCAAATAAGTGAGGTTTTAATTGAATCTCTATATCAAGTATTTTTTATTCAAAATTCTATTAAATAATATTCTTTTTGACAATGATATTCCAAAAACAACTCTGACCCCGGACATTCTTACACTAGGCCCTGGCTTATAAACATTTTACAATCCACATTACTCATAATTCGTTGATTTTATGGGCGTTTCTGTCTCATAAACGTTTCCAATAAAATGTAAATTCTACAGTTTCAGCTGATTAAAAAAATGACATGAAACGAATTTACCTTAAGTGAATAGAATATTGGAATAGTCCAATGCTACTCCTTTAAAACCAAAACTTTGCTCCTAATTTAATGATTTTGAAATAGAAATTGATTTATTATTATGAATATATTTAATAATAAATATCAATCATTATTTTTATAGTGAGATTTGAACAGGAATCATTATTGTTGCTAAAATATTATCATAACCTACAAAGAAAATCGTAAACAAACCAAGTCAGAAGACCCTAGCCTTGTAATCTAAAATGGCCGCAATGATTTGAATTTGAACAGCAATATCATGAATTTTTCGTCTGAACCAATTTACATAGACATATAACCTACATCTTAAACCTTCATTATTCATCATCACTCATTCATCCTTTGCTTAAAATACTTGGAAACCAAGTCGCAATTGTTAAGAAAGAATAAAGAATACATGGTATTTCCTATTTCACTCAAACCATTGCGGCCATTTTGGATTCGAATGTTAGGGTCTTCTAGTGAGTTTTGGCTGATCGTTGAATCAACAGCTGATCCTTTCCAAAAATTGGAACATTGTAATTCGAGAGTTTTATTGGTGAATCTACAATCCCAATCGCTTGTTTTTCATCAGAAAAACAAGCTGTAAATCTTTATAAGCAAGGGCCCTGGTTTTTGAAACCAAAATGACTACCATTTCAAAACGGAATCTCAGAACTGTGTTGTAATGAACGTTTTTCAATCCATAGTCCAGGCATTTTCGACGAAAAAAAGGTCAAACCTCCCAATGAGAGCAGCTAAGCTGAATTTTGGCACAAACATCTATAGATGTGGCATTCTGAATGAGGATTCAAAAGTATAATACTGTATCATGCTTGCAAACTTTTTTATTCAAGGTCAAAGATCACAAAAATCTGTTTTTTGCAAATAACTTGTTTCCTGTTCAAGTTATGTTCTTAGATGTTATTATAAAAATTGTAGAGCTCAGAAATCCCTACAAAATTGGTCATATGCATTTTTCTCGAAAAACTGAAGGTTTTCGAGATACAGTGCGGAGAGGGGGGAGTGCGCACTTCATCAAGGGATAATGCCTTAACATACAAAGTAGAATGTTCAATTTGTTGTGAAAGATTGTTTTTGCAACAAAATTCTATCAAGGTAGCATTCCTAAGCGATGGCTTGGGCTGTGTATCTCTAACTGCAGGGCTGCAGCTGTGCATCTCTAGCTGCAGGGCTGCAGCTGTGCATCTCTAGCTGCGCGGCTCTAGCAGCAAGTCTCGAGCCTTACAGCTCTAGACTTGTAACGTAACTATATATTATTCAAATAATAATCATACTTTATAACCTGCAAAGCTATTGACGTGCAGCTAGAGCTGCGCAGCTTGAGCCGTTGCCTAGGATTGCTACCTTAATTATTGGTAACAAATTGTTTCTAAAATATATGTTTTGATACCGATTCTCCCCAATTTCAAAATTTTAATGAAGGTGATGAATATCTGGATAATAGCCACGGCCAAGGTTTTGCAGCAATGGTCATCCTACTAACGTAATAATACGTAATGTGTTTTTTTTACAGAACAAGAAACTATAGGAGTCCAATCCCTATACTGTGTTGAAACATACAACATCCATATTATTAGAGCATTTGTTTATAATATGTATTATTAATCATGTATTCATGAACATCTACCAATCCATCAACTATGCAGCAGTGTGGTTGCAGTCTCAGAGTAGTGCTTGGTATCCAAAATTTTCATATACAGTGTTATTATTATTAATATACTCATGAAGATGATTTTTTTATCGTTTTTGGTGCAATACTATAGTATAATGTACCATATTATATGCCTACATCCAATTGGAGCAAACTACATAATTTTAACTGGAAGATGGCCATTTGAATCATCCTTGAATTGAGGATTTGAACCTCAAGGATTTCATTGTAAGGGACTTTGGAATTATCCATGTATCCTGATGGAATAATATTATTTTTGAGCTCAACACCAAACTTTCAGCTGTGAATAAATTCAATCTAGGATGAGAGAAAAAGGTATAGAGATGGTATATATACACTTAAACACTATCTGAAGAGCAAGGGAGATGGCCCAATACATAAAAATGTATCTGGAATTTCCTCACAACGTAGTTATGTTGAAAATCTGATCCAAGAATGTGAATAGGAAGGAAGAAGTCCAAGTACATTTTAACTTTATTCCAAATTCAATAGTAGTGTTTTCAATTTAGACAAGAATCTTTGTACATGCATTTAGAACACATCTCTAATCATCTGTCATTTTCAAACCTCATGAAAAATTCACCTTGGGTGCTTCCGTCATCTTTAAAATCTATTTCGGCAAATTCACAAGCTATGATTGGATTTTTCTCAAATGAAAGGACCATGTTACATTGAAAAGTAATTATAGTTAACAGTGGGAGTTATGGGTAACTGCTTGGGATTGTCAATAAAGTATGAGGATTGGAGTCCAATAGTTCCTAGTTCTGTAAATATAACACACTACTGTAGATATAACTACGAATTATTGCGTAGGCAGAACCACTCTTGCTGCTAAACCTCTGCCACGGCTCATTATAGGCTACTTCACCTCCATTGAAATTTTGAAATAGGGGAGAATCGGTATCAAATCAGATAATTTATAAATAATTTGTTAACAATAATTATGGTAGCATTCCTAGGCAACAGCTCGAGCTGCGCAGCTCTAGCTGCAGATCAATGGCTTCGCCGATTATAAAGTATGATTATTATTTAAATAATATATATAGTTAAAAGTCTAGAGCTGTGACGGCTCAAGACTTGCTGCTAGAGCCGCGCAGCTAGAGATGCACAGCTGCAGCCCTGCAGCTAGAGATGCACAGCTGCAGCCCTGCAGTTAGAGATACACAGCCCAAGCCATCGCTTAGGAATGCTACCTTGATAGAATTTTGTTGCAAAAACAATCTTTCACAACAAATTGAACATTCTACTTTGTATGTTAAGGCATTATCCCTTGATGAAGTGCGCACTCCCCCCTCTCCGCACTGTATCTCGAAAACCTTCAGTTTTTCGAGAAAAATGCATATGACCAATTTTGTAGGGATTTCTGAGCTCTACAATTTTTATAATAACATCTAAGAACATAACTTGAACAGGAAACAAGTTATTTGCAAAAAACAGATTTTCGTGATCTTTGACCTTGAATAAAAAAGTTTGCAAATGTGATAAAGTATTATACTTTTGAATCCTTATTTAGAATGCCACTATTCGCTGTGTGCAAGTGGTTGGAAAGCATATTTTTGGCGATCGAGGTGCTATTGGCAGATCATTTTGTTGAAAAATTGAGTGAATTAACATTGGAGGAGATAGGGCTGAACCTAAAATAATGTCCTGGAGAATTTTTTATGTTCTGGATTGTAAAAGTAAAACACACAATGGAAATTTTCAAGTTCTACACTTTTCCAGTTGCCATACATAAGTTTCATCAATAAAAAGAATGGTTCACTGCATTGAATAAATATTGATAGGTGAAGCTAACCTAATTGTTTTGTTTACGTGCAAAAGAATTTGTTGATCAAGTAGGACCATGGAGTGCTCCATTCTAACCTGTACATGAGGTAATGTACATGAATAGTTTTTATGTTAGTTCATCTAATAAGCTGTTACTATCAACGCAAAAACTCTATTAATTAAGTTTTAATAAGAAATATTCATATCATTCAATTTTTCAAATAAATGTGAGCTTGCGCCAATTTTTCATTTTCATGTAAGATAACTTATCAGCTGTTATCTCAAAGTTTTTGTTGACTCTCAAATACATCTGTTTGCGGTTGTCTGCTCTCAAATACTTGAAAACTAGGATTTTTCTAATATAATGAGCTATAATACTATCAATAACTAACATTCCTATCCTGAATATCATGTTCTAATTACTGAGATACATGAAGCAGCAAATAATTCCAATCTAATTATAAATGTGTTTTTCCTATTTAGCGCTATGCTTTGTATGCTAAAACGCGCAGAAAAGTACACACGATAATCCACCAGAGCGCAGCACGGTAGATGCTCATAGCAAATAGATGTTTGTGCTGTGCCAAAATTCAGCTTAGCTGCTTTCATTGGGAGGTTAAATCCTATAATGCCTGGACTAACAGGAGGAACTTTTCGATACAGTCCAAATTCCACTTTTTGATACATTCCTTGTTTTGTTTTGAAATCAGGGCCCTGGCTTATAAAGATTTAACTTACAGCTTGTTTTTCTGATGAAACACAAGCAATTGGGATTGTAGATTCACCAATAAAACTCTCAAATTACAATGTTCCAATTTTTGGAAAGGATCAGCTGTTGAATCAACGATCAGCCAAAACTCACTAGAAGACCCTAACATTTGAATCCAAAATGGCCGCGATGGTTCGAGTGAAATAGGAAATACCATGTATTCTTTATTCTTTCTTTACAATTGCGACTTGGTTTCCAAGTATTTTAAGCAAAGGATGGATGAGTGATGATGAATAATGAAGGTTTAAGATGTAGGTTATATGTCTATGTAAATTGGTTCAGACGAAAAATTCACAATATCGCTGTTCAAACTCAAATCATTGCGGCCATTTTAGATTACAAGGCTAGGGTCTTCTGACTTGGTTTGTTTACGATTTTCTTTGTAGGTTATGATAATATTTTAGCAACAATAATGATTCCTGTTCAAATCTCACTATAAAAATAATGATTGATATTTATTATTAAATATATTCATAATAATAAAACAATTTCTATATCAAAATCATTAAATTAGGAGCAAAGTTTTGGTTTTAAAGGAATAGCATTGGACTATTCCAATATTCTATTCACTTGAGGTAAATTCGTTTCATGTCATTTTTTTAATCAGCTGAAACTGTAGAATTTACATTTTATTGGAAACGTTTATGAGACAGAAACGCCCATAAAATCAACGAATTATGAGTAATGTGGATTGTAAAATGTTTATAAGCCAGGGCCCAGGTGATAAAAAGTAAACAGTGTTCAACTAACCTCAAAATCAAAACTGTGACTGAGATTGAGTAGCCTACCAGTATTTTTTGTCAATATTTCAATTTATGTATTTGAATATTCAACTAATTTGAATAGTCCAAAGTTTAAATAGTCTAATATACTTATAACTTTGTTAGTGAATATGTTAATAACTTTGGTGTAAGTGTCGTTTACTGGCCCACCTTGCTAGAGTCAAAATTCTTGTTGAAATTGATTCAGTATGTTATTCTGATGACAAATTAAAAAAAATTAGCCGTCACTGTCCAGTAGTTTTTAAATAAATCAATTTCAAAGTTAGGCCTGAAGGGGCACTTACAAATTTGATAACTCTCTTATTTGAAAACTTCCAAAATTAATATTAACTGTACAAAATAGCAAAAAGTTAGTACTAAATACCTTATTGGAGTTTATGACAATTTAAGTGATTATTGGGACCAACAAAAGGGGTCACGATAAAAGCAAATCAATAAAATTATCATTGATGGAAGGGAATGCGACATTCTGTATCAATGACATTGAAAACTAACAACATTCTATGACACTTTCAGTCCAAAAATGGTACAGAATATTGTTGAGCACAGCCTACATTTACTGTTTTGGAGAAAATAGACATTCTAACCCATGCCCTAACTAACGTAACCCAAGCTCTAACTAACCTAACCTGAGGTCTAACTAACCTAACCCAAGCTCTAACTAACCTAACACAAGCTCTAACTAACCTAATCTGAGCTCTAACTGACCTAACCTAAACTCCAACCAACTCAACCTAACCTAAGCTCCAACTAACCTAATCTAAGCTTCAACTAACTTGACCTAAGCTCTAACTAACCCATCCTAAGCTCTAACTAACCTAAACTAAGCTGTAACAAAACTAACCTAACCTAAGCTCCAACCTAAGATAACCTCTAACTAACCTAACCTGAGCTCCAACTAACCTAACCAGAGCTCTAACTAACCTAACCTGAGCTCCAACTAACCTAACCAGAGCTCTAACTAACCTAACCTGAGCTCTAACTAACCTAACCTCCAACTAATCTAACCCCCAACTAAAATAATCCTAAGCTCTAACTAGCCTAACATACACTCTAACTAACCTAAACTTAGCTTTAACTAACCAAACCTGAGCTCTAACTAACTCAACCTTAGATCTAGCTAGCCTAACCTAAGCTCTAACTAACCTAACCTTCAACTAACTCAACTCAAGCTTCAACTTACCTGACCTAAGTTCTAACTAATCAATCCTAATCTTGAACAAAATCAACCTAAGCTTCAACTAACCCAACCTCTAATTAATTCAATCTAACCTTCAACAAACCCAACCTAAACTTCCATCAACCTAACCTAAATTGATCAGAAGCAAAAAAGTAGCTGTCACAAAATGTTGATTCAAGTTGTACAGTTTGTTGGTGGTCAACTTTTGTAGCATCTTGAAAAAATGTATATAAACATTGTGGAATGTCAACTTGTATAATGATGGAACAGAATATAAAACTTTTAATTCCATAAACAATTTATTAATGAAATTATTAATTAAATTATATTTTCAACAATTTATTCAAAATCTTATAATTTTAAAAGCTAGAAGGCATTGATTCGAACTGTTCACATTGATATTATTATTATTCAATCAACTCCACAGCCATAGTTTGAGGTTAGTGACTTGAAGAATTTGAGTTTGTGTGTTACAGAGATAAAATTATTCAACATGATTTAAAATAAAGATGAAATATTTATATTAGTACTTAATTTGAGTGATTTTGTACAGTTTAGATGCATTTCAAAACGTTCAGCATAAGAGAGTTAGTGTACTTGTGAGATAGTTTCATAGCTCCCACAGACCAAACTTTGAACTTGATTTATTTTAAAACTACTTGACAGCAATGGCTAATTTTTTAAAATTTGTCATCAGAATAACGTACTGAATCTCTAACAAGAATTTTGACTCTAGCAAGGTGGGCCAGTAAACGACACTTTAGCCATAACTTTCACTTTTACAACACTCACAATTTTGTTGCTTGTCAAATGCGTTTCGTGGTTCTGACTGATATGTTATTTTTAACATATTTAACAAGTAATAAGTTGATCATCATAACAGTTCAAGTAGGATGAATACAAAAGAAGTTAAATAAACAACGGTATGTTGATTTTTATAATAGCATACACTTACAGATAGCTTGATACTGGTGGTCTATAGCTTGATACTGGTCTGATACTGATAACTACACTGGTGGTCGTAGATAAAATAGTGTATGCAACGGTTGTATTAGGCCTTTATAGCATTCGTGAGATATTTAGAGCACTCGCTTCGCTCATGGCTCTAACTTACATCTCACCTCATGCTATAAAGGCTCCCATTATACAACCGTTGCATAAACTACTATTATGATAGTTCTTTCAAATTTGCCGCTAATAAATCAGCTGTTTTATTGAAATCAGATGGATTATCAAAAAAATTATTTATTCAAATTCCATATTTTATGACATTTTTTCTAGCCGTGTTTATTTTGTTGAAATATAATAGATGCCAGAGTATATATATAGATATATTGTTGCTGAGAGCTTATCCTTTTTTTACCTGAAAAAGGATGAAAGAGTCAGTCAATTTCATTGTCCAACGAACTTGACCTGTGTAAAAGTATGAAGAATATATGTTATGAATTTGAAGTTGATTAATTGAGGCGTTTGAAAGTTATTGTCGAACATACAGACAAACAAACAAACAGATGGACAACGACTTTGGGCTTGAGTCAAAAGAAGGAACTCACTAACGCTCGTTCAATTAAGGACACCCGTAATATTCGTAAAATTCAATGGATCTTAACAAACTATAGCTCATTGTTTTTAGCTCACCAAGGCGGTTCAAATGCATATATCATTTGTTAAATTCGATAAAAATTGAAAAATTTTATGACCTTGAGTACTTTGAAATTTTTACTATCAATGGCTTCCAAGATAGACACATTTCAAAACAAATAGTAGCCTTTTTCCCGGTATATGTGAATGAACTCAAAGTACTCAAGGTCGTAGATTTTGACAAATGATATATGTATTTGAACCGCCTTGATGAGCTGAAAACAATGAGCTATAGTTTATTGTCTAATATATAGCTATAGTTTATTAAGATCCATTGAATTTTACGAATGTTATGGGTGTCCTTAATTTATTATCCTTAGAGAGTCTTTCTAACTGGAAATAGCCTGAATTAAGGACGGTATGGTGGGTATTATATTGAGGATATAGAGATTTATTTTGGTCATTATTGTTGAAAATATTGCATTTTTTGTTGTACAAGGAAATGTTGAGAGCTCTAGCACAAAAAATATACAAGAAAGAAAGTTCTACTTGGTCTTGAATTGTACAGGATAAAATTATCCCCAGAAGGATTTTGAATTTCACATTTCTAATGAAACGTACAGAGGATATAAACAATTGAAAATTGTCAAATTTTAATTTCTCTCAAAAAATACAGCATTTTAAAAAATTCATAACTCGGTTGTCGCTAATCACAGAGGGTTGAATTTGATATCAATCGCTCAAGAATTTTATTTACTAAAACATTGAAATTACAAATTTTTCTGTCCAACGCTTGGTTTTGACGTGAGTTGCAAAAACTAGAAAATGAACAAATTTTCCGTTGTTTTTTGGACACTCTGTATTACATGCCACTCATAAAGCGTCGCCAACTCATTATTAAACTTCCCACATAGCACATGAAAATATCAGAAACGTAAATTTACGTATCTAGTATTTATCTGATATGTGAAAATGTCCGCTTTTGAGATACATATTATTTAGGTATCCGATATGTATCACCTTCATGTCTTGGATATACATCTAATATGTAACTAACAAAAAAGAATTGCCAAAATACTTTGTTGATCAATGATATACATATTATCAAATGATGATATTGATATTTGTAATTGTTGAAATAATAATCCAGTTAATCCCATTTGGAAAGACATAAAAAGATGCATAAGAAACTTAACCTCAAATACTGAATGCAATCAATAGCCTACTTAGCATTGGATCAGATTCAAATCAATCGATAAATGAAACACAGATTTATATAATAAGTTATATATTATAATATTACATTCAAATAAACAATTTCCATCCTTTTAAAAGTACTATTTTGGTTTTGTCTCCACAATCACATCAGCTTACATTTCATCACTTCTCACAACAGAAAATTTCAGTTCAGAAAGAGCACACGAGCAGAGCCACAGTTAGTAATGCATTGTGGGTAGGTTTAGTGGATACGTATCTGATAAGTATAGGAAAGTATTGGTAGATACGTATCAATTCTGCCTCAAATAATATGTATCAGATACGTTTGAGGTACATATTTTGTAATACATACTTTAAGGGTTACATTGATATGTACTTAATATGTATTGGATACTTTGTGTGCTATGTGGGTTATTTGGGATGCCCACAGTGGTTTAAGATCATTTCCAGCCATCCATCATTTCTTAAGTGCTAGGCCCTTATTTAGTCTAATTTGCCTGGGCTAAAATGTCTCACTTCATGTTTATTTGTTGGATTAAAAAACTAATTACAAGTGGATGGTAGTTGACGGCAAACTCCGATCGGCAAAATCAAGCCCCATAAGAACAATGTAATTTTTATCAATCTCTTGGAGCAGATAGAGCCTCTATTTATGGACAGAATTTCACGTTCTTTATCTCATTGGAAAGAGAATTTAAATCTCCAGGGGCGTTACTTTTTAGATTTTTAGTTTATTTCAATTATTATTGCATAATTAATTAACTAAAAAAGTACTGAACTCTAATTATTGAACTAAACTTAAAATCAAACAAGTAAAAAGTTACACCCCTGGAGAATTGAATTCTCTTTCCAATGACATAAAGAACGCGAAATTCTGTTCATAAATAGAGGCTCTATCTGCTCCAAGAGATTGATAAAAATTACATTGTTCTCATGGGGCTTAATTTTGCCGTTCGGCAGTTGGCCGTCTACTACTGCCCACTCTTAACACCAAATTTTAATTGTAGTGTTGGATGGTACCAATCAACTAGTAAATACCAGAACTCTCGATGTTGCCGAGATATAATCGAAAATATATGGCGTGTTAGAGATTTTTCGCAAGACAGAGTAACTAGATAAAAAGTGTATAAAAACAAATTCCGATTAATCTGTTATGTTTTAACTAGGGCTCTATACATAGAGCCCTAGTTTTAACAGCAGTTGCATCACCTGCCGGAATTTATAGATCCTTATAATACCTCCTCATAGAAGATTATTATTGGTATTGTAAGTGGCTTTAAAATGATAAAACATCTAAGTGTTCTTGAAAACAAAACAAAAATTATAGTGATTAGAAAAATTTGGATTGACCAAGGGTTGGAAAATCAAACGAGTGCATATTTGTGCAACGTATTGGAAAAATTTATTGTACAATCCAACAATAATTGTTCATCTAATGTCTCTATGTAGAGACAATAATTATTATCACTATAAACTTTAACAGCATGAAACCAGACAATTAATACACATATTATCAAATTATTTGGAGTTGATGAACTGTTCCAAGTGATTCAAAACTATACAGACAGTAAATAATATAGAATTATTCTAAAAACAATATTGGAAATTCAACAGTCTTATCTTCTATTTTATAACTTATAAAGCTTCTATAATTTTATAACAAGATTCAAGTAGTATAAAAATATATCTATATTATTATACTGTAACTATTATTATTATTATCATTCTATAAAAAGCCCAGCTTTATTCTAAAATATGATTTCTTATAGAGCTAAAATGTGCAAATTCTAGGTGCGTTTCAAAGCAATATTGTTTGAAATCTTTCAAGGCAATTTAATAATAACAAATCCCAATACAAACCAATAATACTAGATTTGGCAGTGCTTTAGAAATAAGTTCGTACATGAAGCACTGAAATTAATTCGTGAAATAAAATAATACTAGAAAATTTCAATACTGGAAAAATATAAATTCACATTATAAATAATATTTTTATCAAAATAAGTCTGTCATGATTCTAATTTATTATAATAAACCTGCATAAATGATACATAGCAAGATTGTTGAGTATTGTAAAACAAATTCTAGTATATGGAGCTACAAACTAAGCTAGTTCTCTTAGGAATGGAATATATTTTATTATCACATTTCTATGGATGGAATAATTATTCTATCACAAGAAATCTCCAGAGGGAAGTGGTATTTGCGTAGTAAAATTGGTCACCAGCATTTTTCAAGTGATATGTAAATCACTCGTAGATTTACGATAATAATAAATCTTTCAAGTCTTCTCGTTATCAAAATTTGATAGGAGAATAGACTACATTATGAAACATAGTCAAGTTCTATTTTCGTTCGTTTCATTAATTTAGTTTCATCATCGAAGCAAGTTAATAACTGGAAGTATCAATTTTATCTCAATAATTTTTTTACAATATAGAGACAATTTCATTAAGATGCGAAGAAACATTATCAATTTAAATAATCGACAAAAAATAAAAATTTCGATGTTTTGATCACTGGTTCTGATATGTATCCCCTCTGAAGATTTCTTGTGCTGTATCCTAGAATCTATCTTTTGATGAAGTCAATCCATCTGGGTCTGCCAGGTATTGGAGCTCTTGCAGCTCCTGGAATTTTTCCTGATCTCTGATATGTGCGTAGTTTGCTGAAAGGCACATCAAATAATGCACCTACAAAAAGAAAAAAATAATGAGGAATTTCTCTTGAAATCTCTAAATTGATGATATACCAGTTAAATTTTTGTAGATATTGACCACATGAAACAATATATAATTACCGTACTTGAATTTTCTATTTGAAATGTGCGTTCTTATTGGGTGGTTAATCCGATAGAAATTAAAAATATATTGTAACTATTAATTTTAAAGAGAAAAAAATCAGTTTATATTGATTTAATTGAACAAAAGTTGGAAACTTTAGTTTAAAGAAAATATAAAAAAACGTAAATTTAACAACTTTTTCAAACTTGCAGTATTTTGAATTATTATAACTATAAATCCAATGCAGAATTATTTCAGAGAAAAAAAAACAAAGTAGATAGTTAGCAATCATGAGAGAATCAAGAAGCTTGGTCAGAGCATAATTATATTACTGTACTCCATAATTATAATCGATTGACCTCATTCGCTTTCATCTTTCCAACATGAACCATCAAAGGATGTTTTTGTCAAGTTTTCTTTCCCTCTTTTTCTATCTCTACAACTTGCAAATGAACTTTAACCTTTCATCATTCGGTGCATCATCATTGAATTAGAGAGCCACACTATTTCTGTTAATAGGGAAAGACGCAGTCTTGCGCAATACCTAAATAATTTTTGAGAACTGAGTCTTTCTACCAACCCTCATTTTTTCCTCAGAATACGAATTCCTCTTATCAAGCCCCGAAATAAACAATGAATTCAATTAGGAAAATTTTCTAATAGTTTCGAGAATTATAATTTAAAATATGCAAAGATCAAAATGAACTCATCGTTCATTATGAATATGAGTTCAACGGAAATAGTGAGATTAAAATCCAATAGAATGATGTTAAAAATTTAGTATTTGTTCCAAGAAATTTAAATTTCTAGCGATCATTTATAATTCAAAATTAGGCTACACAAATTTCGTCACTTCCATAATTCGTGTCACTTTTCGTCATTCAATTATCTACGTTTCAGCACTTCATAAATCCTTCATCTAACAAATAGATGTAATCGATTCTATACTGAGCAGTGCACTAGAGACTAGAGCAATAGAATGATAGTGATAATTATGGAGTTTCTTGAAGTTAAGTTATTATACAGTGAGATCGAAAAGTCACGCATATATAGATGAACTTCCTATATAAAGTAGTTTCCATGAATTAGTTATGCTGGCTCTCGCAAGATAGCACCATATGTAGTACCCACAAGAAATCTTGAGATCATTGAAGTGGATACTGGCCAAATCAAGTCTGTAGTGTTACTGAGTTTACTGATTAGTAAGCATGTCGTTTTCTCAAGAGCAACGAGTTCTTATTGTTGAACCGTTTTTATCAAGCTCCCAACCATCGTCTGTTTTTTTCCTGTGGGGTTACTTTAAAGGAAGAGTTCATATAAAAACAGGCCACACACCCTGGAAGAACTGAAGTTCATAACAAAAGAAATAAAAACATAAATGTAAACGTGCTGAAAAAAGTGTCATCAAACATGATAAAACGAGTTCATGCATGCATTACTGAACAAGGCAGCCATTTCAAGCTTTTGATATAAAAATATAAGTATTTTTTGTATACTAATGGTATTTTAAGTTTGTAAAATACATTTTTCCTCCACCTAATATCTAAAGTCGCATTTCACTCCCCGGAATCGAATACTAAAGCGCTTCATTCTCTCCCTCGGGAGAAAAAGAAGATTGAAATTCCCTAGGGAATAAAGTAACCCCATTTAAATAACATGGGAAGCATCTCTATGATATTTTGTGTCTAAATTTGGAACTTAGGCGTGAACTGTAGAACAGTAAACAGTATAGAGTGCACAGTTTGGAAGAAAGGTTGGTTACGCTGATATTTTGAAGGAATATTTATAAAACAATGGATCATGATGGAAGAAAGTTAAATACTTGTATATTATTCATAAATTTATAGAAATGTAAAAATGTATACATATGGAAGTATAGTACCAAAGTAAAAACAATCTTCATGATTTAAAAGCTAGAATTCTCGATCACTATCGAATATCGACTATCGAATCGATTAGAATTAGATAGAATCGAATTCAATTATTCATTCCTACAATGGTTTATTGTACTTTGAGATCTGTGTGTTATAATTTAAGTTTATTATTATAATAGTGTGTTTATCGTTTTAATTTCGACTAATTATCAATAGTCCACTGTCATATTATACTGGAACAATGATAAAAGAATGTCTTTGTTGAATTAGACTTTTGGTTTTGAGGTTTGGAAGTATAGTTAACCTCAACTTATATGGCAGTTGAGGTCAGTAAAATCGTTAAAGTTAGTAAACTTTAGTAAATCGTTAAAGTTAGTAAACTTTAGTAAATCGTTAAAGTTTTTCAATTGGAAACCGGACTTTTCAACATAAATTTAAACGAATATCCTCCATTAGATAGCCTTTATTATGTTGTATGAGTTGTATCAACACGAAATATTATGTTATTTGGATTTTAATTGTCCTAATGAACAGGTTTTCACGATCAGTTACTGTTGTGTTGTGGACGAAATAGGCCTTCAAACATTGTACTGTCTCTGAAAGTTGAATTTACAATTTAACATTTGTAATATACGGTATGTACTTGCTGGAAGCTAGTAGCCTGATATCTGTTAGAAATAAATGAATTTTATTGATGCTTTTGTTTTCTTTTATTTTTGTAGCTTGTAGATTAAAACTAAAAGATTGTTTTCACTTCTTTCATACATGTCTAATGTAACGTTAATTAAAATGAAGTATATTATAGTAAATTTGAAATGATTCAGTTGATTGCTTGAATATCTTCTTCTTTTTATAAGGCTTTAGTTCTACATATTAGCCTAATCAAAAATTGAAATAGAAGTTTCATTGCTCAATCTAGTTTCTCATAACTTTTTTTATTATCAGTTTCATTACTTAAAAACTGGAAGCAATATCAACTTATTTGCTTCCCTTTTATTGTTACTATATAAGTTGACTTGCCAGTCATTCCATTTGTCATACTTTTATTTCACCAGTTTTGTTTAGTTTGTAGTTACAAAAATTATAAATTGGGAAGTAGCAGCTACCTACCGTACTTCCTAGTTTTGAGATTTCAGATTGAACCAAGTTGGATTTATTTTACAGCTGATTTCTTTTACATGAATATACTTGCGGAGTTTAATAAAGATCGGTTAAAAGAATTTGAAGATAAAAATTATTTTGTAAAAAATGCAGAAAGGCGGATATCTGGTGAACAAATCGCTTTTTTAAAGAAGATTAATCGTGATTTTTTCTTTATTTTGAGCCATAGAATGTATTCCCAGAGTTTGGCACTTTAATTTTGGGACACTCTATATATTCCTATCAATAGCTAATTAATGTAGGTGGAGGAAAAATGTTGTGTGCATCACGGGACTAAAGTACTTTTTCTCCCTCAGGGAAATTGTCGCCCTCGGCTACGCCTCGGGCAACAACAGTTTCCCCTCAGGGAGAAAAAGTTGCCCTTTAGTCCCTAGATGCACAAATAACTATTGCACTGTTTGATTACTTTTTACTACTTCCTTTTCCCTATGATGAGCGCGATTTTTCGATCTCTCTGTTCTCATAAATCAATTTCATACTTACAAGACTAAGAACTATGAGAAAGACTGCAAATGTCGCCAAAATAAACATGACTTCCGCTTTTTCTACATAGTCTTTGCAAAATAACTTCCTTTTATTTGCTTCACAAATCAACAAATCTTGATGTCTCACTCGTTCCGGGAAGGAAAAATCTGAAATAATAAAAGTAATTGTTTTTAGCAATGAATTTAAAGCAGTTAAAACGACTTAGTTCAATTATTCGAATAAGCTATCAACATAATTATGATAAATTTATTCGGCCTGTCATTAAAATCCTTTATAAGTATTTGAAAAAGAATTTGAATAGCAATAAAAAACGGTTATAAAGTACAATTTTTATTCAAATTTTATTTAATCCATTGCCTAGTGGCTGTGATATTAGAAAAGTATAATCAATCTTTACAGTGGCAGATGCAGCAATTGTTGTGACTTTATAAATTTTTCTCATCCACAAAATTTAATTGCAACCACTAAACTGCGCTGCTTTGTTAGTATAGTGTGAATTCAATGCCAGTGCACAATCGATTTTTACCAATAAATATTGATTTTACAAATCCAACAAGTACCTATCTAGCAAACGCAAGGTGAACCAAAAGGTTGAATTCTCATTATTGCCTCATGAGGATACTAAAATTACAAATTCTTGTGTAAAATTAGCTGATAAATTTAATAAATCCAATTGTATGCAACTTCAAATATTGTTGAGATGATAACAGAAACATACAAGAAAACGTAAGTTTTTAATTTCAAAGGGATATAACTGGAATAATTACTTGTTGATTTGTATTCCACTTACAAAGGAATACAATAGTGTTTTTGTATTAACACTTTCCCTCATTTCATCTACGCTCCCAAACCTCAAAAAGTAGGATTAAAGGAAATATACCGTAACAGACAAAAAATCTTAAAATCAAAAAAATTGTCTTTTGATTAGATAAAATACCATAATTATAAGGCTTATGAGCGTTCACAGACTAAAAAGTGACAGACCAAATTTCTCATTTTAGAACTCCCAGAACTAATTTCAGTGCTCCCATCACCAATATTGTTAGAGTGAAGCATCTTACCAAATTGTCTGAGATCAATGCATTGCTGTTCTTCTGAGACTCTAGTTGATGAACAGAGTTGCCAGAATATCGAATAAATAACAACCACAATAGAAAGAGCCACTTTCAGAAATATCCAGACAAAAAACATAATGTAAGTGATCACCATGAACTGAAAAGAGAAACATAAAAATCCGTCAATTTCCAAAACGTCAACACTACCCAATCAAGTGTATAATTTGATAAAATATTTCCGATGTTTGAAAAAAACCTGGAATTTTTGTCATGTATTATGCTGTCAGAAAAGACTCTGGTTATAGAAAACCTTCTATATGAGGTTGTAGAATCGCATATAATTTTTCTATAAATATAGTTTGCTATTGAAAATTCACGACTATCAATTTTTATTAATTATTCACTCATTCATTCGACACATGCCACCACTCATTTGTCCCTGGAAGAGGGATAACTTCTTAATTTTTTCAAAGTAGTTTAAAAATTTTGATTAAGTTTATTAAAAATCAAGTTTTTATCAATATTTACCAATGAAGATAATATTTGATGTTAAGAGAGGAAAAATAATTTAGTAGGGTATTACTGTTCTAATCTTGTAAACCCACCGAATACCAATAATCCTTGAAAATGAGTTGTTCAAAAACTATTCACTACAACAAGTTTTCAAATAAGAATATTGGTAATTCAAGTATTTGTATAGGTTGTTTTCATTCCAGATAAATGAACATCAATATAGTGATTATGGCACAACAAAGAGTCACTTTTGAATATTGGTAATGATATATACAGATAAAACTAGCACTTGTAAAATTAAATTTTGAACTTAGGGCTATTTAAAATAATTAATAAATAAAATGAAAAATCAAATACCTTTTTTAAAAGTATTATTATTCACAGACATGTTTCGGGACTAAGCCCATTTTCAATGTTGAAAATGACATTGACATTGAAAATGGACTAGTCCCGAAACATGTCTGTGAATAATAATACTTTTAAAGTTTAAAAAAAAATGGTATTTGATTTCTTCATTTTATTTATTAACTAGCACTTATAAATAATAATAATATAAAACACTGAGAAACTTAATCTACATGTGAGTCAGGGAATATTTCGGCTGCTTAGGCAAGCCTTCTTCAACCCAGACTCAATAGTAATATAGTAATTAAAATATTCAATTCTTTTAATCCAAATTCAAGAATAAATGTTTATTCTAAATGATAATTCTTATCTATATTTCTTGCCCATGTTATTCAACTTTCTATTTTACTGTATTTATTTATCAATAGGCTATGATTTAGTAATATAGGGTTATATATGTAGGCTAAATGCCTATAACTGTACAGTACTATTTTTGTTTTTGTATTACTATGGGTCTTTACAGACTCAGTGGAAATTGTCAATTTAAAATCAATAAATAGATGAAATGAGACGACTCACGATTGCACATGATATTCGACCTCCAACTCGTGCTCTCCATGCCCTGTACACTTTGTGTCTTGTGGCGCCAGTCGCCAAGCAGCCAACGAACAGAATCATCACTCCCATTGCCGCCATACTGGCAGCCATTATAACAAAAAATATTTTCACATGTTCCAGCCTGAAAGCAAATTAAATCATTGGTGTTATTGGCAGGCAACGAAATAGGTAGAAGATACTATACGCTAACGTAGATTTATATAAATAAAATTTGGATGTTCAATTTCAAACATCTTACAATACAGGATAATCTTGGTAATAGGTTCTAATAGGCTGTTAATCTGGGGTTGTCATGGAGGATTAATTTCTTAATTTTAATTCTCGTTTATAGTGCATTGAAAACTGAATATTAGTTCTAATTATTGAAAATAATAAATCGAATAATATAAGAAAAGCTAGAAAGGGAAAGTATCCAAATATTATGCTGACAGAAAAATCTCCATATGAAAAGATTTCGTCATATATGTCTGTAGAGCTACTATTAACATTATTATTTTATCTGATCCCAGTGTACTACCAAATGTAAACATTTTGTCAAATATTACTTGCGGATGTATAAATTTGAAGAAAATCAAAACAGGCTTAAAAAGAAAGAGTCGCTTTAGTTGTGGTTGTGGGCTGAAAATGTATCAAATCATTCATTTATTTGATTACAAAATACAATCAATTAATAAAAGGTTCGCCCAGAACGTCTTCTAGTGCATTTTTGATGAAAATGGATTAACAAATGCGAGATAGGCTATCAACATACTAGATTTCAAATTATTCCATCTAGTTTGACACTTGGATAATACATAGTATGTATGTCTGGCTGAACAGCCCATGAAGGGCCTAGGCCTACCAGCTGGTTGCCAGTTTCAAATTCACTCTACCATACAGCCCATCCAAGCCAAGAAGACACCCCGGCACGTCGGGAAAACGGCCCCAGCCCGGCCAATAACGGCCCAAGAGCCATAAATTCTCAATCAGAACTCACAGTCCCCGAACCAACACTGGCCGAGCCGAAGCCGCCCCCTCTACCCCACCAGAATTCCCCCCCCGGCCGGACAGACCATACAGCAAGCAAATAATCATCAACCAGGATAGAGGTAACGTGTGGTTAGCACGTTGATCCTCTCAACCATAAGCCAGTCTCCGCAACCAATTGGCGGCGCAGAACACCTCTGAATAACATGCAGTTAATCAGTTAAAGTGTAATGCAACAATTACTATTCCTCCAGAGATGGGAAACGACTGACTGTCTTTACTAACGACAGCCAATCTCCCAAAGGAGGTCAGGATAATACATAGGCTAACTCTAAAATAAAAAAATACAGACCAATGCCTTGCCTGTGAAATATTGTGTCTGAATACTTTTTGTCTACTCACCACAGCAATCTCAGATTGAAAACTTCATCAAACAACAAGAACGACAGACTCAAACCCCTGTTGATAGACACGCAGAATATTCCAACTCCAATTACACAGATAATTGTGGCTATCAGGGTAGCATAGGGTACGCGAGTCATGCAGCTGTCCCATGAGCTTCCTGAAAAAGAGAATATATTTAGAATTATTTACCCTAGATCGAAGAATATTTAAATTTCAAGATATTAAGAAAGGATAGTTAATATTGCATGAAAGAGTGGGCGTCCATCCAAGTTTATTATTGTGTTCCCCATCACAAAGTAAAAAATATTCAATATGAAGAGGTAAATGATACGATGAGTACAAGTTATGGCATGTCATGGTGTCTGTAAAAAAAATCAAGAGTATGTTGAGCCCCAGTTTCGAAAAGAGTCTGTACGAGACACATATGCTACGTAGGCTATCAACACTTTCTTGGAATCTTTGATGAGTTTTAAATTTTATTATCAAAAATAGGACTATTTCTTCAAATTTTCAAGATCATGAGCGATCAGCTAAGACGGAGATAACTGCAGACTTCATAAAATATAAATCTTTCACTGGCGGCTCGTGCCCACGCAACAGGTGAAGTGCCCATCTTAAGAGCACTTGACTTGCTGCGTGGGTACGAGCTGCCAGTAAAATCTTCATGCCTCCAACAATGTCTCCACAGGTAACTCTCTATCATAATGCGTTTACATGTCAAATTCACAAGTCACAAGTTACAAGTCAAGTTTAAGCGATTAAGCGATTTAAGCGGGAAGCGATTTTTTTTAAAGCTCATAAATTCAATTCAGAGGAACCGGTCACCAGTACAACAGTGGTGGCAGAAGCAAGTCTCTTATCTAATCTCACCGATAAGACACGCTCTCTACTACTGGGACAACCGCTTACCTAGTTAAAGGCTATTTTGAGAAAGAATAAAGCATAAATTTATAACACGCAGAATGCGGTACCATAGCTAAAAACTTGAAACTCAGCCCTGCTTTGACACACATGAAACATGAGAATAATTGGGTAAAGGGCAATATCTAGAGAGAATTTTTTCCTTGATACTACCAGTGAATATAAAGTTATGAATATAAGTTATTTAAGAATATGAATAACTTATTCTTTAAATAAGTAAGTAAATTTTCAAGTAAGTAAATTCACTGATAGGCCTATTACTATTATGACAATATTTCACGTTTCAAGCATAATATGGTTAGTAAGTTAGTTATTTTTATTTCATTTATTATATAAACAGCTACCGTACCGTATGTAAGTTAATTATTATAGTCGGCCACAGATCATTGGAATGGTCAAGGACGACCAATTCTTCGGACACCACTCCCTGTTTCTCCCTCCGGTGACACCGCTTTGTACTTAGGGGTAGCTAGTAAGAAAGTGTGTGTGAGAGAGAAGGAGTGATGTTTTGTTTGGGTGAGGGTGGACAACAGTGGCAACAGGGCTCAGCAATCCCGTGACCTTGGTAATTCCAATGATCTGTGGTCGACTATAATATGTTTTTGCCATTCCAATATCTGGGAGAATTTTTTTTCTCGATACTACTACTGTATTATGATAATATTTCACTTTTTAAGCGTAATATGGTTAGTATTTTTGTTTCATTTATTATATAAACAGCCCCAAGATATTGATTCCTCCCAAATAAGTTGGCTTATATGTATTCAAGTTGTTAGTTCTACTCGCACAAAGTTAATATTATCGACTAAATGAAATTGGATGCAAAACTTACCATCCCTGAATCCAGCATTTGATGTATAAGCAGAATGTAAAGAGTGCTCGCTAAATCTACCAACACTTTCACGTGAATAAGCATTTGGATTATTCCTCAACGGTCTAGAAGCCAGTTCCATTGATTGATCGTAGCTACTACCTCTAGTTTTTGCCATGCCAGTGACCTCTTGGATTGAAATAACGACAATCAAAAGGACCAGTAAAGCGTATAATTTCAAATCACACCTCTACTTATTCAGAAGTCAATAACAGCGTCAGGCTGGAACAGTGTTTCACAAAATTGCAAACAAGAATTCTAAAAACGATACTACAAAAATGAAAAGTGATATGAAGCAACTTTATAGAAAGTAAATTGTGCAAAATTTAAATTAAAAATTAAAAGTATTTACATTTGTGATCATATCCAACAAAATGTGTGAGAAGATTACTCACCCATTCTTGATTGTTGAAGATTATAGTTTCAAACTGACAGATTGCTACACAAGTGATGGGAGTGTCTGTTGGTTCATGTACTTCAAAATACAGACCAGTGAAACATGTAATGATTTCAAGAGATTACGAATGGAATGCTAATTACTTGATTGTAGGTTGTAAATACTAGCCTAATTCAAATCAAAACAGAGCCGCATACCGAAACAAAGATACGGACGGGAGCTTCCAAACTAAAAAAAATACATGTAGTAGAGTAGAGTTAGTCAGTTAGAGTACAGTACAGTAGACAAAGACAAAATACAACCAAACCAAACTCACACAGTCACACAAACACAAGACGAAGTCACGCACTGACTCACTCTACTCTGTACAGAGAACTAAGTTACAAGAGTGGTATTCTGGAAATGACGAAAATGTGGTAGAGACAAAATTGGTCAAACATTTTATAATGGAATGGTACTGTACAGCGAGATTTTGATGATTCTTAGATCATGGGACCAAAGATTAATTACGAATTAAGTTAGATTACGAGTTATCGGAGCTGTGAAATATGTAAGATTATTTTAAGTGACTAAACTCTCACTACTAATCATAGGGAATGAGAATTATCGAAGTTCTACTATTATAACTATAGCAAGACATGGTAAAGGTACGATTTGGCTGGTGCATAACCGTAGATATACTATTCTATGTATAGTTAGTCTATGGCATAACATAACGACCGTCGGTCATGGTCGATCACCTGTAGATAATCACAGCTCTTCTTATTAAATCTATAGGCCAATACAAAACAAGACAAGAGCTGTGATTGGCTACAGCTGATCGACCACGACTGACGGTCGTTTCGCTGTGTGCAAGTGGTTGGAAAGGATATTTTTGGGGTTATTGGCGCTATTGGCGGATCATTTTGGCGAAAAATTGAGTGAATTAACATTGGAGGAGATAGGGCTAAACCTAAAATAATGGCCTGGATAATTTGTTGTGTTCTGGATTGTAAAAATAAAACACGCAATGGAAATTTCAAGTTCTACACTTTTCCAGTTGCCGTACAAAAGTTTCATCAATAAAAAGAATGGTTCACTGCATTGAATAAATATTGATAGGTGAAGCTAACCTAATTGTTTTGTTTACGTGCAAAAGAATTTATCGATCAAGTAGGACCATGGAGTGCTCCATTCTAACCTGTACATGAGGTAATGTACATGAATAGTTTTTATGTTAGTTAATCTAATAAGCTGTTACTATCAACGCAAAAAAACTATTAATTATGTTTTAATAAGGAATATTCATATCATTCAATTTTTCAAATAAATGTGAGCTTGCGCCGATTTTTCATTTTCATGTAAGATAACTTATCAGCTGTTATCTCAAAGTTTTTGTTGACTCTCAAATACATCTGTTTGCAGTTGTCTGCTCTCAAATACTTGAAAACTAGGATTTTTCTAATATAATGAGCTATAATACTATCAATAACTAGAATTCATATCCTAAATATCAAGTTCTAATTACTGAGAAATGCATGAAGCAGCAAATTAAGCCGCGTATTGACAGTCCGAGGCAAGTGCTACGAATGCCTCGCTGTACAGTCTGTTGACACAAAAAAAGAGTACTACTACTAGTCTACTATCTACCGCGTATCGACAGTCTGAGGCATGTGCCACACATGCCTTGGACTGTCGATATCGGGTTTGCTAGCAGCAAGGCAAATGCTGCACACAATTCACAGCAAGCAGTGCCTGTTGCCTCGCAACGCACAACAAACAATTCTACAAACTAACCTCAAAATTGTACAAATTGTAATTGTCAAAATTGCATTTTTGTGATTAAGAATTCTATTTGGGTGCAGAAGGTTCTAATAGGCAATAATAAGCATTGCCTTGAATTTTTATCTACTAATTGAGCACAAACTAACCTACAAAGTCCAAATTATCAATTGTCAGAGCTTAGTTGCTTTGTCTCCCGCTTGATGGCGCTAGTCAATTTGTTCGCGTGCTTGCATTTTTTGTTACAAAAAATGCAGATTTTTTATTATAATTATTTTTATTAAAATTATAATTATATACTATATACTATACTATAATTATAATTATTTTTGATTATTGCAGATTATATTCACACATATGCCTCAGCCATGAGTTTATACTTTTTTTGCATCAACATACTGTACCGCAAGGCATTTGTGGCACATGCCTTGGACTGTCAATATGCGGCTTAATACCATTCTAATTATAAATGCGTTTTTCCCATTTAGCGCTATGCTTTGTATGCTAAAACGCGTAGAAAAGTACACACGATAATCCACCAGAGTGCAGCACGGTAGATGCTCATAGCGAATACTCCATCCACTGAGTGTCCAGACCTAAGCCCCGCCTCCAAGGCTCTGATCTGACATCATGATCCGACCAGCTCATAAGTGGTCATAATTGCCTGGAACATAGAAATTCCTTATTGATATTAGGACTGAGTGGCCTTTAAAAATATATTGATGTTTTTATAGTTATTATTTGTTGATTGGCAAAATTCACATTGTTCCAATATAAAAATGATTATAATCAATATCACTTGACAGACTTATAGTTGATTGAACAGAATCTTTCATAATCATAATTCTATTAGGTCTATTATTACAAAATGTCGCCTTCCCATTATTTTGACTTGTCAGTTTAAGCCGGGTATTTTAAACCCATTCAACTACACACTTTCATACTAAAATTCAAGTATATAACCCAATCTATATGAAGTTTAAATTATATGCAAGACATTAATATAATTACTGTATGTACTTTGAATTCAATATAACAATATAACAATTTTTGTTTAAAAAATATGCTGTTTTGTTGAAGGTGGAATAAAGAAAAACATCACCACAAAAAAATTTTCATGAGAGGTTTGAAATATTTAAAGCAGCTGGCAGAACACAAGCACATAAATTTTGATAGATTCCCTAAAAAGTGGAAGGCTTGTGTTTCCCAGATTTTCACAGCATGACTGTGACCTAAAAATTAACAGCTGCAGCACAATGATCTTACTTGCCATTGGCTACAGCCGCCTGCAACATAAAAGTGGGGGAGGAGCTTAGGTCCAAACACTCCACACTCCGTGGATGGAGTATAAATAACTATAAAGATTATTACAATTAGGCTGGTGTGTAACGTAACGATCGTTGGTCGTGGTCGATCAGCTGTAGCCAATCACAGCTCTTGTCTTGTTTTGTATTGTCCTTTAGATTTGATAAGAAGAGCTGTGATTGGCTACAGCTGATCGACCACAACCAACGGTCGTTACGTGGTGTGTTGGTGGTGTTAAGGTATGTCTTGGTTTGTGTGTAACGTAACGTCAGCCGCAATGTACTTGGCCGGCTGCGACTGAACCGTTTCCGTTTGCACGACTCAGTCGCATCAGCCTGCCATATTGATACCCACCCAGATCACCCGGACGACTGCTTCTCCTCAAGGAGTACGGTCGTGATCGGATCGATCCGATTTATGGTCGCTGTCATCGGTCATTTGCATGTAGGGCTACAAAAACGGTCCTATGACTTGAAGCCTTAACACAGGATCTGTCTTTTTCACACACGACGGACGGTCGTTACGTTCCGCACAAACCAAAAACCAACTTAAATTGAACAAGAATGTTCCTGCACACACCTGAAAGATTAGGACACAATCTGGAGCAGGAAAATACTAAAAATCGTAACTGTCCCAATATATCGTTTTTATAATGGTAGTTTGTCGTTTGTGCGTTTTTGTGGTTTCTCTTTGCTTCTGATCTTGGTTGCAACACCGAGCAACAAGCGTATCGAATCGAATAAACAAACACAACAGAACAGAGCAGATCACCTGATCACTTCATATCAAAACTTCAAGTCAAGTCGGGTGGTACCCAGTTCACCGTACCGGACACTTCACAGTCCGGTACAGTGAACTGTCACTTCAGTACAGTAGTAATTATTACAGATAGTAATAACCATCTATCAATTCTCATTGAATTGATAGATGGTTAAGCTAAGATTTGGTTGGTGCGAAACGTAACGACCGTCGGTCGTTGCGTAAAAAAATGGCGGACTGCTTCTGTGTTAAATCATAGGACCGATTTGGGTTGGGTAAATTCACTATTTCGACTGAATTTCGTTCATGCGTATCACCAACGACCACGACCAACAGCCGCATCCGATGACAACCGTACTCCTCCAGAAGGGTTAGTAGTATTTTGGTAGACCTTTCTCTAGTACGACCTACATAAAAAAAGGGTGGCTACCAATAGCCTAGACAAAAGATAGCAAAGACACGGACTAGCAATTCATCGACCATGCTTCGAATAGGAAAATAACCTACAAACTTTAGAATATTCCTCATGGTAGAGAAGAAGTAGAGAGATTACCAGTAGAATTGAATGAAATATGATCAAATGATATATTTTATGATTAACCACGAATAAAAATATAAAAATGAATCATTCTAGTTGATAATATTTGATTTTATTGTAGATTTTGAGATAGGATTTAGATTAAGATTTTCATACATAATATCACATTCTATATTCATCAATTCATCACTTATATCTAATTCAAATCATTTTTGAAAGTTTAGTTCCATTTTAACGTGTAGAGAAACTAATTTAATCTAATGTTATTGATTTTTAGAATATTATGCTCAATTTGACTTCTGATGGACGATGATTATTCAAAAGGCCATGATGAAAGGGGCCATTCAACAACCGGCAAATCCAAAAGGTGTTTGTCAATATGGACTTAGATTTAAATTTATGATTTTTGTGCTTCTGAAAATATCATCAGTTATAAGTCGATACAATATAATTAATTCAATTTAGGTAGGCCTACAGCTTAACTTTGAAGGATTTTCACGGTAGCTTAACGGATTTTCACGTTAATGATCAACTATAATTTATACCCTCAGATTCTGATTCAGCCTCATCCTACTTATCTGTTTGGAGCAAAATCAATAGTCTATTAAGTTATTCAATAGACTTATAGTTCTGTAATGTTCTTTAAACCCTGCCTGGATTGCATTTTTATAGGGCGCTTCTGCAGTCTGGGTCACAGTTTTGAGTAAACTAATGCTGAATGTAGCTGCAATACAGCAACAATTGAATAGGCTACCGGTAGGCCTATGTGCCTACGTTTATTAAATAATTAATACATAATAAATCATTGGGTTAAGACTACTGCTAATAGTTCTTTTTTTATTAAAAATTTCATCACTTTTTATTTATTCACTTACATTTTATGTCAAAAATAACTCATAGAAGAGCATTATTTATACGGTTGTAGGCTTCTCTGGCAAGATTTAAAGACTTTTATAGTAACTTAGGCTAATATTCAATACAAGGCCTAGTCTACAAATGAAAATATCACAATCAAAAATACGTTTGGCTATATAGCTGAATTTGAATGGTTTCTACATATCAAACTGTAGGCTACGGTAGGTATAATCCGACCAAGCAAAGAAGAGCCTCTGGCAAAATGGAAAAATGACTCCAGCTTGGTCAATATTTGTTGAAGAATAATAAATGTGGTCTTAATAGTAGATCAAATCGTTCCCCACAATTTAAGATCAAATTGATCATTTTAAAATCAATATTGACCAAGCTGGAGTTATTTTCCCATCATGCAAGAGGCTCTTCTTTGCTTGGTCAGACTATACCTAATATGTGTCAAAAACACTGAATCAGCTAGGTATATAATTGGGAGTTCAACATAATTCATTGTAATATAATTAGTATGTTAATTAAATTTATTATTCTTACTGTTAATGGGCTATCACATTGTATGCAAGATTTAAGCTTTTTCCAAGACATAACTATAAATGTATGTCTCAACAGCCCATGAAGGGCCTACCAGCTGGTTGCAAGTTTCAAATTCACTCTACTATACAGCCCGTCCAAGCCAAGAAGACACCCCGGCACGACGGGAAAACAGCCCCAGCCCGGCCAATACCAGCTCAAAAGCCAAAAATTCTCAATCAGAACTCACAGTCCCCGAACCAACACTGGCCGAGCCAAACCCCGCCAAAAGTTCCCCCGGCCGGACAGACCATACAGCAAGCAAATAATCATCAACCAGGATAGAGGTAACGTGTGGTTAGTACGGCAATCCTCTCAGCCATAAGCCAGTCTCCGCAACCAATTGGCGGCGCAGAACACCTCTGAATAACATGCAGTTAATCAGTTGGAGTGTAATGCAACAATTACTATTCCTCCAGAGACGGGAAATGACTGACTGTCTTTACTAACAACAGCCAATCTCCCAAAGGAGGGTAACTATAAATAGCCTATAATAAGTGGACTAAGTATAACTTAACCCTTGGGCACCCACGCCTATGAGATGGAGTAGACCACCCGCAGGCGGTATATAGTGCCACCCACATGGTATTGACTGTTTTCATCCATACAATGAATATTTATTGTAGTTTTTTGTTATCAAAAATGGATATTTTACCCTTGACAATAAAAATAGCACTTATAGAAATTGTTATTATAATATTTTGTTGATTTTGTCAATAACTTATTATATAGGTATACTGTACTTTTCAAAAAATTTTAAATCAAACTGGGTTTGAAACAATATGAGATTCTATTCTCATAACGGTTTTATTCAGAAATGACATGAAAACTGAGTAAATGAAAACTTGATAGTATACAAACTGTTCAAACATGTTTCAGAATCAAAGCCATTTTCACTATTTCACTTCAACATTATAGCCTAAATACCAGATTATCATGATTAAAATTCAAATGACAATCATCATCTTATAATTAATACAATAAAATACTGGTATGTTTTACTAAAGTCAACACAAATAGGCCTATTATTGTCCAATTATATTCAAGCATATTCAATTATATTAATTAATTCTTATATTAATTTCTTGTTAGATGTTGTTTCAAACAATCAACTTTGGCCTGATGAACATTATTTCATTCATTGAAATAATAATTAAATATTTTGGTACCAGAGTAAATAATGTCGGGTCTGCAAGAAGTTAACAAATTATATTAAATATTTGATAGACTAATAATACAATATTATTGAAAAAATTTAATATAGCTTAAATAATTTTTATGAAAAATATAGGCCTAAATCAATAATTGGGTGAAACATGCTATTCTGGGCATAAGATAAAGGTGAATAGCAAAAGCTGGTTGAATAAAATAATACTCATACATGTAGATATAATGAAGAAATCTTCAGTGCTTTAATGTGAATAATATTAATTTTTGAAGTTTGATTAAATTTGTAGTTGAGTAAAATTTGTAAGTAAAGTTTTATAATAGATGTGAATAATGATTTATGCTATTTGAATTCTGGTACAAGCAAGATGGCATCACCATGCTAATGCCTTTTTGATCTGTGCACTTTCAACATTTTCAAAGATAACTTTTTTAAAAAGAGACAGTTCCAATTGTTTGCTATCTTTCATCAAGAAATTAAATGATAATTATCATTGTTGAAAAACAATAATTTGACTAAAGTTTCCACTTTTAGAATGATTACAATGCTGAAAACTGTTAATGAACCGTGTACTGAAATATGGGAAAGATCTGTTATTATAAATATTAATATATTTTAGATTATTCTAAATAGATTATTATACATTATCATGTATAATTACTCAAATTTTGACAATATTGTATGGGAATCGGAATATTTGTCTTTTTTTTAGACCACTTTGCTTTACACCAGTTTGAAAGCAACTGGACCAGCTAACAAATGTAGACCAGTTTGTTACACACCATGAAAAATCATGATGCAGAGAGAAAAAATGATGAATTCATCTTAAAACTAAAATAAAATAAAAGAAATTAATATCCCAATCGATAATTTTCACTCATTCCACCAATATAATAGAATATAAGCCAATATATTCAAGAAACAATATTACTGCTTGAGAGATTAGGTTCGTTGTGTCGTGTCATTGCTGTGGCTTGTCCAGCCTATCGGTGGCCACCCTTTTTTTATGTAGGTCGTACAGAAGAAAGGTCTACCAGGATCCTCCCTCCCCTCCAGAAGCAGTGTTGCGGCGAGGCGACCAGTCGCAGTAGATTCTAACCTCAAATATTTCGGAGACTTGGAGAAGATGTAGTAAGTTATAATTGAGATGACCAGGAGGGAAATATTGATAATTATGAGGGATATTAATATCAAAGTTAATGAAATTTTGATTCAAATAGTTCCAAAATGAAGTAATTTTTATTTTTCACTAGTAGATCTGGATATCATGAAGGCAGATCATTGCGACTGGGTCGTGCCAACGAAAATGGTTCAGCCGCAGCCGTATGCGTACATTGCGGCTGACGGTCGTTACGTTCCGCACCAACCAAATCGTACCTTTATGGTACAGTGAACTGTCCATGCCCTCAAAACTTCAAGTCAAGTTGAAGGTTCGAAAGCTTGAAGCATTATGGCAGCAGACCATGTGGTTGCCGATGTTTGTGCAGATAAAGACGGTGGTTCAAAGACAAATGATTCTGTTGAAAAACCCTCAATCTCCTTCACTGATTTATCAACATTTGTTCTGAAGAGAATATTATCGGAAAACAGTCAGAAAAAAACTATTATAGCCGAAGGAAGTTTTATCGATCAAGAAGGAATTGCAATACTCTTTTTGGAGAAGACGCCTTTCAATGAAGAGCTTTTGAAATGCCTCTGCACGAATAAATCTACCTTAGAAGAACAACTTAATAATGATATCTACAGGTTCTACACTTGTCATCCTGAGCTGAAATATGGAGGTGAATATAATTGTAGTTATATAGGCCTAATTTAGTTAAATATCAGTTTATTATTGTTGAACTACTTTAATTTTAATTTTGCTAATTAGGACTACTATGAGAATTTTGGCTTACTTTGATTTCTTGACTAGATTTTTGCTTAGGCTTACGTGAGTTACTTGTTATTCCAATTTGAAAATTGAATAAGGTCTACCCTAAGAAGTTGAGCGATTTCATCTGTCTCTTGTAGGCTTACGTGATGTAACATGTAGCCTACTAATAGCTGGTGTAATAAGTATTTTCTCTTTTGATTAAAATAAACATCACCTAACTGACAACAGAAGAAGAATTGAACATCAGCTATTATACCGCAAATGAATCAGACGAAAGCCGAAGCGCCCAACTTTTTGGCGTGAGCTACATCTAACTTCAATAATTTTAGGTTAATGTCAAAGTACAGTACTAAAACCCTATAATTTTATTAGTCCTATGATTTTATTAGCATAGGACTGGTAAGCTTTGATAGGAAAGATATGACCTTAACAAAGCCTTTGACTGTGGTCTCCTGATGAGAAAACTACTGTGATATTGGATATGTGGTACAATCCTGTGAACTTATAACTGGATAACAGAAAGCAGGTGGTTCAGTTTTGATCTGTCTTGGGCCCACTGTTGTTCAGTCTGTTCCTGAACCGCTTCACAAGCAGTCAGGGTGCATTACTTTTCTCGGAGGTCACCACACTAATTTCCAGGGTCCTCTGTGGATGGGTGGACGCGTGGTGTGCTGAACTCATCGAGTTTTTACAATATTTCTCTATAAAAACCTTCATTTTCAATTTTTAACAGAGCATTGACTGTACAAGTTCACTTAATTGGTTCTCACTGCCAACGCCAACTGAGAATCGCTGTGATGCGTGTTACGGCTTGTTTTGTTTCTAAAAACAACTTTTGTTGCTGATGACACAACAATACTTATACCAACTAAAGGAGGCACCTCTAATGAAAATGCAATAGATATCACATTGGAAGAAGTCATTTACATTTGCAATAGACTAAAGCTCACAATAAACAAAATCGAAACAGTTCAAATTTATTATACTACATCAAATAATTCAATCGAGCAGATAAACTACAGCTTAGATACACTGGATCGCACTAAATTCTTAGGCATACTGATAGACAATTTGAACTGGCAGGCTCACACAGCTGCTTTATGTAAAAAACTGTCATCAGCAATCTATGTAATCAGGAGAATACGAAATATATTCAACGAAGGTACAGCTCTGGGGGCCTATCACTCACTCTGCCTCACATCTGAGGTACAGCATAACTGCCTGGGGATTCTCAGCAGCTCAAGCAAACCTAATGAGGATACTACTTACTTACTTACTTACTTTGTTACTTCTTTTGTCTTCGCCGCAGTCTGCTGACCGGGGAATCGTCATTGTCCCTTGAGCGGGATTCACCAGGGCACTGGCTGCTACCTGAGGTGTGTGTAGGTATGCTCCTCAATATATTCGGCAACGGTGTAGTAGGGCCGGTCCATTAAGTATCTCTTCAGACTTCTTGCTAGCGCGTCAGTTTCTAGTCGTTTTAGATTATCTGGGAGCAGGTTATACAGGTATGCCCCTGCATAAGACGGAGAATTTCCAAACTTTTTTAACCTATGCTGTGGGAGATCTATGTTTTGATTTTGTCTCGTTTCATACTTATGTTTTTCTTGTCTCAAGATTGGGTTTAATTTTTTAACCAGGATGATGACTTCAAATATATATATAGAGATTGCTGTTAGAATTTCTGTTTTTTTGAAAAGGGGTTTGCAATGTTCTATGTAGTTTGTTCTTAGTATATTTCTTATTGCTCTCTTTTGGATTTTAAGGACTCTGTCTAGATTTTCCTTTGCAGATGATCCCCATGCAGCTATACCATATCTTAAGTGTGAGACAAATATCGAGTGGTAGGCTATTATTGCTGTTTTTTCATCCGTTATATTTCTTATTCTCCTGATGACAAATGTTGCTGAAGAAAGTTTTTTACATAGGTACTCTATATGCTGTTTCCATGACAGGTGATTGTCTAGAATGACTCCAAGTAATTTTGTGCATTCAACTGTTTGCACAGTGTTTTGTTGTCCATGCTGGAGATAGTGATTTGGAGTAAAATTTATATGCACTGTTTTGTTGTTATTAATCGCAAGTCTCATTCTGTTGCATATTAGAGTTGCTTCTGTAAACGTAGAGTCAACAAGGTTATTTTGTGTCTCATTTTTATTTGCAGGGAGTAGTATAGTTGTGTCATCGTAGAGCTCTTTTCATAAAGTACAAAATCCTCACAGTTATATCATTTTTCATAATGGAAGCCATTATTCAGATGGAGAAATCAACCCAAGTGCTCAGATCAGACCAACACAGTTACAACACTAGGAAAAAAACAGAACATAGACCTTCCGCATCATAGACTCCAAAAATACAGCAGAACACCCATGTACATTGGACCACACCTATATAACCAGATGCCACCAAACCTAAAAAACATACAAAATACAAATGTCTTTATAAATAACCTGAAAAGTTACATGAGTGTGAGAACATACTACTGTGTGGATGATTTTTTTTGAGGAACATACATACAGAAGACCATAAGAAATCAACGCCTCCTACAGTGGGGAATAAGAGAATGACAATTCCCGTAAAGATGACAAAAGTAAAGAATGCCACTAGGCTACTTCAAACTATAACGCGTTTCGTAGTATTTTAAAAAGTTCTGTATTTTTTCAACAGCTCTATTTTAGTTAAGCTCTATTTTATACTAGTTTAGTATAAAGTTCTATTTTAGATCGAAGCTCAACGAGGACAAGGATGGATGTCCTATTTGCTCGTTGAAGAGGTAGATAGCTGAAAAGGAGCTAGTCAAGCTGCTTGGTTTCTAGATTGATGGAAGACTTACCGGGAACCACAACGTAGCCTATACCAAGCGTATCAGACAAATTCTAGAGTGAAGGTATACCTTCTAGGATGGCTGAAACATGTTGTCAATCAGAAATGCCTGATAGTGGATTATCACGCACTCATTTTGGTTGTCATGGAGAAATTATAACAAGCTAAAATTTTTCGGGCTCTAATTTTTTTCGAAATTCCATATTTTTTTAAAGTGAATGGTGATTTTGGTGATCTTCCTTGTGTTTTTGGACTCTCTTGATTCGGAAGAACTTTTAAAAATTCAAATCTCAGTGTATCACATCAAGTAATACCATGATTTCCCTTTGACGGAAATTAAGGTTATGGTGCCGGTGGAACTTCCTTTTGGAACTCCCCACCAATATGGCATAAGAATACATACATACGCACTCATTCATAGTCACTTGATGTATGGAGTGCTCTTGTAGGGAGGCTCCAGCTGTCCATGATATACTGCTTCTGCAGCAGAGAGCACTGAGGCTTATGACCTTCTTGGGCTACAGGGATCACTTCCGTCCTCTGTTCAGGAGGCTTGGCACCCTCACTGTCTACAGCCAGTACATATTGAGCTCGCCTCTGAAGGACAAAAAGACTAAAGAGCATCTACAAATGAGGAGTAATGTACACAACAACAACACCCGTAAGCGGTTATTTATTTTCAATGTTGTAGTCGATTCAGCATGTTAATAACTTGAGCATTGGAGTGTGGACTCTGGAGCTTGACTTAGCAGACTCCAATAAAATTGGCGGTTAGCGAGTGAGTTTTGTAAGAGCATTGAGTCGACTGGCCTCAGCTGAACATTTTCTCACTTACAGCCCACTTTTAGGGTGGGACCTCTATCTGAGGAGCAATTTTATAATGTTCTGACAGCCTAACATGACTGAGAATTAGATATTTATCAACCACCAACTTTTTAGAGTCTGCTGTAACTGCGGCGCTAAAAGAAACTCGAACGAAATCACCAGAAATATTTACGCTCTAGATTCTAAGTGTACCGGAGATAATGGTTAAACAACCAAAACCTGTAGCTTATCTCCCTATTCAATAAATCTTGTATGACACTTGACAGTATAATTGTATACGGGTTTCTCTTCTCCTCTTCAATTGATATGGGTAAGTAGGCTTTTTATTCAACTGTTGATCCTCTGTTTGGCCTATTAAGGGATTCAAACTACAGTATTTTCTTCAGAAACACTTGGAGGGTGCTCGATTACCGAGAAAAATTTTCAACCAATTGAAATATGAAGAACACCATATAACTAAATAGAGCCTAAAAGCAGTATGGAATGTAATTGTTCAATACCGACTGAACAAATCATGCACAATTGAATTTTTTTATTGAGATGGAACAAAAATTAGTGCAAGTTGCTTCTATATTCTATTTGAATTGATTGTTTTTCTAACAATTTGCTTTGTCAACAGGTTTCAAGGCTACCATTATCTTCCCAGCTACAGAAAAGCACGTTAAAAAGTATGAAATTCAACCTTTGCATCTGATTGAGGAGACTTCGAACTTATATTATGAAGTAACTTTGCCTCACATCACATCAGAATCATTCAATCTACAGGTGGGCATATGATGTGACTGAAAGTTTTTAATTTACAAAGTCTTTGATTGCATTCGAAAAATGCCTTCTTGGAAAAATTAATAAGGCTTTGATTTTGCGGGGTAAGACCTGAAACATTGGAAAAGAACCACATTGACGATAATTGAAATGCTTTATTTTTTATGAGAATGCTCTGAATTCGCACTCCCTCAGATGATAGCACAACTTTCTATCTTGAACCCCTCATTTTATCAATTTCTCTCTTATTAATCAAGCCTTTTGGCTTCCTATTTGAAACCAATCTCTCTCTGTTGCTAAAAGCGAGTAAAAACCGTTGAAAAATTGAAAATTTTCATGAGTAATTGGTAACTAAAAGTACTGAAGATAGTCAAATCCTTTAATTTTTATATAATGCAATAATGAAAAATTGAACCGCCTTGATTATGTGAAAACAATTAGCTATCAATTGTTGAGTCTTGTTAAATTTTATGAAACCTTATAGGGTTCTCAGTTTATCATCCTTGAAGAGTCCTTTCAACTGGAAAGAACCTAAAATACAGGGCGCTATAGTAGGTACCGTATTATTATGAACCTTGACCTCAGAAATAATTTTCTCATGGTAAACTCCAATACAAGACTTATAAATTTATTTTGAACGTTACTAGTAAAAATATGGCCTTTTTCGTTGTCATGGAAAAATTGTAACAAGTTAAAAAATTTAGTGCTCTAAATTTTTTGAAATTTTAAATTTTCCAGAAGTGATATTTTTGTGTGTTTCTTGAACTCTTTCATAATGGAAAAACTTTTAAACATTCAAATTTCCGTGGATCATTTCAAGAAATACCTCAATTTCCCATCGAGGATAATTATTGAGGTTATTTTGCCGGTGGAACATTATTTAAGGACTCCCCACCAAACATGATAATAATAATAATAATCTTGAAGGCTCTAAAACAAAAATTATACAACTTTTTAAATAGTTGTGGAGGTGATATTCTGGTAGTTATCCAATATCCTTATTGATGTAGCTGATGCCAAAAAGTTAGAAGGCTTCATTTGCTCCTTGTGCGCACCAGCAGCTGATGTCGTTAGATTTGTCATTTAGCAATGTTTTTGAAATGAAAAGAGACAGATGCTTTACATCAGCTGTTGGTAGGTTAGACCACGTAAACGTCACAGACGAAACCGCCTAACTTATTGGTGTCAACTATTGCAATACCCAAAGTTTACCAGAGAGAAATAATGGTGTTGCAACCATAACCGGTATCTTGATTATTAGCCCGGGCAAATTAGACTTCCAGCACCTAAAAAATGACCTGCTATTAATCAATAATAGGATTATTATTGAACTCACTACTAGTTGAAAAAAATTTCATCCTTGAACATTTTAATACTATGTGCTCTGTTATTTAAACTGCTCACCTTCATTTTTTTTATGGATTTCAGTGGGTCTACAATATTTTAACACATCAACAAGAACAAGAGAGTATTGTATTTGAGGATCCAGACCCCAATTTGGGATTTGTACTTTTACCAGATCTTAAATGGGATAAAAATCAAATCAGTAATCTCTACCTGTTGGCTATCATCCATTGTCATAACATAAAATCTTTGCGGGACCTGACTGATGAACATCTCCCTTTACTGAGAAACATTCAGGAAAAAGGATCGGTGAGTTATTTTGGACCATTAACTCATTTTTCAACTTTATTTTGTATAGAAAGTTTCTTTTTATCCTAAAAGTCGAATGATCTTGTCAAAGAAGAAATTTTTTACTTTGTTTGAATTAGTATGAACGAAACTGTCGGTTGGCGAATGACAGTTATTAAAACACGTGTTGAGGCACAGTTAAACCAGAGCGAATTAGCATAATTTCACTTAAATGTGACCGGTGTCTCGACCTTGTTTGGCTATGCTCGGTAGTTGCATGTTTGTGTTCGCGCCATTATCGGTTTTGTAGCGAATGATTGCAGGAAATTTACGTCCACTAGAGTTCGGTACTCGCTTTGGTGTTTCTGTACAAGCAAAGAAAGAAGACATCTGGCGAGATGGGAAAATGACTCCAGCGCGGTCAATATTGTTTATTAAAATTTATGCACTTGGTTTTAAATTGTAGAGCAGAATATTTTCTATAATTTGGTACCAAATTTAAATTTTTAAAACCAATACTGACCGAGTTGGAGTATTTTTCCCATCTTGTCAGAATGTCTTCTTTGCTTGGACAGAGTACCTACAGTCTGACTGTAAGAACCAAAGCACAAGCAAGTGAAGATCATTCATCAATCAAGGCGATTCATGTTCGTTCACTCTGATGTGACAACGCACATTCTCAGATGTTAGTGAACCACAACAAATACCAGTTGCTTCTGCCCGCTGTGGTATAACCGGTGCTGCAGGATAGTGTGAACATATCACACAGTCAAGAACGATCTCAGCTCTTAAAAGCGTTTAGCTCACGTAAACCGCTTTCAGAAAGTTTGGACAGAGCTGAGCATTGATATAGTCTGTCCAAGCAAAGAAGGCCCTCTGGCAAGATGGGAAAATGACTCCAGCTTGATCAATATTTGTTCAAAAATTATACATTGGCGCAGAGAAACGGGAAATTTTGTAATAACCATAATAAACCAGAGAATATTTTTCAAACCATTTTTAATGCTGAAAATGTGTTAATCAAGAGTGGAATTTTTAGAAAATTGCTTTTCAATCTGTCTAGTGTTGTCTTTTGCGCCTAACACATTCATTCAATCGATTTTGAAGACTAAAAGGTATCATTCCCAAGCATCTCAAGCTGTCCGGCTCTAAATTCGCTGCTCGAGCTACCCGGCTCTAACTGCGCTGCTCTAGCCATCACAACTCTATTCACATAACTATATTATAAATGTTCACTTGTTATAAAGGCTATAAATGTGTAATTATTCAATAAATAGTGAAAATCACTTGAAAATGACTTAAAAAGGGTGAATTTTACTATTTATTGATTAATTACACATTTGTAGCCCTTATAACATAGTGAACATTTATGATATAGTTATGTGAATAGAGTTGTGATGGCTAGAGCAGCGCAGTTAGAGCCGGGCAGCTCGAGCAGTGAATTTAGAGCTGGGCAGCTCAAGCCACTTGGGAATGATACCTTTTAGCCTTCAAAATCGATTGAATGAATGTGTTAGGGTTAGGCGCAATGAACTACACTTAACAGATGTGTTTTTTAAAAAGCTATTTTCTAAAAACTCCACTCTTGTCTAACACATTATTAGCATTAAAAATGTTTTGTAAAATATTCTTTGGTTTATTATGGTTATTTCAAAATTTCCAGTTTCTCTGCGCCACCCTGTAAATGTTGTCTTAATAGCAGATCAAATGGTTTCCTACAATTTGAGATCAAATTGATGATTTTTGAACCAAAATTGACTGAATTTGAGTCATTTTGCCATCTTGCCAGAGGGTTTTCTTTGCTTGGACAGACTATAACAGACATTCGCCAATCACCACCTCCGTTGACGTCTGCTATAGTTGTTGAAACCTTACTTGTACAACAAGATGCAAGGTGATGAGATTGATGAGCTATTCATGAATCTGGTACCACATCTTAAATACATTGCTCTTTAACATGGGCTAAGTTATGGAAGTTTTGATACTTGTTACAGAAAATTATACAAGGTTTTGAACATCATTTTTATGTGTTGGAAGTTAAAATCTGAAATGATATTCCATTTTATAGAAACAATGCATTATCTACATTAATTCTACGATTCAAGTTACATAATGTTTGATGTTTCAGAAAGTTATCGAGGAGAAGTTTGGCCTCCATAGGTCAAGATTGAGAATATATTTTCATTACCGACCCTCCTATTACCATTTGCACGTGCATTTCACTCATATCCAGTTTGAAGCACCAGGTATTTTAAAAAATTTTTTTATTAAAAAAGTAATTCAAGTATTTTTAATTCATTGAAAAATGTTTTCTATGATAATCATTCATTCATAAATGTGGGCCCACATTGTTTGTGGCCGTAGTAGTCATATATTTATTGTTGGACTTTTGAGCCCTAGGTTCTTTTTCTATCCCAGTTGATATTTTTTTTAAAGGATTAAACATTGAGTTAATCATTGATTATTGGTGAAAGGTCAGAGTGCATCTAGGTTAGTTGTGAATAGTATTCAATAGAATCACTGCACTTGTAGAAATAAATTGTGAATAATTCAAATTCAGTGTAATCTAATCGATTACTTGCTTCCAGGTTTTGTTTATTGTAATATGTTTTTGCAGCAAGAATAGTATTATTTGCTAGAGAAGAGAGACTTTTATTAGATGGCCGCTATGTGAAAGAGATGAGATAATAGCGTATAGACCATCCAAAATAATGTTACAGGTTTCCACTATAATGAAAGACTTGAGGCAATTTATACTGATTAACTCTATTAATTACACTGCTATAACACACTGGAAAAAGATAAAATATAACACAACAGAAGATAGCACAAGAGTTTATAACGTTTCACAATACAAAATGACACTAGGCCTAAGTTAATAATGCACTAAATAAGAAATGATGAAATGAATGTAACTATAGAGTGTCTATATACAATGTCTGGTTTGTCTATCGCACGTTACAACTGACACAATAGAACTGACACAACTTGTTTGAATGCTTGAGTACAACTGACTGGTAGTTCAAACACTCCAACATTATATAAGCTAATAGAAGGTTCAAATTAGCGAGAAATTGCTGGTATTTATTTGATTTTGAGAGGGTTGAAGATAAGCATTTGTTTACAAAACAATGTGTGTGTTTGTTGACACAAAGCCTCCCCATCCCCGTCTGTCCATCCTTGTCGTAATACTATCTCAAGGCCATCAGACACTGTCAAATTCTATAACACTGCCCCCTCCTTAAAACTGTTCTATCCCAGAACAGTCCAGACCCATCCTGGAAGTGCAAACAGTCACCAATGGATCAACTTGTGTAACCACCCATGGGTTGAAAACACAACAGGTGACGTTGATTCCAGTGTCCTTGAAGATTCTTCCAATCATTGGTCTCACAATCTTCCAGTCCAATCCATCATAGCCACAGCCCAGTCTTGGGATTCCAAGCTGCTTCATTCCAAGGAATTGAAGGTGAGTTTGTAGATGCATCAAACTTTGCCACAGAGCCTGATATGTTCACTCCTGCTGGGGTTGGTCTTTTATCACCAAATTGAACAGATGTTAGCTCTGATCCTGAAGATGGAGTGCTTTCCCCACAGCTGGATTCTGGAGATTCAGTTCATCCAATCTTCCAAACTTTGTCATGAAGACTGTAGCTATTCCTCTTGAAGCTCACATATTCCTGGCAATGCAATGAGCCAAGGCATAGCTCTTTGGTTGGGTGAATAAGTCCTGGTGACTGATGGTGACAATTCCTTCATCCAGTGACATCCCCAGATTGGCCATGAATCCTTCAAAATCAGAGATGGCAGGATTAAGAGCCTTTACTTCTTGAACTCCCCTTGCAGCATTGTCTCTATGATAAGGTGCCAGTTGGTTAAAATGAGTACCTCTTGGTTTCTTGATCTTGTAGACCACATCATTGATCCTTGTGACCACTTCATAAGGTCCATCCCAGGAGGTTTGCAACTTGGGAGAGTATCCACGACATCATAGAGGATTGTACAACCATACCATGTCACCAGCCTGGTATCCTCCATGGTTGGCCTTAATGTTATAGCGCTGCTTCATCTTGTCACTGGTTACCTGGATGTTACCCAGATGGTTGCAAGCTTCATGCATCTGCTTCTGGAGCTTGCTGGTGTAGTCTTCTTGTTCCAAGTCCTCCCCAGGTTTGCATTCACACTCCAAGTCACAGGGTAGTTGCATATCTTGCCCAAACACTTTTTTTTCTGGAGTCATCCTTGTTGTCTCATTTACTGTGCTTCAGTATTCCATCAGGAAGAAATGGAGGTGTTGATCCCAGTCCCGTTGATGTCCAGATACCACCTTTGATAGGTATTTTCCCATTGTCCTGTTCATTCGCTCAACCATTCCATCAGATTGGGGGTGCAGTGGTGTTGTCCTAGTCTTCTTGATTCCCAACACTTCACACATCTGAGAAAACACAGCAGATTCAAAGTTCTTTCCTTGATCTGAATGTAACTCCAATGGTATGCCAAAACAACTGAAGAACTCCTTCACCAATAAATCAGCTATAGTAACTGCCTCTTGATTTGGCAAGGCATAGGCTTCTACCCATTTGCTGAAGTAATCCATATCAACCAAGGTGTATTTATTCCCACCATCAGTAATTGGGAATGGTCCCACTATGACAATGGCTATGCGTTCAAAAGGAGCACCCACATTGTATTTTTGCATAGGGGCTCTCTTTCTAGGCATAGGGCCATTGGCAGATGCACATACTGCATAATTCCTACACCAGTTCTTGACATCTTCTTTTGAATTTGGCCAGTAGAACCTCTCTTGTACCTTTTCCAAGGTCTTATGCACTCCAAAATGCCCACTCCATCATGTAGCTGCTTTAATGCCTTAGGAACTCTTTTCCTTGGTACAATGATTTGCAGTCTTTTCTGATTGCCAGCAGCATTCTCCACCACCCTCTTCAAGATTCCCCCATCTTCCACAATTGACTCCCATTGTGCCCAGAGGGTCTTAACATGTGGTGACAATGGTGCTACTTCCTGCCAGCTAGGTTTTCCTTGAGTAGAACGCCTTCAAGCCCACAGGTGTTTTAAATCAGGATCCTCTTCCTGGTCCTTCAGCATTTCATCTCCTCCCCAGTAGTCTGTAGCTACAGTTATCCTGTTAGCCACTGCTTCCTTCCCTTCCTGATGTGTGCAGTGCTTACATTCCTAGTCACAGGGTCTCCTAGAGAGAGCATCAGCATTCTGATGACTTTTTCCAGCTTGGTTGATGGATTTGAAGTCATATTCTTGCAGGTGTTGAATCCATCTGGCAACTTGTCCTTCTGGAGATTTGAATCATAGAAGCCATGTCAGGGATGCATGATCAGTTTATAACAGGAAGTGATGTCCATACAGGTACTTATGGAAGTGGCTGATTGACTTCATCACTGCTAACAGTTCTCTCCTTATGACACAGTAGTTGCACTCAGGTTTTGACAGGACTTTGCTAAAATAGCCAATAACCTTCTCCTCTCCATCTTGTTCCTGTAAGAGTACTCCACCAATAGCTGTGTTGCTGGCATCAGTATCCAGGATGAACTTGCCTTCTGATTTGGGATAAACCAGAATAGGTGCTTGGTTGAGCACCTCCTTCAGTGTGTCAAATGCCTGCTGACAGTCTTTGTCCCAGATGAAGGTGCACCTCTCCTCTGTCAAATTTGTTAGTGGTTTGGCTATCCCAGAGAAACCTATCACAAATTGCCAATAATATGCACAAAAGCCAAGAAAACTTTGTACTTCTGATTTGTCCTTGGGCACAGGCCAGTTTGTAATAGCTGATACTTTCTCAGGATCCATGGACACTCCCTTGTCAGAAACCACATGTTCCAGGTAATTCACTTGTCTTTTGAACAGGTTGCACTTCTTTGGATTCAGTTTCAAATGTGCCTCTCTCTTCACAGCCCCAACACCTATCTCCTTCTTTGCAGTCTTGAATTTTTCCAAAATCCTCTTCATTATTTCCTCCACCAACTCCTCATGGCTATCTTCCCCTGCTACTGAGCAAACACGTGCATGGCTCCTCACAGATTGTGTCACAGCTTCAAATTCCAAGGCCTGAGTTAATGCATCACTGAGGGTCTGAGGACGAGCCAGTTTAACAGCTTGTTGGGTTTCTGGCTCACGTAGACCATCAAGGAATCTATCAACTGCCATACTCTCCTTCATTTCATCATCCCCTGATGCTAGGTAGGCAATCCTCACCAAGTGAGCTATGTCAGCTTCAAATTCCTGAAGTGACTCATTTGGCTTCTGGATTCTGTTCCTCAATTCTGAATGGTGTAGTTGATACATGTGTCAGTGACCAAATCTCATTTCCATGTGCTTCAACAGTTCACCAATGTTGCATCTGTCAGACTTTGGAATTGTCTGGAGTACTGACAGTGTATCTCCCTGAAGTGATAGGCACAAATTATCAGCCTTTGCTGCCGATGTCCATCCATATCTGTCAGCATACACATCTAACAAGGTACGGTAATCTTCCCATAGAGTCTTTCCATCAAATGTTGGTAGTCCACCATGATAATTTGGCATGGTAATTCGCACATTGCATTCATTTACTGAAGTATCCTTCTCAATTTGATAAGCATTATCATCCACCTTCAAGGTTGCTCTTGTCCCACTAGTGTCATTATTTTGCAGCTCTTTAATCTTCTTATCAAATTTATCTTCTATGCTTTTAAGTTTTGTTTCAAATTTATCTTCCAAAATTTTACTATTTTCTTGTAGTTTTCCTTCAAATGTTTCCTTCAGAGATTCAAATTTACTCTCTAAAGATGTTTTATTTTCTTCTATTTTACTCTCCAAATTTGTCAAAGCTGATTTATTTTCTTCCATTTTACTTTCAACCAATTCAAATTTACTCTCTAATGTACTCACCAGAGCTCCCAAATCTGTTTCAAACAAGAAGGTGTCTGGGTCCTGACCCTCAGCCAGCAGTGCTTCCCGGAGTCTATCTTGTAAAGCCGCGTATCAACAGTCCAAGGCATGTGCCACAAATGCCTTGAGGTACAGTCTGTTCCTGCAAAGAAGAGTCTTGCCACTACTACTTGTCTACTATCTACTCCAGTCTCCAGCGCGGTCAATATTGGTTCAAACATTATTGATCTGGTCTCAATTAACATTTCGATCATCAATTCAAGACCAAATCAATAATTTTTGAACCAATATTGACCAAGCTGGAGACTGGAGTAAAGCTGCGTATTGTCAGTCCAAGGCATGTGCCACACATGCCTTGGACTGTCGATACCGGGTTTGCTAGCAGCAAGGCAAACGCGGCACACAATTTGCAGCAAGCAGTGCCTGTTGCCTTGCAACGCACAACGAACAATTCTACAAACTAACCTCAAAATTGTACCCCATTCCTATGCATTTTTGTGATTAAGAATTCTATTTGGGTGCAGAAGGTTGTAATAGGCAATAATAAACATTGCCTTAAATTTTTATCTACTAATTGAGCACAAACTAACCTCCAAATTCCAAATTATCAATTGTCTGAGCTTAGTTGCTTTGTCTCCCGCTTGATGGCGCTAGTCAATTTGTTCGCGTGCTCGCATTTTTGGTTAGGTCGGTATTACACGATAATAGTTCTATGATCATACCATTCTGTGAATATGATTTGGTATTTTCATCTCTTTCCATATGATCAGATATGCTCATAGAACTATTATTGTGTAATAACGGCCTTACAAAAATTGCAGATCACACATATGCCTCAGCCATGAGTTCATTCTTTTTTTGTGTCAACAGACTGTACAGTTTAATGATTATGATAAATGAATCCCCATGAAAGCATAGCACCCTATTAGAACTATGTCATGAAAATTCTCCAAAAAATAAAATATGTTATTTATGCAGATTTAAAGAGTATTAAAAGCTTTGATGCTGATGATGTCCTGTACACAGGACCCAGTGCAAAACAGCTAGCAAGAAGTAGAAACTGAAAAATCGAATTTTGCAAATAAAATTCATTTTTTTGTTTTGAAATTGGTTTAAAATTTTTATTACCAGTTTGGAAATGTTCAATGACTATGAGAATAGCGTGAACAGAATACAAATCTGGAAAAATAGCCAAAAAAAAGTTTTATTGACAGATTTTGGAGGAGAGAAAAGCTTAATGTAGTTGCAGTTGAGATCGCTAGATAGTGTTGTTTCTTTCTTGTAACAAACACTTGTTTGTCTAAGCAAAGAAGACATTCTGGCAAGATGGGAGAATGACTCCAGCTCAGTCAATATTGGTTATTGGTTCAAAAATTATAAATTTGGTTTCAAATTGTATGGAACATTCTGATCTACAATAATTTGAAACCAAATTGATAATTTCTTGGATTATCACTGCATTGACCGAGCTGGAGTCACTTTCCCATCTTGCCAGAATATCTTCTTGGCGTATCAGTAAGCTCTGTGTCAAGAAAGAAGATACCGTACACATAGTTCCCAACAAAAAGTTGACAAGTGAGTCAGCTCACAGCTGATCAGGATAACACTATCTTCTTTACTATACAGACTGTATGATCATAGTGCGCTCTGGTATGAAACTTTCCATAACAAAAGGTTGATGTAATATAGGTACTAATATGATTTCCCACCAGCCAACATTCTTTTGCCAAGTTTTGAAATTTGATGCGGTAATGCAGGCAACTTTGAACTTATTGTCTTACTTTTTCCAAGATTGTGCATCATTTCAATGTTATCCACTGTAGTACGGTGCAATTGGACTCAAATCTCAACATCCAAAGAGAAAGGACGATTCCTACGCCAACTTGTTCTATACAACCCCTTTATTGTTTGGTTAAAAGTTACACCCTTATTCACGAAAAACTGAAATTTTGCACCTTTCACCCCCCCCCTCCCCCAAAAACCCGACGCTCATAAGGGTGTAACTTTTTACCAAACAATAAAGGGGTTGTATAGAACAAGTTGGCGTAGGAATCGTCCTTTCTCTTTGGATGTTGAGGTTTGGTCTTTTTTGAACTAATTGCACCGTACTACTGGCATCTTGTGCCACGAAAAAGGTGAAGTGCTGTAAGTTACAGTAAAAGATACACGAGCAGTTTTCACCTGTTCCGTGGGCACAAGCCGCCAGTGAGGCTACTTGAGTAATCATAGAGAAATTTAATATAGGTGTATTGTGTATCAAGCAGATTGAGCTTCATGTTTTGAATTTTGTCGCTATAATAACATATTTTATGTTGATCAAGGTCTTGGATATTGAACATTAGTTATTATAAAGATTAATTTCAAAACATGAGGTTTAAAACACACACACACAAAAAAGGTTGTTTATCTCGTCTCAAGTGATCGTGAATAGACTATAGATAATAACTTTCTTGTTCTCTTTCTTTCTCAAACACTATCAGTAAGTTTAAGGTCACAAATTTGTGACTGCCTTGCTATCAATCTACTCTACTCATTCAGCTAAGGCTCTATAAAAACGAGGTTGATGCAGCATCCGCCATTCTGTGGTCAACTAATAGCGCCAAATTTAAATTAATTCAACTTGATAGTCAAACATATGATTATCATTGTTTGATGATAGGTATTAAAAAAATAAAACTCACTCCACAGAGCCTTGAATTTGCATTTGGTTTCCAGTCTGGGAATTTTTAAGCCAAATATTTGATCTGGATTCATCAGCAGTAAATCTGACAAAGTGTTTTTTTTTTAGTTTTATGATAAGAATAGTGTTATAGATTTTTTCCAATATGGTGCTCAACAATAAACCATTTTGTATGAGAAATTAACCTCCATTATTTTAGAACAAAAACGTTTTTCATTTGCTCAACCTTAACAACATCTGTTGATCATCTCTACCATCAGAAATATTTCTATGAATTAAAATTTGCCGCCATTAGTTGACCACAGAATGGCAGATGCTGCGTCTACCCCCTTTTTATGGAGCCTTAAGCCGCGTATTGACAGTCCGAGGCATGTGCCACAAATGCCTCGCAGTACAGTCTGGTGACGCAAAAAAAGTATAAACTCATGGCTGAGGCATATGTGTGAATATAATCTGCAATAATCAAAAATAATTATAGTATAGTATATAGTATATAATTATAATTATAATTATAATAGAAAATCTGCATTTTTTGTAACCAAAAATGCGAGCACGCGAACAAATTGACTAGCGCCATCAAGCAGGAGACAAAGCAACTAAGCTCTGACAATTGATAATTTGGACTTTGGAGATAGTTTGTGCTCAATTAGTTGATAAAAATTCAAGGCAATGCTTATTATTGCCTATTAAAACCTTCTGCACCCAAATAGAATTCTTAATCACAAAAATGCATAGGAATGGGGTACAATTTTGAGGTTAGTTTGTAGAATTGTTTGTTGTGCGTTGCAAGGCAACAGGCACTGCTTGCTGCAAATTGTGTGCAGAGTTTGCCTCGCTGCTAGCAAACCCGGTATTGACAGTCTACGCGGTAGATAGTAACTAGTAGTAGTACTCTTTTTTTGTGTCAACAGACTGTACAGCAAGGCATTCGTAGCACATGCCTCGGACTGTCGATATGCGGCTTAAGACAGATTTTAACCCATTTGTATCCAGTTCTTGCTCCTCCAGCTCTTGCTTCAGTTGATTTACTTTCAAACTAGTGAGCTTCACACCTTTCCCTGCCATTTCAGTTCACATTCCACAAATATTGCACAGTTCACAAATATGTACAGAAGAGTAATGTTCACTCTTAGAGAATAAAGTTCACACACAAAAATGTTCACACTCAAAGATCACAGTTCACTCAATTGAAGATAAAGTTCACACACAAAGATAATGGTTCAATCAATTGAAAATAATAAAAATAATTGTTCACTTCACAAATATTGCACAGTTCACAAATATGTACAGAAGACTAACGTTCACACACAAAGATGTTCACACTCAAAGATCACAGTTCACTCACTTGAAGATGAAGACTTGAGGCAATTTATACTGATTAACTTTATTAATTACACTGCTATAACACACTGGAAAAAGCTAAACTATAACAGAACAGAAGATAGCGCAAGAGTTTATAATGTTTCACAATACAAAATGACACTAGGCCTAAGTTAATAATGCATTGAATAAGAAATGATGAAATGAATATAACTATAGAGTGTCTATATACAACGTCTGGTTTGTCTATCACATGATACAACTGACACAATAGAACTGACACAACTTGTTTGAATGCTTGAGTATGACTGACTGGTAGTTTGAACACTCCAACATTATATAAGCTAATAGAAGGTTCAAGAATTAGCAAGAAATTGCTGGTATTTATTTGACTTTAAGAGGGTTCAAGATAAGTGTTTGTTTACAAAACAATGTGCATGTTTGTTGACACAAAGCCTCCCCATCCCCGCCTTGTCCATCCTTGTTGTAATACTATCTCAAGGCCATCAGACACTGTCAAATTCCGTAACAATAATATAGTTTGGATTATTATATCAGAATAGGTTGGAATGCTGCCGTGGTTAGTAATTGTCTTTACTAAAGTGGTCATTTTGTCAAAATAAATTCTCTTGTGATGAGCTCAATACAAAATGAAGGAAGTGAAAAGAATCCTATCAATTATATGGCATTACTTATATAAAAATGGTAATATTAGACAAATTTTGGTTTCAATGGAAAAAAAGAAACCCTTTCAATATTTTAGAGCAATCATCTTGTCAAATTGTGTTTGTCTGGGTCTGGGTGTGACACCAGTCTTGAAATAATAATTTTTGACAATAATAATACGGATACAATAATTTATATGGATTTTTTCTTGTTAATTACGACTTCTCCAGCAAACCACAAAAAATCTTGTATGCTTGATTGTATTTTCTCAGTAGTACTGTATAATTGTTTTTGTATTCATCTTTTTTCATCTATTGTATGTACTGCTTATTCTTGATTGAATATTTTTATTATTTGTGTAACATTTTATGAAATTGCAATGTCAAAATCTGTTGATTACTATCTTTACAGATCTTTATCACATCCATCCACTATTATATCTAGCAAACCCTTTTTTCCAGTCATGCCTTTGCTTAAAATCCACCTAATGACATCTTTATGTTTCAGGAATTCATACTGAGAAATCTCATTTGCTGAGCACAGTAATAAGTAACATTGAAATGAATCCAAAATATTATCAGTTATGTACGCTTCCAATGGTGATCAAAGAGTCTGAAAAGCTATTTGTTCTTTTCAAGGATCTTGGTAAGTTGTTGATTTTGCAATTCTGGTCAATGATAGTTTCAAGATAATGATGTTTCTAATATAAATGCTCTGTGTATGTTACTTCATTTTTCATTTCTTTTCAGGTTTAGTGAAGGAGTCAGAAGGGATAGAACAGAGTAGACAGGAAGTTACCCAGGAAACCGCAGTATAATGATTGTGTTGATAGAAGTTAACTGGCGCCTTCAAGCTTGCCAGGTTTTCATTTTACTGAATAAGAGGAACGCAAACAACAATACACATTTATCTATAACTCCTGATAGTTTTGAACTCTCCTTCTGCAATAAAGTTTTGAAAATTGAACCAGCTCAAGTAGTTTTGAAACCGCATACATTGTCTGGCTTTCTAGCTGAAAGTGACAACTACTCGTTTCGAATTAACATTATCGCGAAAAAGGATTTCAGGTCAACTGAAAATAAAGCTGTGTGCTACATCCCGAAGCTGATCAAGAACAAAGCAACAAACATAATATGTGCAAATTGTGGGTGCGTGGTTTGTAGCAATGTTTCATTAAAACGCATTCTTCCTCTTCCTTCTGAAGGCTGTGATCTTTCAGATTTCTTTTGCCACAATCATGGTAATGAACTGAACACTGCTGAAGATAAGTTGAACAATATTTCTAGGGATGACTGTTTATATGGATCGTATTACTTTAAAATTAATTCGGACTATTTGAAAGATACCAAGTGTGGTGTGATTCATTGTCGTAGGTGTTTGGAATGGCTCGGTACAAAGTGTGATAGGTCTGTTAAATTCTGGAACTGTTCCGTCAATTTGTCTGGTAGTGAAATGAAAGCTGAGAAAGAGCCATGGCTTGACTTTTACAATACAGTGTTGTTGATAGCCAACACGTGCGTCCGGCCTCTATGCAAAGTGATTGTGAGCTGTCAAGTCTCCAATTCTTGCACACAGTACTTATTGCTCTGGATCATGGACAAAAATCTCAACGTACTTCTCTGCAATGGAAGCAATAGTAATTGTCCGTTGGAAATGAAAGTTGCCAAGGTGCTTTACGTTTTCCTTGAAAAAGAAACTGACTTGTATCAAGAGTGGCACAACCATCCTGGCACTGAAAATATCGAAGTAGCTAAGCAGATGTTCGTTGATGGACTTCTCTCACTTGAATTATCTTCAAGGATTATTCCAGCATCATCCAATAAAACAAATAACATGAATATTGGATACTTGGGAATTCCTATTGGCCTACTAAGACTTGACAATTTGTTAACAATATAGGCCTAACAATGAATAAATGAAGATCTTTCCATTCCTTTAGTAACGCTTTTTTATCCTCATATTTAATCCAGTTATATTTAATCTAAGTTGTGCACAAGAAATCAATCTGCTCACTGTCAATATTCATCTTCTTTATTTGAATGAAATAAGAAAACTTACGTGATGTCATCTCTCAGTCCAATTTTATATTTTATCTTAGTCCAAGTAGTCTTAGAGATGTCATTAAGTAAGCTATAACACTAAAAATAGATTTGAAAAATTTTGCAGCAAATTTGTAAAAGTAAAGTTAATGAAACCCTACACATTGTATTTAATACTTTACACAACGCTTGAAGCTCAAACTTAGGGCCTACTGTACTCTGTTCTCTGAATTCAATATTTCAAGTGCAACAATTCTGCTTGGAACTACAATCTAAAACCCTGCTTGCATTGCGTTTTTCAGAAAATAACTAGGAAACCTTTTTCTTATTCCTAGATCATCTTGAATTGTACAGTACAATCAAAGCAGAGCACAATATAACACTTGGATACTTGAAAGTTCAGAGTTTGAGTCTGCTTGAGTATTTGCGCCACTCTGTGATCAGAGTACAGTTTGTTTGGTGTTTTATTTTTCAAACGCGGGAAAAAGTAGGTGAGCTTACGGTAACTTACTCACTAAAATTATCCGGAGAAATTTACATGAAATGCTAGCCCGTTTAACTCATCATTCATTTATGAGAGGGTAAATTTGTATTGTACTAGTGCTGGGCACACTTTTTCATTGAGTTGCGATGATAATAGTCTGGATGCCAAATGCGAAAAAAAGGGGTAACCTTTTTTTGTGGTATGTTTTTAATTTTTGGATCGATTATGATAGATTTTGATGTGTAGATTCCGAATCCGAGTGATGCCAAGCTGTAGAAGTTGAGCATTTCTTGTAATTCAAGATGGCGGCCAAAATTTCGGTTCTATTTCTAGTCTACCACGATTTCCGTCAAAACGAAGCGTACCAGATTCATGTCTCTATCCTTATTAAGAACGAAGTTATGATTTTTTAAAAAAGAGGCTAATTTTCAAGAAAAATTAAAATTTGAGTATTTTTAGTTTTTGCTTGCTTAGATCTTCTGACGTATTCATTTGAATCGTGCAAATCAAAATCCTTGTGGGGATAATTTTGTCCTCTACAATTTGAGACCAAGTAGACCTCTCTATCTTGTATAGTTTTTGAACTAGGACAGTAAAAAGATATCCTTGTATCTCAAAAAACCCTATTTATGGGAAAAATGGTCTCCAAAAAAATTTATACATGCTTGTATCGAGATTTTATTCGGTAATAAAGTTTTCTAGATCAATTTCCAGCAGATGAGCCACTTACTGACTGGAATTTAGATTATGTTCATTAGTAAGGACCCTTCAAGGATCTCAATCTAAGGATACCTCTAACTATTGTTAAAGTCATCGGATCTCAACAATTCATAGCTTATTCTTCTCAGCTCATCAAGGCGGTCTAAATTCATATATCATATGTTGAATTTGGTCAAAATTGACGAAATTTATTCCTGAGGTAAAATTGACTTTTTCATCATATACCAAACAAATGCCATTTTTTGCTTACAAATGAGTTTATCTTCTGAACCCTTTGAGATAAAAAATTGAAATTATCATGAAAATGTAGAAGAATTCTTCCTCTTTAATCTCCTGTAAATAACTTTTTTGGCATCACGCATTTAAGATAGTTACATTGACTTAAAAAAATTCTGATATTCCACCCATTAATTTTTTTAATGGATTGTCAGGCGATCAATAGACTGTAAATCAAGTTTGTATATGTTGAAAAGGTCCATGAGAGAATTGAACATGTAGAAAAAATCATTGCCTACAATTTGAGCCTAAAAACATGTTTTTATCTTGTTCCAAAATCTATTTACAGTCTATTGATCGCCTTACAAGACTTTAAAGAAATTAATGTGTGGAATATCAGAATTTTTTAAGTCGATATAACTATCTTAAATGCGTAATGCCAAAAAAGTTATCTACAGGAGATTAAAGAGGAAGAATTTATCTACATTTTCGTGATAATTTCAGTTTTTTATCTCAAAGGGTTCAGAAGATATACTCATTTGTAAGCAAAAAATGGCATTTTTTGGTATATGATGAAAAAGTCAATTTTGCCTCAGAAATAATTTTCGTCAATTTTGTTGAGATCCGATGACTTTATCAATAGTTAGAGGTATATCCTTAGATTGAGATCCTTGAAGGGTCCTTACTATTGAATATAATCTAAATTCCGGTCAGTGAGTGGCTCATCTGCTGGAAATTGATCTAGAAAACATTATTACCAAAAAAAATTTTGATACAAGCACGTATAAATTTTTTTGGAGACCATTTTTCCCATAAATAGGGTTTTTTGAGATACAAGGATATCTTTTTACTGTCCTAGTTCGAAAACTATACAAGATAGAGAGGTCTACTTGGTCTCAAATTGTAGAGGACAAAATTATCCCCAGAGGGATTTTGATTTGCACGATTCAAATGAATACGTTGAAAGATCTAAGCAAGCGAAAACTAAAAATACTCAAATTTTCATTTTTCTTGAAGATTAGCCTCTTTTTTTAAAAATCATGACTCCGTTCTTAATAAGGATAGAGACATGAATCTGGTACCATTCTCTTGGTAATTTAATTTACTAATTAAAAGATAAGAATGATTTTTTTCGTCCGACGCTTCGTTTTGACGGAAATCGTGGTAGACTAGAAATGGAACCGAAATTTTGGCCGCCATCTTGAATTACAAGAAATGCTCAACTTCTACAGCTTGGCATCACTCGGATTCGGAATCTACACATCAAAATCTATCAAAAAATTGAAAACATACCACAAAAAATGTTACCCCCATTGGCACCCAGACTATAATATGAAATAGCTGTCAACGTTGTGCTATGTGGTCAGATAAGCGGTTCATAATCGTTATCTTTTGCATTTTTTCAATTTATAACGGAAACTACGACATTGTCAGTATTAATTAATAATACTATATTAATATGAGAGAGCTATTTGCTGGTCTACGGAGTTTTTGAGAAATTGAGTGGGAGAGTTTTGTATTGTCCCAGGTAGCACACCTACGTGTTTCCAACGTTGAAATTTGGTTGTTACAGTTGAATAACCGTTAGAGGTTGAATTTCTCAACGTTATAAATGGGACGTTTTATTCAACCGTTTTTCTAACGTATAAAACGAGCTTGCGCGTCCGCCACTCACAGCGCTAGAATCGCAAGCTCTTCCTTGCTCGTTTTGACGGAAACACAAACAACTTTGAAGTTGAAAATCTCTCTCGCTTATGCTGTTCTTGAGCAATCTTAAAAGAATTTCTGAAGTTTAATCTATCGATGGTCTGCAGTGCTCCAGGCGATGCGCTGCAGTAATAATGATGCGGGGAGAAGCTTTTTTGTAGCAGAAGAACCCTCTCACAGTCCCCATAGCACAATGCCATGGATAATGTGACTGTTGAAGAGTCCATGATAAACTGTTATGAGGTAGAGGTACCTAATATATATCTACATTCATAGACGTCATCTGTATAAGCTAAACATTGCGCCATTGAATGTCCTTGATCAAGGACGTACGCAGGATTTTTTCCAGGGGGGGGCAAGCCATTTTCCCCGTTCATGGCGATCACCCCCCACCCCACCCCTCTCTTCCTAGGCCCCCCTCATAGAAAGAGGGGGAGGGTCAGTCATAATATTGTTCAGTTCAATACATTCTATCATGAAAATTGAGAATAAAAATAAATTAAACAATATTGCAAAATAAACTAGGGAAGCGCATGCGGAGGCAGCCGCAAATTGAGCGGAGCGAGCTTTCTTTTTGTCCAAATGTTTTTGAAGCGTAGACTCGAAAATTTGATCCCGGTATTTTAAGCCTAGCTAAACCTAGCTGATGGTGAAAGTGGCTCATCCTATTACCATGTAATGTTATGAAATGAGAATATAAAATAGGAGCAACAACTTTTAAGTGAATGTTTTCTCAAGTGAGTGTTTATTTTGATAGAATAAGGCAAGATGAGAAAATGACTCCAGCTTGATCAATATTGGTTAAAAAAATATTGATGGGCTCAAATTGAAGGTCAGAATGTTTCCTACGATTGAGACAAAATCAATAATTTTCAAACAATATTGACCGAGCTGGAGTCATTTTCTCTATGAGTGGTTCAACTTTGTAAATAAAGCATTTGACGTACCTTTTTTGGTCTCAAAAGTGCTCTGATTGTTTAAAATAATTATTCAGTAGCAAATTATAAAGGAAAATTAATATAAACTTGAAAAATCGCGAAAAATAAGCCTATTGGATGAAATTTGGGCAAAATTTTTGTGTATTTCCACAACAAGCTTCCATTGTTTGTTAGCATGTTGAAAAATATTGAATGAATGCAAATAAATAAATGATTTTATTAATAAAGACATCAGGTAAAAAACCCATTTTGCCTCCTTCAACAGTACAATATTTTGTATACAGTACAATAATTTGTGTATCAGTACGCATAGAGTGATTTTGCTGCATCAAGAGAAACACTTACGCACGAGCCGCAGGCCGTATTACACATTAAGTTATTCCAAACTACCATATTGAATGTGAAAGGTTGAAATTAAAATTGAAATAGTCATATCTTAGTTATTTATCATTGAATCCTGACAAATCAGGCACCATTTTATTCAGAACTAGCCGGTAGGCTCGCTTCGCTCGCCTTCTCCGCCTAGCCAGGGGGCTCCGCCCCCTGGACCCCCGACAGTATAGGCAGTGTAAGTGAGACAAACAGGCTCGCTTCGCTCGCCTGCAAAACCTCTGTCAGTGTCAGCTGAGACAAACAGGCTCGCTTTGCTCGCCTGCAAATTCCGTACAGAAGGGATTAGAAATTTATTGAACACAGCATTTCTGGACCTAATTTGGACCTGTTTACTTAATTTCAACATTTTCTGCCAATTTGTTCTCAAAAAATCTAAGAAAAACTCCGAAAAATCTGAAAAATAGTAAAACGCTAATATGAAGTGTAACCTTTGGAGAGTATATTGGACATAGGTAGTTTAAAACTTAATTCAATATCTTCCAAATTAGTTCATCTATAATCTTGCTGAACCATTGAACTTACAATTTAGATTTGCCATATCAAGGTGGAAGATATGCAACTTGCAATACATATACAATTTTTAAAAACTTATTACTTGCTTAATCTTGAACGGATTTCAAAAATATTCTAACACAATATTTCTAGACCTCATCTGAACCTGCCCACCAAATATCAACATTCTTTACAGATTTTTTTAAATTTTTAATGTCTAATTTTAAATTTTAAAATCCTAACCAACAAAGCCTAAAAGGTCGTTTGTTTCTTTTATTTCTATGTAAAATAATATTGGAAGTTGTTCTAAGTTGAAAATAATCGCCAAAAAAAATGTTCTGCTCAGGTTTCGAACCCCCCTGATTGGTAAGCAGTGAAATACTAGTCCACGTCGCTAACCACTGGGCTATGAGGCTTCGATAAGGAGCCGATTCTGCCAGTGATACCAACATGATTTCAAGAGCATAATAGACATTTCTGACCAGGAACGTTTCTCAAAACTGATGTTAGGTTGCAATCCTGCAGTGCAGAGAGCATGAATATAGCATGAATAATGTATATAGTAATAGTGTGTAAGCAATCCTTTTTTTCCTTTTTTCGTCCTTAATATGCAAATTTTCAAAATGCTCTATAGCCTATAACCTGGTCGTCCATGTCTACTATCACCATGGCAAATTTGAATCAAATCGGTCGAGCGGTTCCGGAGGAGTAGTTATACAAAGAGTGACTTTCCTAATCCATTAGAGCTTCGCTTTGCTCCACTCAATTAAACATAATATTGCAAATAATTTGGATGACTTGTGATTTAAGTGATTAAATTTCCATGAAATTAAGTGAGATTAGGTCTTTTGTACTAACAAGCCCCACATTTTGTTTCAAATAATTTCATCACAAAGTTTGATTGTGATTTAATTTCTCTGTTCACTGAGTGTTTAAAGCAAGTTCAATCTTTCAGGTGTTTGTAATTCCTGAAACAGTATTTCCCTTCTTAGGAAGCATTGCATATTAAGAGTCTTTCCTCGAAATTGTTCAAAAATTGTTTAAATACCAAAATCTATAAGCATGGTACAAAGTTATAATAGGTAGTCTAACTAAAATATTGAATAATAATCTGCCCCAAACACTTTGGATACAAATAGAAGTACCCTAACTAATTTAAAAACTAGTTTTAGATAAATAAATTTATTAACATTTTATAACTAGGCTATAAAGAGTGCTTCAAAACTCCCTATCAATAATCTAATGCATTGTTCCTGGGTAAGAAACATATCTAAATATTATTTTGAAACTGTCCCAAAATTCTCAATTGCTCACACATCCAAATGCACGAATCTATGTTTTCACATTTCTCTATAAATTTTATAATTTTTTTGGAGCCTGAAGAGAGTATTAAAGAGGTCAATCCTTATGAAAAATTAGCTGAGAAATTCAATAAAACCAGTTTGGTGGTTATTGAGATAATGATCAAAATATAAGCAGAGAGAACTCAATTTTTCAACTTCCAAGGGATGGAAATAGTATCCCTTTTTGTTGACTGGTTCCATCCATTGAATATTGATTTTCCAGGTCTGTTTATTCTGCCTCAATGATAATGTGTTGAGTCTTATTTAAACATTCCAAATTTTATCTTTACTGCTTAAAAAAATTGAATTTTAGCCACTTGTAACTTTCTCTATTCTTTATTTCTCGGTACCTACCCAGGTTTCAGAGTCATATATAGGAGAGCTAAGATGGCCATCACATGTAATCGTATGTAAAATTTCAAATTGGTCTCCTGACCTGTTGATTGTCTCACAAATAGCTAGAATTCGATTTATTTCAGAAGAAATATTCAGTTACTTTCTCGAGACAAACTATTAAACAATCCTTCAAAAGACAAGCAATCTATTCAAAACTGCCTTCATTGTCTGTTTTGTCTCCTTGAAATCCTGATTTGTGAGATTTGGGTGCGTCCTAGAAGAGACGGCAACCGAGCTGATTCATCAAAATTTCATTCTCTACAATATTACTTGATTCGAAATACCAGTCAACAATAAGGTATCCTAAACTTCGGACAGTTTCAAAATACAGGGTTCGCCAATGAAGTGGGACGATTTGAATAAGCAACAGGTTGTTTAAGAAATTGTATTTTTGTAGTTTTTTCATCATAAATAGAAAAGAGAAATTTAGCCATTTAGTGTACAATAAGTGAAAAATCATTTTTTGAATTTATCATCTTCCAAATGTCCTCCATTGGAATCTATGCACTTTTGCAGCCAGGCCAGGAAGTTTTCCTCGACATTTCGCAGCATATTGAGTGGTATTCCTCCAATCTCATCTCGAATCCGTTGTTTTAGAGCTGGGATAGTTCTGGGTGGATCGCTTTGATAAACAGTCGTTTTCAAGTAGCCCCATAGAAAATGGTCATAAGTTGATAAATCCGGAGAGCGAGAGGGCCAGGGATATCCCCGTTTCAAGAAATGACGCGGCTTGGAAACAAAACATTTACAGCATTCTTGGCAATTATCGCAGTTTGGCTTGTTGTCCTATTTGTTTGTTCATTCAATGGAAAACGGGCGATTTCTGGTGTAAGAAAGTTATGAATCATTTCGATGTAACGCACAAAGTTAAAAGTGACAACAAATTTACCCGTTTCTTTCAGGCCCAGCTGCAAAAGTGCATAGATTCCAATGGAGGACATTTGGAAGGTGTTATATTCAAAAAAATTATTTTTGACTTATTGTAAACTAAATGGCTACATTTCTACTTTATATTTATGATGAAAAAATTACAAAAATACAATTTCTTGAACAACCTGTTGCTTACTCAAATCGTCCCACTTCATTGGCGAACCCTGTATTTAGAAACTGTAGTATGTTTCTCACCTAGATCTAAAATATTGGTAGGGAGTTCTGAATCACTATTGTATGGCTATTCAGCTCCAAAAAATTAGCTGCTACAATTACCTTCAACTCTTCAATTTTTTTCTCATTCAAATACATAATACCACAGCTTTAACTTCGCAGTAATGGATTCTAGGTCATAAAACTCCATTGAAGATTAAAAATGTTTTTTTTTTTAATTCTCTGGAGTAACATTTGAGCATATAGAGAGTTAGCAAGTAAAACAGAAAGATTTGAATAAGTCACCAACTCTTCAAGAAAAAAATCAATTTCATCATTTATTAATCATGAATATGAAGAAAAAATGTACTTCTAAATGTATTCTATTGGACAATAATAGAAAATGTTAATTTCTGAATATAAAATTTGCGAATCGTCCTTCATTGCAAGGCATAGAGCATGTTGTTGGACAGGTTTGCGTGAACTTTGGAGTATTGTCTGTTGAACAAAAGAAATATTTTGAAGGGTTCGAAGGTTTTCGTACTCTCATCTAGTTTTTTAGATATTTCTTCAGTTTTTTCAAACTTGTTTAAACATACACGTCTGAAAATGAGGTAATGATGCAAATCTCTAAAAACATGAGAAATTGATGTTTAGAATTGAACAATTGATTTCTAGAAAAAATACTTTATTTCTCTCATTGTACAGTGGATCGCTGTATTTTTTCCACATTAGTAACTTCTTCAAATTTTCCGTTTCATTGACTAACCCTACAAAGGATGGAAAAGTGACAGAGATAAAAAAACGTATTCTCATCTGAGAATCTTACTTCCAATGAGTCAAGACGAGGAATTATTAATTATCTTCTCCAGTATTAAATTGGAGACTCAGATATGGAAGTTTTACCCCTGTGAGTCTGTGACTTCGCAATCTTCAACCTACAATTGAGTTGTGAATTTATTCCATTCTATGATAATAATAATAATTTATTTTATTATATAAATTATTTTTTATCTAATTCATTTTTTTTATGTATTGAAAACAAAAATTTTGTCAACTTCTGGGGGGGCCCCTGCCCCTGCCTGCGTACGCCCATGGCGCCATTCTAGTCCACAGTGTACCAATGTCAATTTGCAATTTTTGATCGCCATTTCTGAGATTTGGACTTGGAATTTGTTTCATTGAATTCCTCAGCTAATTTTACATAGGATTTGATTATTTTAGAACCTCACTAAAGCCTCTAAAAAATTAAAAAAATTAATATATTTTGAAAAATCTCAATTTTCCGCCATTGTTATCTCGGTAACAAAGCGTTTTTGGGGGTTGGCCCCATGGAACTTTTTTGTCTACTTGGTGTAAGGAATCAGCCTGAGAAGTATTGCACATTCCTCCTGAAACACCCTGTATAAGTTACCTACCGTAGGCTACCTAATTGAAATTATGAATTAAAAAGGTAGTGAATTTTCGTTTTCTGTAAGTATTACAAGTATTAGTATGAATACAGTTATCAATTTCTTTCAAATGATCTAATAAGTGTAGTTTTTTGGTTTCCATTTTCAGGTTGATTCTTTCATCTAGGGAGTAAATTATTACGGTATCGGTATGCTACTGGTTCATTTGCATCATATGAGATAACACGGCTGTAAGTTATTTATGTTGTCTGTCCGAGCAAATAAGATATTCTATCAAGATGTGAAACTGACTCTAGCTCGGTCAATATATTGGTTCAAAAATTATGAATTTGGTCTCATAATATTGTAGGGGACATTCTGATCTATAACTCACAGGTTGTTTTTTGTTAACTTTTCCTTCTTCATAGAATGACAAAATAATAATAATCTTTATTGCATGAAATTTGTACATTACAAATTAAGGCAATCGTCAAAGAATACAAGCATATGTTTACACATATAGGTCAGTTATAAATCACAGTCAAAGTTACACAAAAAACATAGAAATCACTATTTTTGTCCATATATTCCTTAATTGAATAGAAACCACCAGTTATCAAAAATTTTTCAAGTTGAATTCTAAATTGATTCTTATTGGCTTTTAGAGTTTTTATTTGGTTTGGAAGCTTATTATAGAATGTTATGCCCTGATAAAACGGATTTTTCTTTGATATATTCAAATTAACAAAGGGCAAATAATAGTTACTAGCCGCTCTTGTAGAATAGTTATGGATGTTATTGTTGGTTGGTAGAAGATTATTATCAACGGTACAAAGGATAGTCTTATAGATAAACAAACAAGGAAACGTAAGGATACTATTGATTTTAAAATAGTCTCGGCAGGACTGATATATTGTCAGTTTATTCATGCATCTAATAGCCTTTTTTTGTAATGTGAAAATTTTTCTTACATTTCTTTCAGAAGAGTTGCCCCAAATTGTTACTCCATACCTTAAATGGCATTCAAATAAAAAAAAATACCGTTTATACATCTAAGTACCTTAAAATTACAATATTGGGATAATATTCTTGAAATAAAGATTACTGAACTTAATTTAGAACAAGTGTGATCCACCTGAGGTTGCCAGTTGAGATTAGAATCTAGAGAAATACCTAAAAATCGACATTCTTCAACCTCTGAAATTAACCTATCATCAAGCAATAAACCTATCTTACATAGACTATTAAATAGTCTATAGACTCAAATTTTGAGAAGGTCATTCTTACAGTTTTACTGGGATTTATAATAAGATTAATGTCATTGAGCCACTGACAGATATTGTTGCCCGATATGTAAGCATCCCTTTCCAGCTTCTCATGGTCTTTCTCAGAGTTCAGGATGCTATATAGTATCATCTGCATATAAAGTTATATCTGCTCCTAATCCACTCATCTTTATATCATTTTTGTAAATATTAAAGAGAAGCGGACCCAAAACTGAACCCTGAGGGACTCCAAACTTAACCTCCCTCAACTCAGACTTGAAGGTCCCATTGATAGTTTTTATTTCTATGTATATTGTTCTCGGTTTGATAGGAAAGATTCAAGTAAATCTAGAGCTACCCTCTAATACCAATCCTGTTCAATTTATCCAGAAGAATTGAGAGCTCCACAGTGTCAAACGCCTTACTCATATCGACAAAAGTGGCTGAAGAATGTTTTCTTTTATCTAAATTGTCGATAATTTTATTTACAAAGGCTACAACTGCCGTTTCCGTAGATCTACCTTTAATGAACCCAAGCTGATCAACACTGAGAATGTTATATTTATTAAAAAAAGGAAGCAATTTAGACTCTAATAATTTTTCAAATATTTTAGAGAATGTGGATACGATTGATATTGGCCTATAGTTCTCTATATTATCCCTATCTTTACTTTTGAATAGTGGAGTAACTTTAACGATCTTCAAGTTGCTTGGGAAAACCCCGACCTCAAAACATCTATTTATAATAAAGGTGAGAGGTGTACAAATAAATCTATTACATTTCTTTATCAACCAATTAGAAAATCCATCATGCCCTTCTGACTTTGTGTTTTTAAGTGTTGTTATAACTGCTAGCACCTCATCTTCAGATACTGATGATAAGTAAATTGAGTTGAATGAATTTGTTGGAGTGTCGCTACAATATGTAATCCCTTTTCGTTCTACCCTACCATTCTGCATATTTTCAGCTACAGTAACATATTATTCATTAAAGATGTTGGCTATTTTCACTGGGTCTTGAAGAACAGAACCCCCTACTTTGATTTTGATTATTGGCTTGCTTCTTTTATTATTAGATCTGTTGCCCACCTCATTATTTATAATGTGCCATGTAGTTTTATTCAAGTTGTCCAAGTTTGATATCTGCCTATTAATGAATTGTGCTTTGCTTGTATATAAAATTTTCTTGTATTCCTTTTTTTCTGTTTTAATAAGATTTTAAGGGTATCAGTTTTGTATTGTCTAAAAAAGAGAGCGGTATCTCTAAACTCCTCCCTAGCTTTTTTTACATCATTATTCGTCAATTTATTCTTATATTGTTCTGTTCAAGCTGCGAAGTTTTCTTTCTTTTTAGTTGGAATGCCTGATTTTTGTGATATGTTAGTACTTTTAAAAATTCAGCATACATTTCATTAACATTATTAGACCGATAGACAACATCCCAAGATTCATTCTCTAGCAGTGCAAGGCAAACATTTAAATTATATTTGCTATAATCTCTAAGGTAAGTACCGGTAATGATGTTTGGGATTTACCCGGAGGCTTATCATATGCGTTGCTGAAAATTTGAAAAATCTGGGAGTGATGATCAGATATTTACGTTTTTATGACTTCAGTCTTGAAATACTCATCATTAAAATTTATTGCAATGTTATCAATGATTGTTTTAGAATGTTCTGTTTCTCTAGTAAAGCTATGAATACATAAATCTAAATTATGAGATAAAAGCATGTCTCTAAGAGAATCGCTTTCATTTGTTATCTCTGCAGTATTTATATTAAAATCTCCTAAAACTATTTTATACTTGTTAGGCCTAACGCGCACTGGTACGACTCAGACCAGACCAAGACTCAGACCAGACCACAGCACTGGTCTGATGCAGTCAGACCAAGCTCAGACCAGACTCAGACCAGACCAAGATCATGATAGAAAACATATGATTAAAATCATTGCATGTTCAAGCAGTTCCATCATTAGCAAAGAGATAGCGCCAACTTCGTTTTAAATTTGTATCAATCATTCACGGGTAATTTAAATAATGAAATTCTGAGATTGACCACTGTTATATCATAATAACCATCTATCATTTCTCAATGAAGAAATGATAGATGGTTATGGTTATAACCACGAGATCATAGGACCTGTCTCTGAATTTCGGAAATAGCTACCGTACCAAAAGGATGGTAAAAAAATTGTTTGAATTTTAACTACATCTTTATCACAGTGGAACGCCGATTATACAAACTAATTGGGACCGGGATCAATTCAGATAAGCAAAAATTTGGATAATTGGACATGTAATTGTACTGTATTAAAGAAAAATAATGTGTTAAACTTTATTACATTTGAAAAGTACAGTGTAGTGATGTTAAATTAATATGGAAAGCAAAACACATACCACTGTACTAAACTACGGTACAGTAAATACAATTAAAAAAAAGTAAGAAATGTTACGATCACGTCGTAAACGCTGGTTTTTGATTTATTACTATGCTTTTAAGACCGATTCGGATAATTGACAATTTGGTTAATCGGCGCTCGGATGATCGGCTTACTACTGTATATTATTAAAGCGAGCTTCTCCGAATGAACCTTATTTAAAATAATTATATCCACTGGCGGCTCGTACACTCGGAACAGGTGAAGTGCCCTTATCTTCCACTATACAGCACTTCACCTTTTTCGTGGGCACGAGCAGCCAGTGATTAGAACCTATTGTTTAAAATTTGATACATCCATTACCGGTACAAAAATGGTTGATGTTTATAACATTTTACTACTGAATTTACATGATTGATCAAAAGCCTGGCTGGTGTTGAAAATAATCTTGATTACATAATAGAGTCGTAATTAAGAATAACTATTATTACAGAATTCAAAACGCATTTAATTCTATTGTACACACTTACAATATGTTCGTATAGTTACTCTATATTATATATAGTATGTATGTTAGTATAGTTATTATTAATTAACTAACTAACCAATAGTTCGTATAACACTGTACCGCATCGTTCGCTCGCCTATCCACCTGGACCCCTGGTAATATCAGGAGTATCAATAGGACAGATAGGATCGCTTCGCTCGCCTGCAAATGCCAATTAAAACTGACTCGGTTTGTATACTCATAACTTAACAGGATCTTTTTGATTTCAAAAATTTTCAACAAACAATTCTAAATTCAATCTGAACCTGTCTAATAAATTTTTACATTTTCTCCCAATTGGTTATCGAAAAAAGCAAAGAAAACTAAGGAACCCTAAATATTGGGCGTATCCCAGCGGAATTTCAAAAAGCTGTTCTGAGAGTGCTTTTTAAAGTCCAACTGAACATGCCATGAATGAGTGCCATTCCGCAAATTGTGAATAGATAAATTTAGATATTCAATAGGTAATTAATAAAATAGATAATTGACTAAGGATCAAAATATGCAATCCGCGATGCATCTTAAACTTTTGAAAACCTGATTACGGGCTTATTATCAAAAGGATTTGAAAAAGCATTCCTAGAATAATTGATGTGAACCTAAATTGGTGTCAGTATTGTAGAGAATTTCTATAATTTATTAACATTTTCTCTTTTGTACTCGTCTATTAAGTGTTCAATCTGATTTCACCTGTTCTTTTCTTAGAAAGAAAAATAGATCTTGTAGAATGAATACTGATAAAACAAATGGATCTCATGCATAGATTAACGTGAACGAATAAAACAGGCACGGACTGGCCAACAGCAGCCAGTGAGCCGGTGCACCCTTCAATCGTACGCCCCTTGCGCCCTCGTGTGATGATAGCATCACCAGTATTATTCAAATGATAATTAATTTCATCAATTAGACATTTCATGATATCACTTTGTTGATCATTGATCAAGTATTGAGAATCTATAGAATTCAATGTTCTTATTTTCTCATTTGAATTTCCAATCACTTTAAAATGTGATTGTATGAAAAAAGTGTAGGCTAATGAAAAAATTATACTGTAATAAAAAAGCGAAGTAATTTGATAATGAATTGAAACTTGAAAATTTCCAGTAAAATTATTTTTAAACCTATCAAAAATTTAGAGTATTCAGCTCAATGTATTGAAGTTCAATTTCGAATTTTGAAAAATAGGACATTCAATGGTAAGCTTTATTATAAACTAATAGAAACAATGAAAATTGGAATGAGTTGTTTGGAATTTTTCAAGAAATAAAAGCAGTGTATACTACAGTTTGTTTGTCAATGGCTCAACAGCCCAAGAAGGGCCTAGGCCTACGAGCTGGTTGCCAGTTTCATATTCACTCCACTATACAGTCAGTCCAAGCAAAGAAGACACCCCAGCAAGACGGGAAAACGACTCCAGCCCAGCCAATACCTGCTCAAAAGCCATAAATTCGAAAACAGAACCCACAGGCCCCCAACCAACACCGACCAAGCCGAAAGACATTCCCCCACCCCGAAAGAATGCCATCTCCTCCAAACAGACCACACAGCAAGCGAATAATCATCAACTAGGATAGAGGTAACGTGTGGTCAGCACGGTGATCCTCTCAACCATAAGCTAGTCTTGACAACCAAGAGAAGGCGCAGAAAACCTCTAAATAAAATGCAGTTAATCAGTTAGAGTGTAATGCAACAATAATTACTATTTCTCCTGAGGAGGGAAACAACAGCCAACCTTCCAAAAGAGGTCATACTACAAGGAGTGTATAGGCCTAGTACGACATATTCAATCCACATTCTTCTTATTTCCCCCCTTTATCAATCAAAATTCCTTTTTTACCTTTTTCGAAACGTGCTGAATCACATGAACAAAAATTGCTCCTACTTTCACTTGCTATTTTTCTCTATCGTCAAAGAAGCCAAAAAGGCTTTTCATAATTGAATTCCTGTATGATGAGAAATTAATTGTGATGTTCAATAATTTTCTTCAATGAAAAATGACAAAGAAATTCCATTTTCAAGCTTTCAAACATCAATAAAGTTCACCATCAACAAAACATTCAAGGTCAAAATTTAATTTTTATCTAAAGACGACTCCCGAACCCCTCGATTTTATGGGCTGAGACTAACCCCCTCCCTGATCAACCAACCCCCTCAAGGATGCGCCCTTTCATAAGTGGAAGGCATCGCCCTTTTAGGAGTCCGAGTCCGGCCCTGGAATAGAAGTTAATATACATAATGAATTTATAGATATCAAGAAATAGTACAGACTTCGCCTATTTTTTCTATCCTAGTTATATTAATAATAATTTGTATTGTATTATCAATGGATAGATGAATAAAATGGAATTTTAGTCCACTTTCTTATCTATTTCTTATTAGAAAGAGTTTTTTTTTCACTTTTCCTCTAATTCTATAATTTTCTACATTTTAATGCGGTCTTCTATATTTTTTTCATCTTTCCTTCTTATCTCTTTGATTTCATAAATTAGCCGTTCAGCATCAAATATTTCAAAAGACATTTTGAGAGAAATGAGAAAAAATGAAATGATACAAAAGATGACTATTCCGTTTCGTGAAAAGCAACACAAATTTGAAAATGAATGTACACCAGCTGGTCTGATGTTTGGTCTTGCCAGACCAGAAAAAAATTTGTGGTCTGGCCTGAAACGCAATTCTCCTATCTTCCAATGTTTTCTCTGGCCGTAGAGATTTGGTTCCAAATTTGGAATGGTGGCCGCGCTAGTGTGCCTTTAACATTGAAAGTATACAGCTGTGGTCTGACTCTGGTCTTGCGTTTGGTCTGGTCTTGGTCTGACTAGTGCGCGTTACTTCATGTGATCTCCATTTGATCACGTGTAATTCCATGTTTCTCTGGCTGTAAGTTGGTCTGGTCTGAGTCTTGGTCTGGTCTGAGTCGTAGCAGTGCGCGTTCAGCCTTAATGGGAAATCTAGCTAACATCTTAGGCCTAACGCGCACTGGTACGACTCAGACCAGACCAAGACTCAGACCAGACCACAGCACTGGTCTGATGCAGTCAGACCAAGCTCAGACCAGACTCAGACCAGACCAAGATCATGATAGAAAACATATGATTAAAATCATTGCATGTTCAAGCAGTTCCATCATTAGCAAAGAGATAGCGCCAACTTCGTTTTAAATTTGTATCAATCATTCACGGGTAATTTAAATAATGGAATTCTGAGATTGACCACTGTTATATCATAATAACCATCTATCATTTCTCAATGAAGAAATGATAGATGGTTATGGTTATAACCACGAGATCATAGGACCTGTCTCTGAATTTCGGAAATAGCTACCGTACCAAAAGGATGGTAAAAAAATTGTTTGAATTTTAACTACATCTTTATTACAGTGGAACGCCGATTATACAAACTAATTGGGACCGGGATCAATTCAGATAAGCAAAAATTTGGATAATTGGACATGTAATTGTACTGTATTAAAGAAAAATAATGTGTTAAACTTTATTACATTTGAAAAGTACAGTGTAGTGATGTTAAATTAATATGGAAAGCAAAACACATACCACTGTACTAAACTACGGTACAGTAAATACAATTAAAAAAAAAGTAAAAGTCAAAAGGATTTGAAAAAGCATTCCTAGAATTGATGTGAACCTAAATTGGTGTCAGTATTGTAGAGAATTTCTATAATTTATTAACATTTTCTCTTTTGTACTCGTCTATTAAGTGTTCAATCTGATTTCACCTGTTCTTTTCTTAGTAAGAAAAATAGATCTTGTAGAATGAATACTGATAAGAACAAATGGATCTCATGCATAGATTAACGTGAACGAATAAAACAGGCACGGACTGGCCAACAGCAGCCAGTGAGCCGGTGCACCCTTCAATCGTACGCCCTTGCCCTCGTGTGACGATAGCATCACCAGTATTATTCAAATGATAATTAATTTCATCAATTAGACATTTCATGATATCACTTTGTTGATCATTGATCAAGTATTGAGAATCTATAGAATTCAATGTTCTTATTTTCTCATTTGAATTTCCAATTACTTTAAAAAGTGATTGTATGAAAAAAGTGTAGGCTAATGAAAAAATTATACTGTAATAAAAAAGCGAAGTAATTTGATAATGAATTGAAACTTGAAAATTTCCAGTAAAATTATTTTTAAACCTATCAAAAATTTAGAGTATTCAGCTCAATGTATTGAAGTTCAATTTCGAATTTTGAAAAATAGGACATTCAATGGTAAGCTTTATTATAAACTAATAGAAACAATGGAAATTGGAATGAGTTGTTTGGAATTTTTCAAGAAATAAAAGCAGTGTATACTACAGTTTGTTTGTCAATGGCTCAACAGCCCAAGAAGGGCCTAGGCCTACGAGCTGGTTGCCAGTTTCATATTCACTCCACTATACAGTCAGTCCAAGCAAAGAAGACACCCCAGCAAGACGGAAAACGACTCCAGCCCAGCCAATACCTGCTCAAAAGCCATAAATTCGAAAACAGAACCCACAGGCCCCCAACCAACACCGACCAAGCCGAAAGACATTCCCCCACCCCGAAAGAATGCCATCTCCTCCCAAACAGACCACACAGCAAGCGAATAATCATCAACTAGGATAGAGGTGACGTGTGGTCAGCACGGTGATCCTCTCAACCATAAGCTAGTCTTCACATCCAAGAGAAGGCGCAGAAAACCTCTAAATAAAATGCAGTTGATCAGTTAGAGTGTAATGCAACAATAATTACTATTTCTCCTGAGGATGGAAACGACAGCCAACCTCCTAAAAGATGTCATACTACAAGGAGTGTATAGGTCTAGTACTACATATTCAATCCACATTCTTCTTATTTCCCCCCTTTATCAATCAAAATTCCTTTTATACCATTTTTGAAACGTACTGAATCACATGAACAAAAATTGCTCCTACTTTCACTTGCTATTTTTCTCTATTGTCAAAGAAGCCAAAAAGGCTTTTCATAATTGAATTCCTGTATGATGAGAAATTAATTGTGATGTTCAATAATTTTCTTCAATGAAAAATGACAAAGAAATTCCATTTTCAAGCTTTCAAACATCAATAAAGTTCACCATCAACAAAACATTCAAGGTCAAAATTTAATTTTTATCTAAAGACGACTCCCGAACCCCTCGATTTTATGGGCTGAGACTAACCCCCTCCCTGATCAACCAACCCCCTCAAGGATGCGCCCTTTCATAAGTGGAAGGCATCGCCCTTTTAGGATTCCGAATCCGGCCCTGGAATAGAAGTTAATATACATAATGAATTCATAGATATCAAGAAATAGTACAGACTTCCTATTTTTTCTATCCTAGTTATATTAATAATAATTTGTATTGTATTATCAATGGATAGATGAATAAAATGGAATTTTTGTCCACTTTCTTATCTATTTCTTATTAGAAAGATTTTTTTCACTTTTCCTCTAATTCTATAATTTTCTACATTTTAATGCGGTCTTCTATATTTTTTTCATCTTTCCTTCTTATCTCTTTGATTTCATAAATTAGCCGTTCAGCATCAAATATTTCAAAAGACATTTTGAGAGAAATGAGAAAAAAATGAAATGATACAAAAGATGACTATTCCGTTTCGTGAAAAGCAACACAAATTTGAAAATGAATGTACACCAGCTGGTCTGATGTTTGGTCTTGCCAGACCAGAAAAAAATTTGTGGTCTGGCCTGAAACGCAATTCTCCTATCTTCCAATGTTTTCTCTGGCCGTAGAGATTTGGTTCCAAATTTGGAATGGTGGCCGCGCTAGTGTGCCTTTAACATTGAAAGTATACAGCTGTGGTCTGACTCTGGTCTTGCGTTTGGTCTGGTCTTGGTCTGACTAGTGCGCGTTACTTCATGTGATCTCCATTTGATCACGTGTAATTCCATGTTTCTCTGGCTGCAAGTTGGTCTGGTCTGAGTCGTAGCAGTGCGCGTTCAGCCTTATCCAAACCTTCTATAAATGGCTTAACGTCACAAGAGGGTGATCTATACAAGGACAGTAAATAAATCTCTATATTCTGCATTCTAAATGATAATAGACAACTTTCAAAAACCTTTTCCTCACGAAGATCATCAAAAATATGGGGGCTCACAAGATTTAAGTCAATTTTACTATTTTTTCTGAAGTATGGGGAGGCGCTTATTTTTCAATAATCAAACCAGTTGTAACGGGTCAAAAGTACATCATACGCACAATAGCCGGAAAACACCGCCTAACAAGCTCACTACCGCTTTTCAGGGAATGGGGTCTCCTACCGTTGAGATACCTGTATTACTACAAGGTATTGCTTTGCTTTTATAATAGGAGCAGTAATCGAAATACGCGGCAAGAATGTGGAATCCGCTCGGTGGGAAATTATATACTGCCAAATCCGAAAAAAAGAATGCTTCCGAAGATTTTATCTATATGTAGCCCCCAAAATATTCAATATGATTCCCTCTGCAGCAAAAAAGCAAACAGTTCTTTTGAAATTCAAAACAGAAATCAAGAAATGGCTATTTACAATCGATGAGATAGAGAATCTTTTAAAAAGGTCAGTTAAATTCACAAAGGCAATTCACTGAGTTCAGATAGGCAATGAACAAATTTTGTTTTTTGTGTTTTCTTTACAATCTTTCAACTTGGAAATCATAAACAGAATTATTATGATCAAGATAATAATAAATTAATGTGAGGTACGGAACTAACTTTTTTTCTTCTTTTCTAAATCACTTTTTGACATTTACACTTTTACTTTTTAAATTTTATTCTCAACATGAACTTTTTTATATATTGTTCTAAATTATATATATATATATATATATATATATATATATATATATATATATACATATTTTATTTTATACATTCTTACACTTTAATTTCAGCTCCAGTACAGTCAAGATTGTTTTGCTAATTTAAATTCTTCCATCTGTACACAACTTTTAGAATATGTATTAAGTTAAAACATAATTTAGATACACTATTTTTAGCTGGAACTCCCATATAGGCTCGCCTCGGGAGTTACCTAATTTCTTCACAGATTTTCAGTGTTTATTTTTTTCTTTTGTATTTTCATTATTTCAGGTTTTGAATGATTTGTGTTCTTTCCAATTTTGTAATTGAAATGTATTGTATTTTGTACTTTTCTCATTTTCTGTGAAGAAATAAAATTTATTTATTTATTATTATAAATCGCCACCCCACCTCCCCTATAAGACTCTCTACAGAAGTATGTTATCAGACTGTAATCATTTACATTAACAAGGTTAATTTCAGAATCTTTCAGACCATGTTCTGATAAACACAATAAATCAGGCATTATTTTATTAAGCACTAATTCCAATTCCAGAAGCTTATTTTTCAGATGCTGAATATTTAAGTGCATGATTTTAATATTAGGCCTACGTTTTTTACTACACAAATCCTCAGTATTCACCACTCAGGAACCGTTGTCATTCAAATACATTATTGGCACATCAAGTATTGTAGTTAGATTCCTATTGCTTTTCTTATTAAGTGTTCGCTTATCATGTGAGCAATCTACCTTAAAAACGTCATTTAAATCATCAAATTGTTTGGAAGATTCCATAGATTTTTTCAGTATTATAGGATCACTATAGCTGACAGCTGGAAGGTAATTAAGTTCTTTTAAAATACATGAAACAATATATTCTTTACCCAGATCATTCAGGGGAAGCCCATGACTTGTATGAAATCTATATCCTAGCCTACTCAGTTGAAAAACTCTAACATTTCTTACAAATGCTTACAAATCTTACCAATCTAATTATTTGACCAAGTTATCGCTCCATTTACACAAGACCACAGTGGGAGATCATACCTGTAGGAGATATCAAAGACAAAAACTCTTGTGTGTCTCAATTCAAGGATCCTACCACGCAGAGTTGCAATGAATTCTTTAGCTTCATTTTTCGACACATCGTTGGTCCCTGCTATGAAGACTGCTACATCGTTTAAGCCCAAGTTAAAACAATCTGTGATAGATTCCTTTGTAACCTCTTGAAATTTAGCGCCAGGTTTAAGAAAAATAACTATATCACAGTTATCGATTTTATTAAGCAGTTTGTTAGCTACAGCTCTACCTTGGCTGTCCATGTGGAGCCTAATTTTTCTTTTTGGTATCGACCTTGCCTTGGGAAAAGGAAGTTGCTTATTGTGATGAATGTGTTTATCACTCATTTGCATACACTTTTTAGTAGGCTTACTACCGGTAGGCCTAATTGAAGTCATGGAAAGATTAGAAATTGCAGTCGTCAAGCAGGTTTTGTTATTTTTACTTGACTTTTCTACTTTTGAGGCATTTTCTAATACATTTGAAAGATTCATATCATACTTATTTTTAGGTTTCATGTAATTACAGATTATATTCAAAACGTGCCATCTATACAAATGAGTATCAAGTTTTTCAAATTTGATGATCCTATCAAGCAAGCTTTTACTGTCAACAATTCTACTTTTTACATAGCATTCAAGGTGGAAGAGAACAAGAATTCCACAATCATGAGAATTTGTCTGCTGTAAGCAACTGATATCAATCACCTTTTTTGAATTCAATATTGGATATAGCCTCTCCACTATAGTAAATTCAGTGTTTTTTCATTAAAATTAGACAATGAATCGAAATTATAAAAAGATTTGTCTGTATAATCAAAAATAACCAAGCTCCAATGTGAGCCTCTCCACCTCGAATTAGAACTATCCGCACAACCGTCATTCAATATGAAAGCAATATTTTTATTTACATGAAGAATGGATTTGGAAAGAGAGTGAGCATATTCATTATCGTTAATTATAAGAGATACAACAGCCGGGTCTATCACAACCAGATCACTAGAATTAGAGTATATTAATTCACAATACGCCTTAATGTCATTATCAGTTAACCATTCATTATTTATGAATGAAGATAGTTGCTCAATCAAAGTGCTGTCTTGGGCCCTGTCGATGTGGGTCACTGCATCAGTTTGAATTTGTGCGTTATTAGCTGCAGTCGCATCAGCACGCTGCAACAGCTTCAGATCTAGATCGATGGATCTATTCAGGGCGGCATTCCGTTGCACCTCCAACTCCTCAAGACGACACTTTAACTGTTCATTTTCATCCTCCAGACGCGACAGCTTCTCACTTAAAGCTTCAGAAGCAAGACTCTCACTGATGGACGACTGATCTAAGCAGCCTCGATGTAGCCTACTAACTAAG
>CM029547.1:41835805-41859236 GCA_017141385.1 Sogatella furcifera | reverse complement strand
CCCCTTTTAGCTTCTCATGGTCTTTCTCAGAGTTCAGGATGCTATATAGTATCATCTGCATATAAAGTTATATCTGCTCCTAATCCACTCATCTTTATATCATTTTTGTAAATATTAAAGAGAAGCGGACCTAAAACTGAACCCTGAGGGACTCCAAACTTAACTCTCCTCCAACTCAGACTTGAAGGTCCCATTGATAGTTTTTATTTCTATGTATATTGTTCTCGGTTTGATAGGAAAGATTCAAGTAAATCTAGAGCTACCCTCTAATACCAATCCTGTTCAATTTATCCAGAAGAATTGAGAGCTCCACAGTGTCAAACGCTTTACTGTATCGACAAAAGTGGCTGAAGAATGTTTTCTTTATCTAAATTGTCGATAATTTTATTTACAAAGGCTACAACTGCCGTTTCCGTAGATCTACCTTTAATGAACCCAAGCTGATCAACACTGAGAATGTTATATTTATTAAAAAAAAGGAAGCAATTTAGACTCTAATATATTTTTCAAATATTTTAGAGAATGTGGATACGATTGATATTGGCCTATAGTTCTCTATATTATCCCTATCTTTACTTTTGAATAGTGGAGTAACTTTAACGATCTTCAAGTTGCTTGGGAAAACCCGACCTCAAAACATCTATTTATAATAAAGGTGAGAGGTGTACAAATAAATCTATTACATTTCTTTATCAACCAATTAGAAAATCCATCATGCCCTTCTGACTTTGTGTTTTAAGTAAGTTGTTGTTATAACTGCTAGCACCTCATCTTCAGATACTGATGATAAGTAAATTGAGTTGAATGAATTTGTTGGAGTGTCGCTACAATATGTAATCCCCTTCGTTCTACCCTACCATTCTGCATATTTTCAGCTACAGTAACATATTATTCATTAAAGATGTTGGCTATTTTCACTGGGTCTTGAAGAACAGAACCCCTACTTTGATTTTGATTATTGGCTTGCTTCTTTTATTATTAGATCTGTTGCCCACTCTCATTATTTATAATGTGCCATGTAGTTTTATTCAAGTTGTCCAAGTTTGATATCTGCCTATTAATGAATTGTGCTTTGCTTGTATAAAATTTTCTTGTATTCCCTTTTTTCTGTTTTAATAAGATTTTAAGGGTATCAGTTTTGTATTGTCTAAAAAAGAGCGGTATCTCTAAACTCCTCCCTAGCTTTTTTTACATCATTATTCGTCAATTTATTCTTATATTGTTCTGTTCAAGCTGCGAAGTTTTCTTTCTTTTTAGTTGGAATGCCTGATTTTTGTGATATGTTAGTACTTTTAAAAATTCAGCATACATTTCATTAACATTATTAGACCGATAGACAACATCCCAAGATTCATTCTCTAGCAGTGCAAGGCAAACATTTAAATTACATTTGCTATAATCTCTAAGGTAAGTACCGGTAATGATGTTTGGGATTTACCCGGAGGCTTATCATATGCGTTGCTGAAAATTTGAAAAATCTGGGAGTGATGATCAGATATTTACGTTTTTATGACTTCAGTCTTGAAATACTCATCATTAAAATTTATTGCAATGTTATCAATGATTGTTTTAGAATGTTCTGTTTCTCTAGTAAAGCTATGAATACATAAATCTAAATTATGAGATAAAAGCATGTCTCTAAGAGAATCGCTTTCATTTGTTATCTCTGCAGTATTTATATTAAAATCTCCTAAAACTATTTTATACTTGTTAGGCCTAACGCGCACTGGTACGACTCAGACCAGACCAAGACTCAGACCAGACCAAGACTCAGACCAGACCACAGCACTGGTCTGATGCAGTCAGACCAAGCTCAGACCAGACTCAGACCAGACCAAGATCATGATAGAAAACATATGATTAAAATCATTGCATGTTCAAGCAGTTCCATCATTAGCAAAGAGATAGCGCCAACTTCGTTTTAAATTTGTATCAATCATTCACGGGTAATTTAAATAATGAAATTCTGAGATTGACCACTGTTATATCATAATAACCATCTATCATTTCTCAATGAAGAAATGATAGATGGTTATGGTTATAACCACGAGATCATAGGACCTGTCTCTGAATTTCGGAAATAGCTACCGTACCAAAAGGATGGTAAAAAAATTGTTTGAATTTTAACTACATCTTTATCACAGTGGAACGCCGATTATACAAACTAATTGGGACCGGGATCAATTCAGATAAGCAAAAATTTGGATAATTGGACATGTAATTGTACTGTATTAAAGAAAAATAATGTGTTAAACTTTATTACATTTGAAAAGTACAGTGTAGTGATGTTAAATTAAAGCAAAACACATACCACTGTACTAAACTACGGTACAGTAAATACAATTAAAAAAAGTAAGAAATGTTACGATCACGTCGTAAACGCTGGTTTTTGATTTATTACTATGCTTTTAAGACCGATTCGGATAATTGACAATTTGGTTAATCGGCGCTCGGATGATCGGCTTACTACTGTATATTATTAAAGCGAGCTTCTCCGAATGAACCTTATTTAAAATAATTATATCCACTGGCGGCTCGTACACTCGGAACAGGTGAAGTGCCCTTATCTTCCACTATACAGCACTTCACCTTTTTCGTGGGCACGAGCAGCCAGTGATTAGAACCTATTGTTTAAAATTTGATACATCCATTACCGGTACAAAAATGGTTGATGTTTATAACATTTTACTACTGAATTTACATGATTGATCAAAAGCCTGGCTGGTGTTGAAAATAATCTTGATTACATAATAGAGTCGTAATTAAGAATAACTATTATTACAGAATTCAAAACGCATTTAATTCTATTGTACACACTTACAATATGTTCGTATAGTTACTCTATATTATATATAGTATGTATGTTAGTATAGTTATTATTAATTAACTAACTAACCAATAGTTCGTATAACACTGTACCGCATCGTTCGCTCGCCTATCCACCTGGACCCCTGGTAATATCAGGAGTATCAATAGGACAGATAGGATCGCTTCGCTCGCCTGCAAATGCCAATTAAAACTGACTCGGTTTGTATACTCATAACTTAACAGGATCTTTTGATTTCAAAAATTTTCAACAAACAATTCTAAATTCAATCTGAACCTGTCTAATAAATTTTTACATTTTCTCCCAATTGGTTATCGAAAAAAGCAAAGAAAACTAAGGAACCCTAAATATTGGCGTATCCCAGCGGAATTTTCAAAAAGCTGTTCTGAGAGTGCTTTTTAAAGTCCAACTGAACATGCCATGAATGAGTGCCATTCCGCAAATTGTGAATAGATAAATTTAGATATTCAATAGGTAATTAATAAAATAGATAATTGACTAAGGATCAAAATATGCAATCCGCGATGCATCTTAAACTTTTGAAAACCTGATTACGGGCTTATTATCAAAAGGATTTGAAAAAGCATTCCTAGAATAATTGATGTGAACCTAAATTGGTGTCAGTATTGTAGAGAATTTCTATAATTTATTAACATTTTCTCTTTTGTACTCGTCTATTAAGTGTTCAATCTGATTTCACCTGTTCTTTTCTTAGAAAGAAAAATAGATCTTGTAGAATGAATACTGATAAAACAAATGGATCTCATGCATAGATTAACGTGAACGAATAAAACAGGCACGGACTGGCCAACAGCAGCCAGTGAGCCGGTGCACCCTTCAATCGTACGCCCCTTGCGCCCTCGTGTGATGATAGCATCACCAGTATTATTCAAATGATAATTAATTTCATCAATTAGACATTTCATGATATCACTTTGTTGATCATTGATCAAGTATTGAGAATCTATAGAATTCAATGTTCTTATTTTCTCATTTGAATTTCCAATCACTTTAAAATGTGATTGTATGAAAAAAGTGTAGGCTAATGAAAAAATTATACTGTAATAAAAAAGCGAAGTAATTTGATAATGAATTGAAACTTGAAAATTTCCAGTAAAATTATTTTTAAACCTATCAAAAATTTAGAGTATTCAGCTCAATGTATTGAAGTTCAATTTCGAATTTTGAAAAATAGGACATTCAATGGTAAGCTTTATTATAAACTAATAGAAACAATGAAAATTGGAATGAGTTGTTTGGAATTTTTCAAGAAATAAAAGCAGTGTATACTACAGTTTGTTTGTCAATGGCTCAACAGCCCAAGAAGGGCCTAGGCCTACGAGCTGGTTGCCAGTTTCATATTCACTCCACTATACAGTCAGTCCAAGCAAAGAAGACACCCCAGCAAGACGGGAAAACGACTCCAGCCCAGCCAATACCTGCTCAAAAGCCATAAATTCGAAAACAGAACCCACAGGCCCCCAACCAACACCGACCAAGCCGAAAGACATTCCCCCACCCCGAAAGAATGCCATCTCCTCCAAACAGACCACACAGCAAGCGAATAATCATCAACTAGGATAGAGGTAACGTGTGGTCAGCACGGTGATCCTCTCAACCATAAGCTAGTCTTGACAACCAAGAGAAGGCGCAGAAAACCTCTAAATAAAATGCAGTTAATCAGTTAGAGTGTAATGCAACAATAATTACTATTTCTCCTGAGGAGGGAAACAACAGCCAACCTTCCAAAAGAGGTCATACTACAAGGAGTGTATAGGCCTAGTACGACATATTCAATCCACATTCTTCTTATTTCCCCCTTTATCAATCAAAATTCCTTTTTACCTTTTTCGAAACGTGCTGAATCACATGAACAAAAATTGCTCCTACTTTCACTTGCTATTTTTCTCTATCGTCAAAGAAGCCAAAAAGGCTTTTCATAATTGAATTCCTGTATGATGAGAAATTAATTGTGATGTTCAATAATTTTCTTCAATGAAAAATGACAAAGAAATTCCATTTTCAAGCTTTCAAACATCAATAAAGTTCACCATCAACAAAACATTCAAGGTCAAAATTTAATTTTTATCTAAAGACGACTCCCGAACCCCTCGATTTTATGGGCTGAGACTAACCCCTCCCTGATCAACCAACCCCTCAAGGATGCGCCCTTTCATAAGTGGAAGGCATCGCCCTTTTAGGAGTCCGAGTCCGGCCCTGGAATAGAAGTTAATATACATAATGAATTTATAGATATCAAGAAATAGTACAGACTTCGCCTATTTTTTCTATCCTAGTTATATTAATAATAATTTGTATTGTATTATCAATGGATAGATGAATAAAATGGAATTTAAGTCCACTTTCTTATCTATTTCTTATTAGAAAGAGTTTTTTTTTCTTTTCCTCTAATTCTATAATTTTCTACATTTTAATGCGGTCTTCTATATTTTTTTCATCTTTCCTTCTTATCTCTTTGATTTCATAAATTAGCTGTTCAGCATCAAATATTTCAAAAGACATTTTGAGAGAAATGAGAAAAAAATGATACAAAAGATGACAATCCCGTTTCATGAAAAGCAACACAAATTTGAAAATGAATGTACACCAGCTGGTCTGATGTTTGGTCTTGCCAGACCAGAAAAAAATTTGTGGTCTGGCCTGAAACGCAATTCTCCTATCTTCCAATGTTTTCTCTGGCTGTAGAGATTTGGTTCCAAATTTGGAATGGTGGCCGCGCTAGTGTGCCTTTAACATTGAAAGTATACAGCTGTGGTCTGACTCTGGTCTTGCGTTTGGTCTGGTCTTGGTCTGACTAGTGCGCGTTACTTCATGTGATCTCCATTTGATCATGTGTAATTCCATGTTTCTCTGGCTGTAAGTTGGTCTGGTCTGAGTCTTGGTCTGGTCTGAGTCGTAGCAGTGCGCGTTCAGCCTTAATGGGAAATCTAGCTAACATCTTAGGCCTAACGCGCACTGGTACGACTCAGACCAGACCAAGACTCAGACCAGACCACAGCACTGGTCTGATGCAGTCAGACCAAGCTCAGACCAGACTCAGACCAGACCAAGATCATGATAGAAAACATATGATTAAAATCATTGCATGTTCAAGCAGTTCCATCATTAGCAAAGAGATAGCGCCAACTTCGTTTTAAATTTGTATCAATCATTCACGGGTAATTTAAATAATGGAATTCTGAGATTGACCACTGTTATATCATAATAACCATCTATCATTTCTCAATGAAGAAATGATAGATGGTTATGGTTATAACCACGAGATCATAGGACCTGTCTCTGAATTTCGGAAATAGCTACCGTACCAAAAGGATGGTAAAAAAATTGTTTGAATTTTAACTACATCTTTATTACAGTGGAACGCCGATTATACAAACTAATTGGGACCGGGATCAATTCAGATAAGCAAAAATTTGGATAATTGGACATGTAATTGTACTGTATTAAAGAAAAATAATGTGTTAAACTTTATTACATTTGAAAAGTACAGTGTAGTGATGTTAAATTAATATGGAAAGCAAAACACATACCACTGTACTAAACTACGGTACAGTAAATACAATTAAAAAAAAAGTAAAAGTCAAAAGGATTTGAAAAAGCATTCCTAGAATTGATGTGAACCTAAATTGGTGTCAGTATTGTAGAGAATTTCTATAATTTATTAACATTTTCTCTTTTGTACTCGTCTATTAAGTGTTCAATCTGATTTCACCTGTTCTTTTCTTAGTAAGAAAAATAGATCTTGTAGAATGAATACTGATAAGAACAAATGGATCTCATGCATAGATTAACGTGAACGAATAAAACAGGCACGGACTGGCCAACAGCAGCCAGTGAGCCGGTGCACCCTTCAATCGTACGCCCCTTGCGCCCTCGTGTGACGATAGCATCACCAGTATTATTCAAATGATAATTAATTTCATCAATTAGACATTTCATGATATCACTTTGTTGATCATTGATCAAGTATTGAGAATCTATAGAATTCAATGTTCTTATTTTCTCATTTGAATTTCCAATTACTTTAAAAAGTGATTGTATGAAAAAAGTGTAGGCTAATGAAAAAATTATACTGTAATAAAAAAGCGAAGTAATTTGATAATGAATTGAAACTTGAAAATTTCCAGTAAAATTATTTTTAAACCTATCAAAAATTTAGAGTATTCAGCTCAATGTATTGAAGTTCAATTTCGAATTTTGAAAAATAGGACATTCAATGGTAAGCTTTATTATAAACTAATAGAAACAATGGAAATTGGAATGAGTTGTTTGGAATTTTTCAAGAAATAAAAGCAGTGTATACTACAGTTTGTTTGTCAATGGCTCAACAGCCCAAGAAGGGCCTAGGCCTACGAGCTGGTTGCCAGTTTCATATTCACTCCACTATACAGTCAGTCCAAGCAAAGAAGACACCCCAGCAAGACGGGAAAACGACTCCAGCCCAGCCAATACCTGCTCAAAAGCCATAAATTCGAAAACAGAACCCACAGGCCCCCAACCAACACCGACCAAGCCGAAAGACATTCCCCCACCCCGAAAGAATGCCATCTCCTCCCAAACAGACCACACAGCAAGCGAATAATCATCAACTAGGATAGAGGTGACGTGTGGTCAGCACGGTGATCCTCTCAACCATAAGCTAGTCTTCACATCCAAGAGAAGGCGCAGAAAACCTCTAAATAAAATGCAGTTGATCAGTTAGAGTGTAATGCAACAATAATTACTATTTCTCCTGAGGATGGAAACGACAGCCAACCTCCTAAAAGATGTCATACTACAAGGAGTGTATAGGTCTAGTACTACATATTCAATCCACATTCTTCTTATTTCCCCCCTTTATCAATCAAAATTCCTTTTATACCATTTTTGAAACGTACTGAATCACATGAACAAAAATTGCTCCTACTTTCACTTGCTATTTTTCTCTATTGTCAAAGAAGCCAAAAAGGCTTTTCATAATTGAATTCTGTATGATGAGAAATTAATTGTGATGTTCAATAATTTTCTTCAATGAAAAATGACAAAGAAATTCCATTTTCAAGCTTTCAAACATCAATAAAGTTCACCATCAACAAAACATTTAAGGTCAAAATTTAATTTTTATCTAAAGACGACTCCGTACCCCTCGATTTTATGGGCTGAGACTAACCTCTCCTGATCAACCAACCCCCTCAAGGATGCGCCCTTTCATAAGTGGAAGGCATCGCCCTTTTAGGATTCCGAATCCGGCCCTTGGAATAGAAGTTAATATACATAATGAATTCATAGATATCAAGAAATAGTACAGACTTCGCCTATTTTTTCTATCCTAGTTATATTAATAATAATTTGTATTGTATTATCAATGGATAGATGAATAAAATGGAATTTTTGTCCACTTTCTTATCTATTTCTTATTAGAAAGAGTTTTTTTTCACTTTTCCTCTAATTCTATAATTTTCTACATTTTAATGCGGTCTTCTATATTTTTTTCATCTTTCCTTCTTATCTCTTTGATTTCATAAATTAGCCGTTCAGCATCAAATATTTCAAAAGACATTTTGAGAGAAATGAGAAAAAAATGAAATGATACAAAAGATGACTATTCCGTTTCGTGAAAAGCAACACAAATTTGAAAATGAATGTACACCAGCTGGTCTGATGTTTGGTCTTGCCAGACCAGAAAAAAATTTGTGGTCTGGCCTGAAATTCTCCTATCTTCCAATGTTTTCTCTGGCCGTAGAGATTTGGTTCCAAATTTGGAATGGTGGTCGCTAGTGTGCCTTTAACATTGAAAGTATACAGCTGTGGTCTGACTCTGGTCTTGCGTTTGGTCTGGTCTTGGTCTGACTAGTGCGCGTTACTTCATGTGATCTCCATTTGATCACGTGTAATTCCATGTTTCTCTGGCTGTAAGTTGGTCTGGTCTGAGTCGTAGCAGTGCGCGTTCAGCCTTATCCAAACCTTCTATAAATGGCTTAACGTCACAAGAGGGTGATCTATACAAGGACAGTAAATAAATCTCTATATTCTGCATTCTAAATGATAATAGACAACTTTCAAAACCCTTTTCCTCACGAAGATCATCAAAAATATGGGGGCTCACAAGATTTAAGTCAATTTTACTATTTTTTCTGAAGTATGGGGAGGCGCTTATTTTTCAATAATCAAACCAGTTGTAACGGGTCAAAAGTACATCATACGCACAATAGCCGGAAAACACCGCCTAACAAGCTCACTACCGCTTTTCAGGGAATGGGGTCTCCTACCGTTGAGATACCTGTATTACTACAAGGTATTGCTTTGCTTTTATAATAGGAGCAGTAATCGAAATACGCGGCAAGAATGTGGACTCCGCTCGGTGGGAAATTATATACTGCCAAATCCAAAAAAAGAATGCTTCCGAAGATTTTATCTATATGTAGCCCCCAAAATATTCAATATGATTCCCTCTGCAGCAAAAAAGCAAACAGTTCTTTTGAAATTCAAAACAGAAATCAAGAAATGGCTATTTACAATCGATGAGATAGAGAATCTTTTAAAAAAGGTCAGTTAAATTCACAAAGGCAATTCACTGAGTTCAGATAGGCAATGAACAAATTTTGTTTTTTGTGTTTTCTTTACAATCTTTCAACTTGGAAATCATAAACAGAATTATTATGATCAAGATAATAATAAATTAATGTGAGGTACGGAACTAACTTTTTTTTCTTCTTTTCTAAATCACTTTTTGACATTTACACTTTTACTTTTTAAATTTTATTCTCAACATGAACTTTTTTATATATTGTTCTAAATTATATATATATATATATATATATATATATATATATATATATACATATTTTATTTTATACATTCTTACACTTTAATTTCAGCTCCAGTACAGTCAAGATTGTTTTGCTAATTTAAATTCTTCCATCTGTACACAACTTTTAGAATATGTATTAAGTTAAAACATAATTTAGATACACTATTTTTAGCTGGAACTCCCATATAGGCTCGCCTCGGGAGTTACCTAATTTCTTCACAGATTTTCAGTGTTTATTTTTTTCTTTTGTATTTTCATTATTTCAGGTTTTGAATGATTTGTGTTCTTTCCAATTTTGTAATTGAAATGTATTGTATTTTGTACTTTTCTCATTTTCTGTGAAGAAATAAAATTTATTTATTTATTATTATAAATCGCCACCCCACCTCCCCTATAAGACTCTCTACAGAAGTATGTTATCAGACTGTAATCATTTACATTAACAAGGTTAATTTCAGAATCTTTCAGACCATGTTCTGATAAACACAATAAATCAGGCATTATTTTATTAAGCACTAATTCCAATTCCAGAAGCTTATTTTTCAGATGCTGAATATTTAAGTGCATGATTTTAATATTAGGCCTACGTTTTTTACTACACAAATCCTCAGTATTCACCACTCAGGAACCGTTGTCATTCAAATACATTATTGGCACATCAAGTATTGTAGTTAGATTCCTATTGCTTTTCTTATTAAGTGTTCGCTTATCATGTGAGCAATCTACCTTAAAAAACGTCATTTAAATCATCAAATTGTTTGGAAGATTCCATAGATTTTTTCAGTATTATAGGATCACTATAGCTGACAGCTGGAAGGTAATTAAGTTCTTTTAAAATACATGAAACAATATATTCTTTACCCAGATCATTCAGGGGAAGCCCATGACTTGTATGAAATCTATATCCTAGCCTACTCAGTTGAAAAACTCTAACATTTCTTACAAATGCTTACAAATCTTACCAATCTAATTATTTGACCAAGTTATCGCTCCATTTACACAAGACCACAGTGGGAGATCATACCTGTAGGAGATATCAAAGACAAAAACTCTTGTGTGTCTCAATTCAAGGATCCTACCACGCAGAGTTGCAATGAATTCTTTAGCTTCATTTTTCGACACATCGTTGGTCCCTGCTATGAAGACTGCTACATCGTTTAAGCCCAAGTTAAAACAATCTGTGATAGATTCCTTTGTAACCTCTTGAAATTTAGCGCCAGGTTTAAGAAAAATAACTATATCACAGTTATCGATTTTATTAAGCAGTTTGTTAGCTACAGCTCTACCTTGGCTGTCCATGTGGAGCCTAATTTTTCTTTTTGGTATCGACCTTGCCTTGGGAAAAGGAAGTTGCTTATTGTGATGAATGTGTTTATCACTCATTTGCATACACTTTTTAGTAGGCTTACTACCGGTAGGCCTAATTGAAGTCATGGAAAGATTAGAAATTGCAGTCGTCAAGCAGGTTTTGTTATTTTTACTTGACTTTTCTACTTTTGAGGCATTTTCTAATACATTTGAAAGTTTCATATCATACTTATTTTTAGGTTTCATGTAATTACAGATTATATTCAAAACGTGCCATCTATACAAATGAGTATCAAGTTTTTCAAATTTGATGATCCTATCAAGCAAGCTTTTACTGTCAACAATTCTACTTTTTACATAGCATTCAAGGTGGAAGAGAACAAGAATTCCACAATCATGAGAATTTGTCTGCTGTAAGCAACTGATATCAATCACCTTTTTTGAATTCAATATTGGATATAGCCTCTCCACTATAGTAAATTCAGTGTTTTTTCATTAAAATTAGACAATGAATCGAAATTATAAAAAGATTTGTCTGTATAATCAAAAATAACCAAGCTCCAATGTGAGCCTCTCCACCTCGAATTAGAACTATCCGCACAACCGTCATTCAATATGAAAGCAATATTTTTATTTACATGAAGAATGGATTTGGAAAGAGAGTGAGCATATTCATTATCGTTAATTATAAGAGATACAACAGCCGGGTCTATCACAACCAGATCACTAGAATTAGAGTATATTAATTCACAATACGCCTTAATGTCATTATCAGTTAACCATTCATTATTTATGAATGAAGATAGTTGCTCAATCAAAGTGCTGTCTTGGGCCCTGTCGATGTGGGTCACTGCATCAGTTTGAATTTGTGCGTTATTAGCTGCAGTCGCATCAGCACGCTGCAACAGCTTCAGATCTAGATCGATGGATCTATTCAGGGCGGCATTCCGTTGCACCTCCAACTCCTCAAGACGACACTTTAACTGTTCATTTTCATCCTCCAGACGCGACAGCTTCTCACTTAAAGCTTCAGAAGCAAGACTCTCACTGATGGACGACTGATCTAAGCAGCTCTCTTGTATAGTAGCCTCACTAACATAAGAAATATTTGGAGAAGGTAGGGGGATGAAACATGATTTGGGTCTTTATTATGTTTGTGCATACCACATACATCCACAATTTCATCATTCGATAGGTTTGTTTTTATTGAAGCTGAACATTCCTTATGAAGACATCTCCATGTGATAATATTAGTAGTTGTTGAGCAAAAAGTTCTACGGTATTTATGACCTTTATAAATTACACCACGGCCCTGGCTTATAAAGAATTACAGCTTGTTTTTCTGATGAAAAACAAGTGATTGGGATTGTAGATTCACCAATAAAACTCTCGAATTACAATGTTCCAATTTTTGGAAAGGATCAGCTGTTGAATCAACGATCAGCCAAAACTCACTAGAAGACCCTAAAATTCAAATCCAAAATGGCCGTGATGGTTCGAGTGAAATAGGAAATACCATGTATTCTTTATTCTTTCTTTACAATTGCGACTTGGTTTCCAAGTATTTTAAGCAAAGGATGAATGAGTGATGATGAATAATGAAGGTTTAAGATGTAGGTTATACAGGGTGTTTCAGGAGGAATGTGCAATACGTCTCAGGCTGATTCCTTACACCAAGTAGACAAAAAAGTTTCATGGGACCAACCCCCAAAAACGCTTTGTTACTGAGATAACAATGGCGGAAAATTGAGATTTTTCAAAATATATTAATTTTTCTAATTTTTTAGAGGCTTTAGTGAGGTTTTAAAATAATCAATTCTTATGTAAAGTTAGCTGAGGAATTCAATGAAACCAGTTCCAAGTTTGTAACTTTAACGGTTATTGAGATAATTGGAAAAATATGCTAGAAAACACCATTTTTCAACAATAAGGGTAATAACTGGATAAGGAATCATAAAATTGTATTTTTTATTAATGGGAGTTGAAGAGAGTTGGATTCTGAAGAAAAAGTTAAATGGCGGCGTTTGTGTAAATCTTACCCAAATTTCAGAAATAGCAATCAAAAATCGCAAAATCGCTACTAAACACAAATTAATCACTTGTGCTATGTTTTGTCAATTTTTCGATTTTTGATCGCCATTTCGGAAATTTGGGTAAGAATTACACAATCGCCGCCATTTAACTTCTTCTGTAGAATCCGACTCTCTTCAACTTCCATTGATGAAAAATAAAATTTCATGATTCCTAGTCCAGTTAAAACCCTTATTGTTGAAAAATGGCGTTTTCTAGCATATTTTTTCAATTATCTCAATAACCGTTAAAGTTACAAACTTGGAACTGGTTTCATTGAATTCCTCAGCTAATTTTACATAGGAATTGATTATTTTAGAACCTCACTGAAGCCTCTAAAAAATTAGAAAAATTAATATATTTTGAAAAATCTTAATTTTCCGCCATTGTTATCTCAGTAACAAAGCGTTTTTGGGGGTTGGTCCCATGGAACTTTTTTGTCTACTTGGTGTAAGAAATCAGCCTGAGACGTATTGTACATTTCTCCTGAAACACCCTGTATGTCTATGTAAATTGGTTCAGATGAAAAATTCATGAAATCGCTGTTCAAACTCAAATCATTGCGGCCATTTTAGATTACAAGGCTAGGGTCTTCTGACATGGTTTGTTTACGATTTTCTTTGTATGTTATGATGATATTTTAGCAACAATAATGATTCCTGTTCAAATCTCACTATAAAAATAATGATTGATATTTATTATTAAATATATTCATAATAATAAATCAATTTCTATATCAAAATCATTAAATTAGGAGCAAAGTTTTGGTTTTAAAGGAATAGCATTGGACTATTCCGATATTCTATTCACTTGAGGTAAATTCGTTTCATGTCATTTTTTTAATCAGCTGAAACTGTAGAATTTACATTTTATTGGGAACGTTTATGAGACAGAAATAGTCAAGTCATTCTAGCTCAAAACAGGGGTCAACCTGGAACTAATTGCAACAAAGATGTTTTATGGTGGAAATGGTAGCTGACACCCCCCTATCTAATGTGTAAAAAATCCCACTCTCAACTCGTGTCGGAAAGTTGTTTTTTGGCCGCCATATTGGAAAATTTTGCTCATTTTTTGGTTTCATTGGAATAACGTTAAAACAAAGCGTCGGACGAAAAACTTTCTGAACCTTTTTTTTAGTAAATAAAATTTGCAATAGAATGGTGGTAGAATCATCTCTTGATCTTCACTAGAAACCGAGTTACGATTTTTCAAAAAATAGGTTAATTTTCAAGAAAAACTATAATTGAGTATTTTCAGTTTTTGCTTGCTCAGATCTTTTGACATATTCCTTTGAGTTGTTCAATTCAAAATCCCTCTGGGGATAATTTTGTCCTCTACAATTTGAGACCAAGTAGACCTTTCTCCCTTGTATAGTTTTTGAACAAGAGCAATTAAAAGATATCCTTGTATTTGAAAAAAAAACTATTTTGGGGGGAAATGGTCTCCAAAAAAATTTATAACGTGCTTGTATTGATATTTTCTCTGGTAATAATGTCTTTCAGATCAACTTCTAGCAGATAAGCTACTCACCGACCTGAATTTAGGTTATGTTCAATATTAAGGACCCTTCAAGGATCATAATCCAAGGATACCTCTAACTATTGTAAAAGTCATCGGATCTCAACAAACCATATTTCATTCTTTTCAGCTCATCAAGGCGGTCTAAATTCATATATCATATGTCAAATTTGGTCAAAATTGTGGAAAATAACTCCTGAGAGAATATTGACTTTTCCATCATATACCAGAAAAATCTCTTTTTTTGCTTACAAATGAGTATATTCTCGAAGTCCTCCGTTAAAAAATAATGAAAATACACTAAAAATGTAGCTAAATTCTTCCTCTTCAATCTCCTATAAATAAGTTTAATGGCATCACGCATTTGAAATAGTTGCATCAACTTAAATAAATGGTGAAATTCAAAACATCTATTTTTTAATGAATTGTCTATCAATCAATAGCCTCTAAATCAAGAATGGAGCAAGATTAAGTCACGTATTGACTCAAATTGGGCTCAAATTGTAGAGAAAGATTAGTTCTACATGCTAAATTGTCTCATTTACCTCTTGAATCACTTTGTTCAATTACAATATGATTGAAAAGTGAAATGAGTAGAATTATGGACCATTCTTTACCTTATAAGAACTAATATTTTTTCCTCCTCTTAAACAGATAATTGTAGTAATATTATATGCAAATGAGAGATAAAGTTGTGTATAAAAATTAAAGACCAATTACAATTCATTATCATCAAGGACTTTGAAGATCTACTCATTTGTATGCAAAAAAAGACATTTTTTTTTATATGATGGAAAAGTCAATATTCTCTCAGGAGTTATTTTCCACAACTTTGACCAAATTTGACATATGATATATGAATTTAGACTGCCTTGATGAGCTGAAAAGAATGAAATATGGTTTGTTGAGATCTGATGACTTTTACAATAGTTAGAGGTATCCTTGGATTATGATCCTTGAAGGGTCCTTAATATTGAACATAACCTAAATTCAGGTCGGTGAGTAGCTTATCTGCTAGAAGTTGATCTGAAAGACATTATTACCAGAGAAAATATCAATACAAGCACGTTATAAATTTTTTTGGAGACCATTTCCCCCCAAAATAGTTTTTTTTCAAATACAAGGATATCTTTTAATTGCTCTTGTTCAAAAACTATACAAGGGAGAAAGGTCTACTTGGTCTCAAATTGTAGAGGACAAAATTATCCCCAGAGGGATTTTGAATTGAACAACTCAAAGGAATATGTCAAAAGATCTGAGCAAGCAAAAACTGAAAATACTCAATTATAGTTTTTCTTGAAAATTAACCTATTTTTTGAAAAATTGTAACTCGGTTTCTAGTGAAGATCAAGAGATGATTCTACCACCATTCTATTGCAAATTTTATTTACTAAAAAAAAGGTTCAGAAAGTTTTTCGTCCGACGCTTTGTTTTAACGTTATTCCAATGAAACCAAAAAATGAGCAAAATTTTCCAATATGGCGGCCAAAAAAACAACTTTCAGACACGAGTTGAGAGTGGGATTTTTTACACGTTAGATAGGGGGGTGTCAGCTACCATTTCCACCATAAAACATCTTTGTTGCAATTAGTTCCAGGTTGACCCCTGTTTTGAGTTAGAATGACTCAACTATTTCTGTCTCATAAAGCTGATTAAAAAAATGACATGAAACAAATTTACCTCAAGTGAATAGAATATTGGAATAGTCCAATGCTATTCCTTTAAAACCAAAACTTTGCTCCTAATTTAATGATTTTGATATAGAAATTGATTTATTATTATGAATATATTTAATAATAAATATCAATCATTATTTTTATAGTGAGATTTGAACAGGAATCATTATTGTTGCTAAAATATCATCATAACATACAAAGAAAATCGTAAACAAACTATTTCACCTTTAGTCTGTTTGAGCCTAGCATGCAATGTGATGGAAACCACTATTTCCATAAGACAGAGTAGGTTTGAATGTAACACACTAAGCGCCTTACCACCATATCAGTTGAACCAAATATAAATTAATTTATGGTCTAATCAATATATGGTCGCATTTTTCATTATCTCATTTTTTAGTCTTGATATGTTCCAGATACTTTTGATAATATATGCCTAGTAATAATTCTAGTCCTCTTTATTTAGAACTGCCCTCTAAAAGTCAATGAGAGTTCCTTGTTCCCTGGTGTAAAATAATTTGATGAGCTGTAATTACAGAGTTTTTTTCAAAATATCCTGGTACCTAAATAGCCTGAAGTTGTACAAAACAAATGTCTCTAAAATCTTAATTAAGGAGAAAAAACACTCAATTCATAGTGTAAATTTTGATTTAAAAGTGACTGAAAAATACAATTTAATTCTTTATTATCAATTCTGATAAAAACAATATCTCTGAGGTAGAATATAAAATGAAATAAGGATATTCTCAACGTTATATTCGATGCATAATATGATGCTTTTCAGCCAGTTTCATCAATTTTAATGTGAAATTTTATTAAAATTATTTCATCCAATCTTAAACAATGAAGTGAATTGTTTCTCAATTAACAGTATGGATCATTCCTCATGGCAATCTTAACACACTCATTCACCTATCTTCTTCTACACTAAGTCCTATTTTTTCCAGTTGGAATTCATTTTCCATTGTGATATTGAATTTGATAGCTTTTAATCAACCATTAATTGTTTTGCATTGTTTGAAATTTGATGGTAATTTGTTACAGACAACGTTGGCTGGTCAGGAGAGAGATCAAGCATCAGAGTATAATGCATTGTCTCAATGCAGGGAAAAGGCAGAAATAGATTCCACCACATTGATCGAACAGGAAGAAGTGTGTGGTAAGAAATTCCATTATGTTATTTGCCAATTCAAATTTCATTTTATACAATAAAAAAATTGGACGTAAATTTAAGTTCTATTGTCAGAAAATTATTAGGCTTTTGTCATTAATACATAGTTATTGTCTTTGATAATTGTCCTGCGTTCAGCTCAAAATCTGAAACACCTGCAGGAAGGCTTTGTAACTATTTGAACAATATTCACATTTTTGTGCTATTTCACAAATTTGAGAAATTCATCCATGAAATATTAGTTTTTTGAGTAATTTAACTAGTAGAGTTGACAATTCTCATCGAACCAAAATTTATTATAAAAGAAGACAAATAGTAGAGATGCAATAATCATGAAGGAAAAATCATGCTATTGCCCAAAACATCTTTAATTCCTGGGTTAGGCACATAATAAATCGTTTAAATTCACATTTTTCATTATTATTATGAATATTTGTTTCTGCTAAAGATGTTCACTCCAAGAAAAGAAAATATAATCCAGAAGTGACTAATCAATTTTTAATTTGGGAACAATGATAATTATTTTATTGTCAATCATATTTAATGAAATCATTGACACCCAATATTGAGCTCATTTGTGTTCCCGTCACTGCTTTCATGGTAATAATCCCATTCACTCCTGGTATTTTCAGATTCCCATTCCATTGAAGAATATGCTGTTGATACAGGATTTGAAGACAGCAAGGACAGATTGAGTTTGATTTCTTTGGAAGGAGACAGCATTCGGTCTGTAAATGTCTCAAATGGACAATCAGTGTGTGTTGAAGATGCCAAACAGACAACAGCTGCTGAGAATAATCAGCCAACTAATCAAGGTCTACAGCAGCCTCACAGATGTGCTCATTGTAGCTATCAATCTCCCACAATTGGAAGTTTGCTGAGACATATCAGAAGAACTCATTCTACTGGGGAGGAAAGCAATCTTGTTCAACAAAACTAACAATTTCTTGTTCAACGAACAATCTGTTCAATGACATCAGGATTAACAAGGAACATAAATGTAATTTTTGTGAATACAAGACTACTAAATCAAGTGCTTTGAAGACACATGTTATGACACACACAGGGGACAAACCTTACATATGTGAGTTTTGTGATTATAAGACTACTCATTCAAGTGCTTTGAAGACACATGTCATGACACACACAAGTGAGAAACCATTCGTTTGTGAGTTTTGTGATTATAAGACAACTTATTCAAGTGCTTTGAAGAAACATATCATGACACACACAGGGGATAAACCTTTCAGTTGTCATTTCTGTGAATACAAGACTACTCATTCTAGTGCTTTGAAGACACATGTCATGACCCACACAGGGGACAAACCATTCATCTGTGAGTTTTGTGATTATAAGACTACTAATTCAAGTGCTTTGAAGACACATGTCATGACACACAGGGGAAAAACCTTACATATGTGAGTTGTGTGATTATAGGACCAATTTATCAAGTAATTTGAAGAAGCATCTTAGGTCACATGCAAACTAATATTCTCCAACTCTCACTATTTGAGTGTCTAGTCTTACAAGCTGTTAATTAATTTACCTGCTGAATATTTTCCACAACAGTGTTTCTGAATTTCCTAATTAATCAATACTATTAGTGTAGGGAATGTGTGGCAGGCATTTCCATTTATGCACCTCCTCTGTGTCCCCACCATTTCCAAGAAACATGACGCTGTGTCTGTATTAAACTTATTTGTCATTGGTAGAGACAGTACAGGCTACAGAGACTGTATAGTCACAGTCACAGTGTAGCCATTGAGTGTTACATTTGTGATTGGCAAGCTTGGTCAAAACTTACCCACAAACTTTATCAACTCTCATTAGATCTCAATTGAAATGCTTCTCAAATCATAATTATGTTGTTTTGAAAAGATTGATTCTTAGCTTCACTTTGCTTTATCCAGTGTTATTTTCTATCAATTTAAAGCTTTCAAATCAAAATAGTTCATAAAAAAAAGATTATTTTAATCTCATCTCTGTGTAAAGGAGCACCACACACCAATGGCTATATTGATATACAGTCTCTGTAGCTATGAGTTGTGGTGAATTGATTGGTGTGCGTCTCCATAATTTGTAATATTATATAATGTAAATTTGAAAAGTTGGGGGCTCCACCTCTTCCCAAAACGGGAAGAAAAGTATTACAAATTACTGGAGATGCCTCTTTCAGATGGTAGAGCAAAGAATTTCAATATTAGCTAAAGGTTTATGAAAGATTTATGAAACAAAATGTACGAATAAAGACTTTAATTAAGATATATACGAATTTTAATGTTTTAATAAATCGTAACTAAAAAAAGAGGTTTCTTAAATTTATTTCCAAACATCAATTGATGAATAATTTGTTTAAAAACAGAAACTGAAAAAATGTGTTTTCATTTATAATAATTTTAGAGTGTTTATATATTTAATTTGGTTGAGGATCATCCTCTTAAGTTTTTTAAAAAGGTTACATCAATATCCTGAAAACAAATAATTAAATTAAGAAAAGATTAAATTTATTTTGACGATACCCCATCCTTGGCTAACCAGAGGGAAGGTCCAGGTCCAGTCCAGTCAGAGTCTTCAGGAGGCACAAACATGACTAACTCCAGAAAAGAAAAAGTGGAAAAATCTAATATGAAAAATTACTGGCGGGTGGGGAGACTGAAAAGTTCCACCACTTAGCAGCTCAGAGCCTTTTCATCCAGTCAGCACAAATTTGCTTCCTGGTGATCTGGCTTATATAATGTATATAAATTATGAAACGGAATAAATTTTAAATTTTTATGTGCTTGGGGAGCTGTCAAAACCTGTGGTTTATGACATCTCCCCCTCCTTCGCTTTGACAGCCGACTCTGGCTGTCCATTCTGGCCATTTACATTGGTTTTATGTGAAATGAATTCTTATTTATTTATTAATCCTAAAAATTGAAATTAATGAAATCCTATAAAATAAAGAAAACAATTCAAAGTATTGGAATATTTCACTTAAACCTAGACGTTATTACTATTCTAGTATTGTAAATGGACTTCATGCTGAAATTATAGAACTACCACATGTAGGCCTATGAAGTTTATAATTGAATAATCAATTTATTCAAGAAGTTTATAGAGTTTATTTGATACATTTTCTAATAGTGTGTGAGTTACACTTAACTTGATATTTTATATATAACTTTTTTTTCTTCTTGATAGAAATATTTTTTATTTCTAATGTCAAATAACTCAAACATATACAATACAAGCCATTCAAATTATACTTAATAATACGAAATAAATTGATAATAGAATAGGCCTAACCATTCTACAGCGGTCTTCACTCTTTTTTTTAATACCCTAAATTTAAATAACATGATAAAAAAGTAAAAAAATTCTAATTCTAAACATAATACTTGGTGGAGTAGATGAAAATTTAAAAAAATTATTTATTGAATATTTCATATTAGTGTCATTTGCTCAGCTAAATAATATTCATTTTATGTCTTTCTTTGATGGTTTTTAATTTATTATTTTCTTCTCATTATTTAATTATTGCATTTCATACATAGTTACACCAGGTCGTGCTACCAGTTGAAGGCGAACTGTCATTATGTAAATTTTCCATAATATTATTATTGCTATAAGAGTGAGTAAGCACAACCAAACAAAAAATAAATACTTAATAAAAGAAGCTGAGTGTAAAACATCAGTCCATGAGGAAGGCAATTCTACTTTCTCAAAAGTATCAGTTGAAATGTGATTGTGAATGAAAAAAGTTGGTATATTCATGTGCCAATCATCATTAAAAATGTCAGAAAAATTATTGAAGTTTGTATTTTGAAGAGGCTCAAAAGGATTGATTTTGATTGATTTTACATTGAGCCAATGAAGAGGAAGGAAGTGATTGAGGATTGGTAAGCTGGGTATTCTAGAATCACAAGGGAAAGTGGTTCGAATCAAGGTAGTGGTTCCCATCTCCAGAGAGCAATGACATGGTAGCAGAATATGTGTTGTCCCTGGTAAATTTGTTGCGAGTTCATGTTTGATGGTCCCATTGCATATGATGTTTGTATTAGGTTGAATGCTCGATACATAAAAACTTGCTGGATTCTCTTCAACAATGGAGGTGGTGTTAAAATCAGTCTCACATGTGAAATGACAAAATTCTTGAAGTTCGCCCAAAGTTGAAGATGAGATTAGATGGGATGCGCATGTAGAAGTGAGGTCATCTGATTGTTGTAGCCTTGGAATGTAGCAAAGTTTTGTTTTTTCTGGATTGCATTGTTTCAAGTGGTCGTCGGTAATCACAGCTGTCCTGTTGTGACCTTTTGCAATTTATAGTTTCTTCTGTTTCAATGTACACTTTTTATCTTTCCATGTTAATGGCGTCGGAATGTAGGTGAATAATTTCATTTCCTCTTCTTTTGAAATTATTGGAATTTTCATCGTCAACTGTATTGTTTCTTCTTTAAAGTTACAACTTGTGAGTTTCAAGCTGTAATATTCTTGTAGAGAAGTCATTGGTACTGCCAAACTGTAGTTATTGGATGATAATTTGTTCTGCTACTAAACTCTTTTAGTTTGGCTCTTGTTTTCACTTGCCCAATTTTGCGTGAAGTCAACAACTAGCTTTGATTGAACTGATTGTGATTTTCTTGTCAACAACCTGTAACTTGACCTTGCAGAGTGACAGCACTGTTGAAGTGCCGGTGCAATCAGCTGTTATTTCTTGGGCGCGTCCTACTGTCACCATAGCAACCGCCCAGCAATAAACTGTCAAACTCTGTCACTGCGTCATCTGTCTGTCAACTGTCATCTGTCACTCCGACCCTTCTCTACCGTAATCCCGGCTCCACACGCTGGCCGAGCGCAGGCGATATCAGGCGAGCGCGAGCGTGTGGATGGTCCGCTTGCCTGCGATCGCCTCCGCTCCGCTCGACTGGCCGGCGCTCGCTATTTTGTCGGTCTCTGACCAAAGATCAAAGGAGGCGAGCGCCAAGCGAGTCGATGCGAAATCTTCCATCCACACGCTCGTTCTCGAGTGTCCCTGGACACGTGACCTACTACGTCACTTTTGTTTGTATTTTGACAGCGGCTCATAATAATACAGTAGTTTCACAGCACTGTAATAAAGATGGATTTTTCAAATGAGAATGTGCTCAAGTTTTTGGAAATTTATCAGGGTGAATCGGTAATTTGGGACCCGAAACATAAGTTTCACAAGGACAAAAATAAGGTAAGTAAATAAAGTGTTTTTCTTGGTTCTGGAGTGAAAAAATCTGTAAAATAGAGAATATATTAGCCTACCTCTTTTTATATCCATTTGATTCTATGAAGCTTGATATACCCTACATTAATTTATTCCAAGCTTGATTATTATATTTATCAAATTGAAAGAATGCAAAATACTAATTTTATATGATTACAAACACAGTCCACAACTTCTTTCTTCAAAATAGCTCATAACAAGAACAGCCCCTGAAGGGTGTAAATGAAACTGGCAACCAGCTGGTAGGCCTAGGCCCTTATTGGGCTGTTGAGCCATTGACAAACCAAAAGAGGTACCGTAACGTGTGTGGTTAGCACGTTGATCCTCTCAACCATAAGCCAGTTTTCGTAACCAAGTGATGGCGCAGAACACCTCTGAATAACATCCAGTTAATCAGTAAAACAATTCATCCATTGATAATTAGGCTACCAACTATTCCTCCAGAGACAGGAAATGACTGACGATCTTGACTAACGACAGCCAATCTCCCAAAGGAGGGTAATGAAACCATATTAATGTTACAAGTAGGGACTACGTACAATATCTATATTTTACAAAGGGGCACCTGACCCCTGCGCCGCCAATACACAGACATGGTAAGCTTTGTATTGTAAGTTTTGTAAGCTTTATTGTTATTTGTAAGCTTATAAAGTGGTAATCTGCAACTATTTTGTAGGTTGGAAGTCACACCGAGCTAACCTATGAGCAAGATTTTTGGTACGGTACTTACTTTGTCCGACTCCGTTGACTGACGTCATCCACCATCTTCTCTTCTTGTACGGTTTTCTCGTTTTAATCTTATTTTTTTAAACAC
>CM029547.1:41738625-41835305 GCA_017141385.1 Sogatella furcifera | reverse complement strand
AATACTTAATAAAAGAAGCTGAGTGTAAAACATCAGTCCATGAGGAAGGCAATTCTACTTTCTCAAAAGTATCAGTTGAAATGTGATTGTGAATGAAAAAAGTTGGTATATTCATGTGCCAATCATCATTAAAAATGTCAGAAAAATTATTGAAGTTTGTATTTTGAAGAGGCTCAAAAGGATTGATTTTGATTGATTTTACATTGAGCCAATGAAGAGGAAGGAAGTGATTGAGGATTGGTAAGCTGGGTATTCTAGAATCACAAGGGAAAGTGGTTCGAATCAAGGTAGTGGTTCCCATCTCCAGAGAGCAATGACATGGTAGCAGAATATGTGTTGTCCCTGGTAAATTTGTTGCGAGTTCATGTTTGATGGTCCCATTGCATATGATGTTTGTATTAGGTTGAATGCTCGATACATAAAAACTTGCTGGATTCTCTTCAACAATGGAGGTGGTGTTAAAATCAGTCTCACATGTGAAATGACAAAATTCTTGAAGTTCGCCCAAAGTTGAAGATGAGATTAGATGGGATGCGCATGTAGAAGTGAGGTCATCTGATTGTTGTAGCCTTGGAATGTAGCAAAGTTTTGTTTTTTCTGGATTGCATTGTTTCAAGTGGTCGTCGGTAATCACAGCTGTCCTGTTGTGACCTTTTGCAATTTATAGTTTCTTCTGTTTCAATGTACACTTTTTATCTTTCCATGTTAATGGCGTCGGAATGTAGGTGAATAATTTCATTTCCTCTTCTTTTGAAATTATTGGAATTTTCATCGTCAACTGTATTGTTTCTTCTTTAAAGTTACAACTTGTGAGTTTCAAGCTGTAATATTCTTGTAGAGAAGTCATTGGTACTGCCAAACTGTAGTTATTGGATGATAATTTGTTCTGCTACTAAACTCTTTTAGTTTGGCTCTTGTTTTCACTTGCCCAATTTTGCGTGAAGTCAACAACTAGCTTTGATTGAACTGATTGTGATTTTCTTGTCAACAACCTGTAACTTGACCTTGCAGAGTGACAGCACTGTTGAAGTGCCGGTGCAATCAGCTGTTATTTCTTGGGCGCGTCCTACTGTCACCATAGCAACCGCCCAGCAATAAACTGTCAAACTCTGTCACTGCGTCATCTGTCTGTCAACTGTCATCTGTCACTCCGACCCTTCTCTACCGTTAAACCCACTCCTGCGTATCGTGGAGTGTTTAACCTTGAAAATGTAATTATGAGCGTGCGCACAGTATTACCAACACCTACTAATACATCAGGCCCCACAACTGATTTAATGTCGTCATAACAAGTAGATGGATTTTCTCTAGGATGACAGTGAAGTTTCCTATCATATCACTGTAAACTCTTCAACTTTCCTTGCTCCATTGATACTTCAATGACTGAAATGCATTCTTATCTCTCAATAAAAGACGTTGTCTTTCATTTAGTAGTATTGAATTAGAATTGAAGCACTTTATTTCACTAATGCAATAATTTACTCATGACTTAGCTTGCTGCCTTTGCTGGATATGTCAGCCTAACAAATTCAATTCATTTCAACTGAAATACTCAAGGATATAACAATATAATATAAGAAATGGAAAGCTGGATTAATATAATAAATTATTTTCATTATCAGCCTTGATGAATGGTACCTATAATTTGCAGTAACTCGAAAAATCTAGAATATGTTTTCTATAATCTATGTTTGTGGAATATAATAATTAATGGTAATTATAAGTATTAATTAATACTCTGATCGGTGGTTGTGAGTGATAAGCCTCTGAAGGAATATCAACCCCACCACCAAATCAGGGGTACCAATTTTATAGGGAAGAGGCTTTTAAGGACTTGATTCACAAATAAATCTGTGGTAGAGGAACAGAGAAACCCTTCAAACGGATAAATTTGCATCCAAATCAGTAAAATCATTCCACTTTATTGATATTATATAGACAGTTGACATTTAAATGCATATTGCCTCAAATCAACACTTCAAATTTCATTTATGAAATAGTTCCAAAATATAACTAGATTCTCACTACATTCCTTGTCAAAAACTATTTTATAGTCACTTTTATGTGTTCTTGGACCCGTTTTGAAAAATTTTAACAACTTTAGCCTTTTCATACACTTTCTAATTTAACACCATAGCCAGTAGGCCCATTCAATTAATAGTTGACACTCCATTTTTCTTTATTCACTTTTCCAATTTTGAAAAGGTTTGTTCTTCATCCTTAAGTTCTTGAGCATTATGCTTATCTGGTTTGTATCAATGATCACAAATTCTTTGTTAGGTATTAATAATCAATTCTTGTCATCATTTAGTACAGGAGAACCACACTATTATTTTCCAAAAGAGCTCTTTCCTTTTCATTGTAAGCTTTTTCTACTTCAATGATATCTTTTCCATCAAAATTCCTTCCTGATACCTGAAACAAGAATTTATAAGCATTATAAATGAAATCAAGAGTTGATGGAATGTTCTAGGTAGGCTACTTTTCTATGAATTGCTAATTCAGATGCATAAATTTATATCAATTGAAATAGTTTTAATACAAAATCACCTGCTGTGTACTTTTTTAATACAGACAATAGAGCTAGATATAGTTCTCTACTTGAGCTACAAAACATCAAATTTTTGAAAATGAGTCATTTACTTCATTACCTACTTTTCATGCTAGGCCTACTTTTTGGGATGAAGAGAAAAAATTCTTATGAGTGAAAGAGAGAACTATTCCTTATAATTTTTAAATCACCTATCATAATCTACCTTTAGATTTGTAAACAAAATAACTTGTTGCAAGGTTAGTACCATATAGGTACCTACTTCATCACAAAACTATTCTACTCTGTAGCCTATTTTATATTTAAACTTGTATTGGAAGATTTTTCATACAATATCTTTATTGTTACATGTTTTTTTAACATTTTTAGGGTAATTAATAGCAATATTTAGAATGGAAATAATGAGAAAACTCACCTCAAAAATTCCTGTATAATTGAAATGTGTTCTTTGGATTCATTTTTGTTTTAGGCTATTTTTTGTAAAAAAAAACATTTCCGCTACAATAATGACACGGCAGTAAAGTTTCATGTTTCAAAATGTCAAATCCACCATCAACTCACTCACTTTATAGAAAAAATTGAAGAAAATTATGAATAAACTCTATTCAATGCAATAAATGTTAAATATTGCAATAATGGAATTTGTATTTTGTTGCTTATCACATGGAATGGGGTTGAATAAAAATGTAAACAAACATTAGCGCTCTTATCTTGTCTATCTACCGTCCATCTACTAATGATGACGTGAGAGCTTCAGTTGTGGGGCCTGATGTATTAGTAGGTATTGGTATTACGGCTATCTACTGTAGTATCTTTCTGTTTCTGGCCTACAGCTTCGAGTGTTGAACTAATCTGCGTAAACAATCAATTCAACAACTAATAAGTGAACGGACTTTGAGTGCGCTTTTCAATTTGAAAGAAATCCAGTCACTGTTATGAGTAATATTGAGAAGCCTCCTATACTGTTTCTTCTCATATACTTTTATTCTTAATGATTGTTATTCCCCATTCTATGCGAACTTTTGCGAATAAACAATCAAATATTTTATGGTACCATGAATACAATCATAATAGCATATATAGTTTCTAGTCACCAATCACAATTATTGTTTCAATCTAAAGTTAAATAATCTAATTAAAAGTTTGTCACTCTCCAGCTGGTTATTTACAAAACATGGCAGACCTAAAAATCACGTCTACTTCAAAGGGGAATTCTAAGTTGGAATATGAAGGCTTCTACTACAGGAAAGATTGGCTTTTGGCCTCCGGTCAAATAACTTGGAGGTGTATGAGCAAATCATGCAGTGCTTCACTGAAAACGGACTCTAATTGTAGGAAGATTGTGAAATTGGGAGCGATAAAACATATCCATCCCCCTATTAATGGACAGAGCTCAAATGATGATCCTGGTCACTCTTCATCTTCTTTTGTGGAGAACAGCTTTAATGGGGGTGATAACGCAGGTTGCTGCTCAAAGCCGAACGATTCTATACGGGTGGAAAACTCCATTTCGTCTTGCTCTACTAGCGCAACAGAACTTGTCTCCTCAGGTGGTATTGGTGAGTCGGAGATTGTATGAGAAAATATTACTCTTAGAGAGGAGCTGGACAAACTGCGAGATGAATGGGAAGCGGCTATAAATCGATCAATTCATAATGACTTGAAATTGATGAGTCTGACGGATAAATCAGTGAACGATTGCAGTACTCAAACGGAATTGGAATATATGAATGATAAAGGGGTTTATTCTGAATGCCGGTCAGAGCCGAAGTTAGCAAATGGAAAATGCATCACTGTTGGCGAGACTCAAACGGGTAGGGTTCGATTAGTCCAGTGCTCGATTAGTCCAGTTTTTCAAATATATAAGTTGTTTTATGAGAGTGGTTCGATTAGTCCAGTTTTTCCTGTACTAATCAAGGCAGTGTATTTCAATTTGTCTAGAGGTTCGATTAGTACAGTAAAGTTGGTTTATTAGGTAGGATGTGCAAGGCACTCGATTAGTCCAGTTTAGCCAATTCATGCGACCTGCTGAACCGGTTATAATATGTGGAATCAACTATATCACTCTCTCAGCATTACACTAGAGACGCTGCCATAATCGCCGACGGCAAAAGTTATCGATCAGTTCAAGTAGCTAGCAAACTCTGACGTCCACTTTGACGCCGTCTAGTTATAGTCAATTCCTTGTCAACGCATATAGTGGATTCACCACCTGGTACGAATTCAGTACGTCAACTGTACTAATCAAGGCACTGTATTAATCGAGACGCAGGGCTTCGATTAGTCCAGTGCCTCGATTAGTCCAGTTCTGGACTAATTGAGGCACTCGCTCATCTCATTGAAGAACTGGACTAATCGAGTCAATGTATTAATCAAACCCCTGCGCCTCAATTAGTCCAGGTGCCTCGATTAGTCCAGTTTTTCAGTTTCTTAATGTAGAATAGGAACTGGACTAATTGAGCACTGGACTAATCGAGTAATCCCCACTCAGGGTAGGGTTTGATTAGTCCAGTACTCGATTAGTCCAGTTTTTCAAATATATAAGTTGTTTTATGAGAGTAGTTTGATTAGTCCAGTTTTTCCTGTACTAATCGAGGCAGTGTATTTCAATTTGTCTAGAGGTTTGATTAGTACAGTAAAGTTGGTTTATTAGGTAGGATGTGCAAGGCACTTGATTAGTCCAGTTTAGCCAATTCATGCGACCCGCTGAACCGGTTATAATATGTGGAATCAACTATATCACTCTCTCAGCGTTACACTAGAGACGCTGCCATAATCGCCGACGGCAAAAGTTATCGATCAGTTCAAGTAGCTAGCAAACTCTGACGTCAGGTTTCCAGTAAAACTCTGACGCTATGATAGTCCAGTAAAATAATGGTAGTTTTGTCAGACAAGTGGTGCGAAAGTTTTTTTTCCAATTGTTTTATATTATGACTGTATTCCAGTGCGCTGAATCCAAAATTGAAGTTTTCTGCCGTCCTAGGGTACAGCTTCACCCTTAAAAATTGAAAAAACCCTTAAATTTTGGTAAATTTTTGTTTCTGATTTTTCAATTGATATTGTTTATTTATGGAAAAAATATTCAGTTAAAGATTATAGTCAATAAAATTACTTGGAAAATTTGAGGTCACACATTGAATTTTGATCTATTCTTTTAGAGCTGATACGTACCAAAAAGGGGTAGATTAAGTCAGTCTTTGAAAATCCAAGTCAAAACCTTTGGATTTCGCAACAAGTAGGCTTACTTGGAATATAGGCTAAATGAATGTGCTCTTGTAAAAACACTTGTATAATAGGAATGTATGATCAATTTCGTATAAATTGCATTCTCAATTTCATAAATTGGAGGACGGGGAGGGGGTTACCGGTAGGAAAATAGCCACGGGAAAAATTAATTAATAATAATAAATTTTTATTTCTCAGTAAGCAAACTAGTACAAAGAAAACATTGAACCTCCACAAAATGTATACATTGAGGTACTCTAAAAAATATAGTTGAGATATGATTTCCAAATTTACTGAGAATAAGAGGCACTCCCGAGAAAATTCTATGTGGGAGATGCCATCAAAGTTCAAAATTTTAAAATTATTTCTCTTGCAATAAATAAGTAAAATTATAGAAAATTCACCACTACACGGTAAGGACGACTCCTCAGACACTGATCCATGTGGAAGACCAAAGGAGTAAGTAAATCTCCGTAACAGGCAAGGCAAGAGTATTGAAGACTTGAGGAGGAAGCGTCATTTTGGCAGCAAATTTTGGCTCCACAGTTCATTTTGAAGAGAGAAAAAGTTAGCCTATAATATAAATGTTCAGCTAGGTACTTGAAATCTAAAATTATATTTGCTATTAGTCCTGTATTATTCACTACTCCCGTGCTAAGAATCATTGTATGTAGGCTAAGTTACTACTAAATACCTACCACAAGTACCGTATTCATTCTTGTATAGTTCATTTCTTAAAAATGCTGGCTGACTATAATGAATTCCTTTAAGCTTAAGAGAGCATTCAGGGTGCTTCCTTATCTCATCTGGTTATGGGCGCCTTTAAATGATCTTGAAAAATGTTGAATACTTTCAATATAGCCTACATTATCTTGATAAGATGTAATATTATACATAAATTGTTGAAAAATTAAGAATGTTGTATATAAATTGGTAGTAGTGTTAATTGAATTAGCTATTAAGTTATGAATTGAAAAATCAGTGTCTTTCTAATGGTATAGCGATTTATAGCGATATGTCTTTCATTTATAGCGACTTACATTCATTGTTGAGTAGATCAATAAAGAACATGTATATGTATATAACTTACTTCAAAAACACCCAGTAACTTCTCTTCATATTTGCGAGAATGGCCATGAAGAAGGAAATAATAATATCTTTGCTTCTCGTTATCACTATATAGTTAGTTGACTGAATGAATTGTATTCTGATTATGCTTAGTTTGAGGAATGATGAATACAGTTACATACCGTAATAATACATACCAATCAAATTCCAATTACATTTTCAAAAAAAAAAAAATGATTATTCATGAAACATCATTTTATGCACTTCATAAGACTTGCAGAATATAGCTCAGAATGAACTTAATTCTATAAAATAATCATTAATAGCCAAAATTAAATGTGACAACTTGATTTTGTAGTTTGAATTTATTCATGACATAATAGCTAGCATGGATGATAATAATAATAATAATACTCTAAATACCATAGATATAAATAAATGTCATTTATATTTATTTAAATGTCATAATATATAAATACTAACAAAATTGAATTTGTGGAGAATTAAGGTGCAAAGGGAAAAAACTTTGGTCCGAGTTCTGATAAGCAAGAGGACCCAAGTTCGATCCTTGACCAGGGAACAATATTTTCGAACGCAGTACTATCACATAGATACGGCACCCCGTCTATTAAAGGAGACGTAAAGCCGTCGGTCTTGACTGCCTAAAAACCAGTCGCCATCTCCCATTAGCCCCGCACAGGCCTAGGAGCCTATGCGAGCATCAGTCCCAGAAAAAAGACTATATAACTGATAAAAGAGGAAATGAAAAGAAAATTAAGAAATCAAGTTCTATATTTTATACAATAAGTGTTTCATCAAAAATTTAACATAATGGAAGCGATAATGATATTGAACTGTATGACCTTTAATGGCACATTGTAATTACGTAAGTCCCTCATGTTTCAAAAACAAAATATTTGCTCTTCAATTTAACCACATCTTGTCAATTTCACTTGAATTTCATAGTTACCCGGTATGCGTGCAATCAGATAAATTGTGATTGTCAAATAGTTATGCAATCTGACTATAATATATCTTGGTGTATTACTAGATGAGAAACTTGAGAAAAGATAGAGAGAAGGGAGAGTAAAATGAGAGAAGGAAGAGAAGCACAGGATAAAGAGGGTAAATGGATAAGAGATAGAGAGAATAGTAAAATGAGAAAAGAGAAAGGAAAAAGTGGATTGAAAAGTGAATGAGGCAGTGAAATGATTGAAAAGAATGAGAGAGAAGGATAAAGAAAATAAAACGAGAGAGGAGATAGAGGAGAGGTTAAAGAGAGAGTAAAATACGAGAAGGTGAATAGAATAACTTTATCCATGTACATTAATATTATAGATGATAAAATATGACTACTTCGTTACAGCATTGAAACGGCGAAGTTAGGACCAAGTCCTGCCTTGCACTTGACCAACAGGATAAAGAGACCGATATGAGTAATTAATCTAATTTAATGAAAGCGAAAAGGCACTCATTTATAGAGTCTGATGATCATTGTAGTAATTTCTCGCTATTTACTGTAGTCTGTGCAAGGAAGAAATACATTCTGGCTAGATGGGGAAATGACTCCAGCTTGGTCAATATTTGCTCAAAAAGTAAAATTTTGGTCTTAAATTGAAGATCAGAATGTTTCCTACAATTTGAGACCAAATCTATGATTTTTAACCGATATTGTCCAAGCGGAAGTTATTTTCCCAAGTCGCCAAAATGCCTTCTTTGCTTGGAGAGACTTTACATCACTATCAGCAATAATACTATAGAATGTTGATGTAGCCTAGTATAATAGTCTGTCTAAGCAAAGAAGACCCCCTGGCAAGATGAGAAAATGACTTCTGCTCGGTCAATATTGGTTCAAAAATTATTGATCTAGTCTCAATCGTAGAAAACATTCTGATCTACAATTTGAGACAAAATTAATATTTTTTGAACCAATATTGACCGAGCTGGAGTCACTTTCCCATCTTGCCACACGGTCTTCTTTGCTTGGACAGACATGCGCATACAAGTGTAGGTTTCTTGGAACTTCAAAAGGCTTTGAACGTTTGATCTAAGACAACAATTCACACAGAGAAGAAGCAAAGAAGACATTCTCGCAAGATGGGGAAATGCCTCCAGCTCGGTCAATATTGCTTCAAAAATCAAAAATCGAATTTCAAATTGTAGAAAACATTCTAATCTACAATTTGAGACCAAATTTATAATTTTTGAATCAATATTGACCAAGCTGGAGTCATTCTCTCAACTTTTAAGAATGTATTTTTTCTTCCGCGTGCAATTATCAACCAATCACATGCCTTCGTGCCAAGTCTTTCTAAGCCGGGAGATTTAAAATGACTGAAATCGCCCGATCGGTTTTTTGGATCTGGGGGGGGGGGGAAGAGGAGCCTTGGAAAAATTCTACAAAAAACAGGAACATATAGAACTTGATTTCTTAATTTTCTTTTCATTTCCTCTTTTATCAGTTATATAGTCTTTTTTCTGGGACTGATGCTCGCATAGGCTCCTAGGCCTGTGCGGGGCTAATGGGAGATGGCGACTGGTTTTTAGGCAGTCAAGACCGACGGCTTTACGTCTCCTTTAATAGACGGGGTGCCGTATCTATGTGATAGTACTGCGTTCGAAAATATTGTTCCCTGGTCAAGGATCGAACTTGGGTCCTCTTGCTTATCAGAACTCGGACCAAAGCTTTTTCCCTTTGCACCTTTTTTCTCCACAAATTCAATTTTGTTAGTATTTATATATTATGACATTTATATAAATATAAATGACATTTATTTATATCTATGGTATTTAGAGTATTATTATTATTATTATCATCCATGCTAGCTATTATGTCATGAATAAATTCAAACTACAAAATCAAGTTGTCACATTTAATTTTGGCTATTAATGATTATTTTATAGAATTAAGTTCATTCTGAGCTATATTCTGCAAGTCTTATGAAGTGCATAAAATGATGTTTCATGAATAATCATTTTTTTTTTTTGAAAAATGTAATTGGAATTTGATTCGTATGTATTATTACGGTATGTAACTGTATTCATCATTCCTCAAACTAAGCATAATCAGAATACAATTCATTCAGTCAACTAACTATATAGTGATAACGAGTAGCAAAGATATTATTATTTCCTTCTTCATGGCCATTCTCGCAAATATGAAGAGAAGTTACTGGGTGTTTTTGAAGTAAGTTATATACATATACAAGTTCTTTATTGATCTACTCAACAATGAATGTAAGTCACTATAAATGAAAGACATATCGCTATAAATCGCTATACCATTAGAAAGACACTGATTTTTCAATTCATAACTTAATAGCTAATTCAATTAACACTACTACCAATTTATATACAACATTCTTAATTTTTCAACAATTTATGTATAATATTACATCTTATCAAGATAATGTAGGCTATATTGAAAGTATTCAACATTTTTCAAGATCATTTAAAGGCGCCCATAACCAGATGAGATAAGGAAGCACCCTGAATGCTCTCTTAAGCTTAAAGGAATTCATTATAGTCAGCCAGCATTTTTAAGAAATGAACTATACAAGAATGAATACGGTACTTGTGGTAGGTATTTAGTAGTAACTTAGCCTACATACAATGATTCTTAGCACGGGAGTAGTGAATAATACAGGACTAATAGCAAATATAATTTTAGATTTCAAGTACCTAGCTGAACATTCATATTATAGGCTAACTTTTTCTCTCTTCAAAATGAACTGTGGAGCCAAAATTTGCTGCCAAAATGACGCTTCCTCCTCAAGTCTTCAATACTCTTGCCTTGCCTGTTACGGAGATTTACTTACTCCTTTGGTCTTCCACATGGATCAGTGTCTGAGGAGTCGTCCTTACCGTGTAGTGGTGAATTTTCTATAATTTTACTTATTTATTGCAAGAGAAATAATTTTAAAATTTTGAACTTTGATGGCATCTCCCACATAGAATTTTCTCAGGAGTGCCTCTTATTCTCAGTAAATTTGGAAATCATATCTAAACTATATTTCTAGAGTACCTCATTGTATACATTTCGTGGAGGTTTAATGTTTTCTTTGTACTAGTTTGCTTACTGAGAAATAAAAATTTATTATTATTCATTTATTTTTCCCGTGGCTATTTTCCTACCGGTAACCTCCTCCCCATCCTCCAATTTATGAAATTGAGAATGCAATTTATACGAAATTGATCATACATTCCTATTATACAAGAGTTTTTACAAGAGCACATTCATTTAGCCTATATTCCAAGTAAGCCTACTTGTTGTGAAATCCAAAGGTTTTGACTTGGATTTTCAAAGACTGAATTAATCTACCCCTTTTTGGTACGTATCAGCTCTAAAAGAATAGATCAAAATTCAACGTGTGACCTCAAATTTTCCAAGTAATTTTATTGACTATAATCTTTAACTGAATATTTTTTCCATAAATAAACAATATCAATTAAAAAATCAGAAACAAAAAATTACCAAAATTTAAGGGTTTTTTCAATTTTTAAGGGTGAAGCCGTACCCTAGGACAGCAGAAAACTTCAATTTTGGATTCAGCGCACTGGAATACAGTCATAATATAAAACAATTGGAAAAAAAACTTTTGCACCACTTGTCTGACAAAACTACCATTATTTTACTGGGCTATCATAGCGTCAGAGTTTTACTGGAAACCTGACGTCAGAGTTTGCAAGCTACTTGAACTGATCAATAACTTTTGCCGTCGGCGATTATGGCAGCGTCTCTAGTGTAACGCTGAGAGAGTGATATAGTTGATTCCACATATTATAACCGGTTCAGCGAGTCGCATGAATTGGCTAAACTGGACTAATCGAGCGCCTTGCACATCCTACCTAATAAACCAACTTTACTGTACTAATCGAACCTCTAGACAAATTGAAATACACTGCCTCGATTAGTACAGGAAAAACTGGACTAATCGAACCACTCTCATAAAGCAACTTATATATTTGAAAAACTGGACTAATCGAGCACTGGACTAATCAAACCCTATCCAATCGAGACGCAGGGCTTCGATTAGTCCAGTGCCTCGATTAGTCCAGTTCTGGACTAATCGAGGCACTCGCTCATCTCATTGAAGAACTGGACTAATCGAGTCACTGTATTAATTGAACCCCTGCGCCTCGATTAGTCCAGGTGCCTCGATTAGTCCAGTTTTTCAGTTTCTTAATGTAGGATAGGAACTGGACTAATCGAGCACTGGACTAATCGAGTAATCCCCACTCAAACTGATGATGTCGATTCTAGAACATCTGAATCCAATAGTTCAATGAAGGTTTTAAGAAGTATAGAAACACAGACTGAAACACACTACAGATTGTCAACAGAAAAATGCAAGCCGGATTGTGATGCTTTGGATATTATTAGCATTAGAGAGAGCACAATTGCTGCGTTGAATGACAGTAACAATCATCTGCATAGAGAAATTCAAGATTTGGAGTTGGAGATACGAAGGAATTACGATAAATTAAATGACTTAATATAATATGAGAACGAGCAATTGAATGACACTGTATCTAGACTAAATAATCATATTAAAGAAATTAATTCCAATATAAACACACAAAGTGGATTCAAGACGGTGTTCGAGTCGACTTCGTCAGTGATTCCCCTGAAACGCTCATTAAGATCAGCTGGCAGTAAACATCCCAAAATACGGATTTGGGCTGATAGTCATGGAAGGGGAATTCGAGAGACTCTTCAACGATTATTGCCTTCCTTTAGTTGCACCTCTCATGTTTCTTCCGGAGCTCCATTCAAGGTTATATCTGAAACATTTCTGAACTCTAGTGTTGCGCCTCGGACTGATTATGACTGATTATGTTCTGATTGGAGGGACTAACAGTGTTGGAGACAGCTTTTCCGATGCGGACATGGAGGAGTATGCGGAGCAGTTGATGAGAACTGTGAGAGATTCATCGGGTAAAAATATAATTGTAACGACTGTACCCTACAGATACGATCTTCATGCAGACTCTACACAGAATAAGTCAATTTCGAAACTAAATCGCATCATTCGGCGTCTGAAATATTTTTTTAATGTGAAAATTGTGGATTTGTGGTTTTTCAAACCAAATAAACATACGAGACATGGTCTTCACTTGAATAGATACGGTAAAATGAAAACTTGCCAAATGATAACAGAAATTGTCTCCGGAAAAATTGAAAAGGTTGTGGATGTAAATGAGCAGTGTGAAGCTCAGCTGTGCGATGTCAACCTCATCTCATGTCTTCCTCCTATTGAAGTCTTGGGTGCACGAAGCAAAGCGCCTCTTCGGGTGTCTCAGCGGATTATTTAAACTCTTAGCAACTGACAATGAATCATCTTCTGCAAATGTTATTACTAGTGAAAGGTCTATTTCTATATTGAACTCTAGTATCAATAATAATAGTTTTGATGATATTAGTAGAAATATGAATTATGAAGTAATGACTCAAATCAATAATGATTTATGTATAATTGACACAGAGCACAGTAGGCCTGAATCTAACTTGACTAATATAATCGAAGTAAATTTGTTGTCTTGGAATACACAGGGTCTTATTAATAAAATTGACTACCTTGAAATAATAGCTCAAGAGAATAAACTGGATGTGATTGCAATTAGTGAGCATTGGATGAATGAAGAGGAAATTAATAATATTACTTTTGGAAATTTTAAAACAGGATCATATTTTTGTAGATCTAGTCAGATCCGGGGTGGAGCAGCTATTATTAAAAAGAATTCATTTAAATACTTTAAATTGAAAAACATCCAAGATCTGTCAGTTGAAATGATTTGTGAGGCTTGTGCGCTCAAGATACCTGAGATATGTGTGATTGTTTTATCTGTCTATAGACCATATAGTAGGGATGTATATAAATTTAATCATTTTCTAGTCATTCTAAATGATATGTTAAGTTTCCTGTTTTCTTTTAAAAAGTATAATGTTATTCTTTGTGCTGATTTTAATGTTGATTTTAATGTACAATCTAGTCAGAGAGATGATCTAATAAATTTGTTGATTAGTTTTAATATGCATGTAACTACGAATGAGATAACAAGACCAGGAAATACAGGTGGCTCTTGCATTGATAATATTGTAACCGATATACATTCTAGTAGATGGGAAAGCAAGATTGTTTTCACTGTCTTTTCAGATCACTTTGCGATAGGCCTTAAGCTAAAGCTAGAAAATGATAATAATGATAATAATAATAATAATAATAATAATAATAATAATAATAATAATAATAATAATAATAATAATAATAATAAAAATAATAATAATAGTAATAATAATAATAATAATATATCAAACAAAGATGTTGTAATGACTAGAGAAATAAATGAGAGCAATATATACATTTTCCTAGAGAGTCTCCAAAAAATAAATTGGATACAAGTGTATGAGTTGAGAGATGTTATTGGTCAGATTCGTGAGTTCCAAAAATTATTTATGTGGGCAGTAAATTTAGCTTTCCCATTGCTTAAAAAAAGAAAATCGAATGTAAATAGTAGGAAAAACAAATGGTACAGTTCAGAATTGTCTGAGTTGAAGAGTAAATGTGAAAATTTGTATTTTTTTCCTAGAAATTCTCCTAGTGAAAAGATCAAACTAGAATATGTTAGGTTAAGAAAATATTATTGCTCTGTATTAAAAAAGCTGAGTTAAACTATCATAAAAAAATTATAGAAAATAGTAAAAATAAAACAAAATCAGCATGGAGAATAATAAACAACCATATTAGTGTTGATTGTAAATCAGGTGAAAATGAATGCAACATGTCCAAAAACGAAATTAACAGGTTTTTTCTGGATAAAGTAGAACAGCTTGCGGTAGAAGTATTCCTAATAGTACATTACACTACAAGCACAGAAAGTAGGTGTTTATGGTATGAGGATAGTTTCCCGGGCGAGGCTTGCCGAGCCCGGGAATATGTTATCCAAATACCGTAAACACCTTTCTGTGCAAGTTGAGTACGATACTTTTCGCCTCACTGCGAGAATAAGAACAATAAATATTGTATAAGAATGTTTGCGGCGATCGCTGATTTGAACTGAAGTAGGCTATGGCGGAAAGCAGGGCATTGTCGCCCGATCTAGCGGCCAGATAGGTAACTACCAGTCTCTTTCTGTGCACTAGCTCCGAAAGAGCCCTCTTTCGGAGCTAGTAGCAAAATCGCCTGTGAATGGCGTCTTTCGAATCTCTTTAGTGCACAGAAAACAGCTGCTTTCTGTGCAGTGTGGCGAAAAAGTAATTTTGATTATGAATATTATGTCAACAAAGTACCTAAGCCAAAAGTTTTCTTTAATTTTGCAGACTTCAAGGTGGAAGAGGTTTTTGATGCAATAAATAAAATCAATAATTCTAGTACTTTGGATATTTATGGATTAAACTCATTCATTCTGATATTGGCAGCTTCAAATATTGCAGAGGTGTTGACTGTTATCTTTAATAAATGCTTGTACTTAGGGGTATTTCCAGATGAATTGAAAAAAGTCAGGTTGATTCCAATTTATAAGAAAGGTGATAGATTGAATATTGAAAATTATAGACCTATATGTATAGTTTACATAATATCCAAAATTTTTGAAAAACTTCTTTATGCACAATTAACTGCTTATTTTGAACATAATAGATTACTCTCTGATAGACAATACAGTTTCAGAAAGAATCGTAATAAAGGTGAATATGTTTTAAGACTTATAAAAGAAGTAATCAATGATCTGGAAAATCTTAAATATGTCCAATTTAGAAGCTTTGATATGACCAATGCGTTTGAGACTGCTGATCATACCATATTATGTCAAAAGCTGTCTTATTATGGTTTGAGTAAACTGGCCGTTGATCTTATCTTTTCTTATCTTAATACAAATAGAATTCAATATGTAACAAAAAATGGAGAGTATTCAGGAGGTGGAGTAGTGAAGTCTGGCGTGCCACAAGGCTCCATTCTTGGGCCACTATTATTCATTGTTTATATTAATGATTTGCCGCTTTTTATTGATTCTTTTAATGATGATAGTGCTCCATATTTGTTTGCAGATGACTTAGGTTTAAAAGTAGCAAAAAAGAATAAGGATCATCTAAATTCTATCATTATGAATATAACACCTCTAAAATTGAAGATTGGTGTGCAGCAAACAATCTGAGCATTAATTCTACTAAATCAGAGGATCTAACTTTGAGCTTTGATAGAAAAATTAATCAGATAAGCTCAATTAAGTTTCTTGGCATGAAAATTGATACCAACTTGACTTGGAAATGTCATACAACATATATTTATAAAAAGATCAATAAGGGCATTTTCCTCTTACAAAGATTATGTAATGTTGTAGATATAAATGTCCTTATGAGTGTATATTTTGCCCATATACACAGCCTCTTGTTGTATGGAATCCAGTTGTGGGGAAATAGCTCATCTACTGACATCCTGTTCAAGTGTCAAAAGAAAGCGGTGAGAATCATTTGCCACAAAGCTCCTCGCACTCCATGTAAATCATTATTTATATTGAACTAGGCCTTTTGACACTGCCGTCTTTATTTATATGTATTGGCATGCTTAGCCTCTATGAAGAGAACAGAAAATGAATATGATGTTAACTCTAATGTACACAAACATAATACAAGAAATAAGAGTAATTTAAGAGTCAAGTATTGCCAATATACAAGTTCACAAAAAAATTGGAAATATATGTCAATAAAAATGTTTAACGCTTTGCCTGAAAATATTAAAAGAATGAGTTTCAACAACTACTGTAAATACCTAAAAATAGTACTAGTCAATGAATGTCTGTATAAAGTTGATTATTTTTTTGTGATAGATTTCTAAATTGTTGTACTAATTGTTATTCTGTACTCTCAATTCTATTCTAAATTGTTTTTACTCTTGTACTCTGATGACTGTTATAACTTGCCCCAGGGTGGTAGGGGTTTAGAATGGTACCCTCAGTAATCCCTGCTTGATTTCGTACAAGGCGACTAAAAGGGACAAACCCCCATAGCGGACAGGCAATAACATCTGCCATAGAACTCTTCTTTTCTCAGCTTATTTTGATTTAGGTTTATTTGTGTGTTTTTTTTTGCTTCTTTTAGTTTCTTCTTATTTCTTTGATATCCTTTCCCCTCCCTTGCTCTTTTATTTGGTTGCGTTTTTTTTCTCTCTTTTTCTGGGTCTTAATGAACGCAAGGCGGTGGTTTTTGGTATTGGTGTTTGGATTGGCAATGATTGCAAATTTTCTATGTTTGTGTGAAATTATAAATTGTGCAAAAGGTTCATGAGTGGATGCTGGAATTTCCTCCTGAAGCTCATCATTGCTGACCGGACACATTATGTCTCCCGGTTTAAGAGGCCAAACTAGCCCTTTTCAGGGCTCCCAATCTAATGAAATTTACAATAATGTACTAATTATAGCTCAACTTAATATAGAGGGCATATCCAAATCAAAAGGAGAGATATGTGCAAAGATGATGAAGGACCACAAGGTAGATGTTATACTATTGCAGGAGACCCACGTGGACTCAGACATGGAAAATAGGCTGAGGATCCCTGGATACACACTGGTAAATTCTCTCAATCACAAAAAGTATGGACTAGCGACATATGTTACTCCAGACATTGCCCCCAGCTGTAGAAGCCTGAATGGAAATCAGCACTCAATAGGTGTTGTGTATGAAGGTTTAAACATCTACAACGTATACAAGCCTCCAGTGGAACGTTGGGAAACCCCTGCTTTGCCACCCGCATCCCATCCTAGTGTGTATGCAGGAGATTTCAACTCACACAGCCCTCTGTGGGGATACAGAACTGAAAATACAGATGGTGATGACTTGGTACAATGGGCAGAGACAAATGATCTACACCTTGAATATGATGCCAAACAAGGCAATACATTCCACTCTGCACGATGGGGAACCTCCACTTGTCCAGATCTGTGTTTTGTGATATGCAACAGACAGGGTCAGCCTCTACCAGTCAAGCGATCAGTTGAGTGCAGATTCCCTAGAAGCCAGCACAGTCTAGTTCTTCTGGAGATTGGAGTCAGATTGCCTTCCATCTCAAATCCTGCTCTCCCCAGGTGGAACTTTCGCAAAGCAGACTGGGCAAAGTTCACTGCAGAAGTGGAGAAGACAGTGGCAAGAATTCCAGTTTGTGCAGACAATTATGGAAGATTTTCAAGATTACTCTTCAAGGCAGCAACAAAATCAATCCCAAGGGGGCATAGAAAAAACTGGATTCCCTGTTGGAATACAGAATGTAATAGCCTATTGGAAGAGTATAAAGTGTAACCTAATGACGAATTAGCAAATAGGCTAATAACAAAACTTGATGGTGGGAGACGCCACCGGTGGATGGAAGCAATGAAGAATATGGACTTCACACACTCCAGCAGAAGGTCATGGAAACTACTTCACAGGCTGAGTGGGATTTCCAGGAGTTCAAAATGCCCTGAGGTTAGCCCTGATGATATTGCTGATGTGATTGTAAAAAATTCCAACATAGAAGTACCACAAAGGGTGAAGTCTCAGATTAAACGGCTTCTGAGAAGGGAAATTATCCAATGTGAGGTGCAATCATCCTTTGCTGACCCAGTCAGCCTGGAGGAGGTAAATTTTGCTTTATTTAAGGTGAAAGCAAACAAGGCACCTGGAGTGGATGGAGTTATGCCAGAATTCCTCAGAAACCTGGGTCCAAGAGCAGTTCTGTGGCTCTCAAAACTCTTTTCAGAAATAATAGCTGATTCAGAGATTCCTAGAGCTTGGAAGCAATCTAGGGTGATGGCAATTCTGAAGCCTGGAAAAGATGCAAGGGATCCTAAAAGCTACAGACCTATTGCCCTGCTGTCTGCAACCTATAAACTCTTTGAGCGAGTCCTGCTGAGTAGGTTTGGAGGAACAGTAGATAAATGCCTCCCAGAGGAGCAGGCTGGATTTAGGGAGGGAAGGAGCTGTGAGGAACAGGTCTTGGGACTGAGCACACATATTGAACATGGGTTTGAGAAGAAATTGAAAACTGGAGCTGTGTTTCTGGACCTCAGCTCTGCCTATGATACGGTATGGAGGAATGGCTTGCTCTTGAAGATGGCAAGGATCCTTAAATGTAGGAAGATGGTGAACCTTTTTCGAGCAATGCTAAGTAACCGTACATGCAAGGTGTCCCTGAATGGAAAGCAGAGCCAAGTAAGAACTCTACAGAATGGTTTGCCCCAGGGATCTGTGCTGTCACCCATATTGTTCAATGCCTACACAGCAGATGTGCCTGTGACACGGTCACGCAAATTCATTTATGCAGATGATATAGGCCTAGTTGCCCAAGAGAGTTCTTTTGGGGAGCTGCAGAACACCCTGAACCACGATCTTCACCATATGGCAGAGTACTTCCGGAGATGGTACCTGAGACCCAACCCTACTAAGACGGTCTCTGCAGCCTACCACCTCAATAACCGAGAAGCCCAAAGACCACTAAACTTGACCTTCTGTGGTGAAAGAATTGCTCATGAGGAAGCACCTTGCTATTTGGGTGTTAGACTGGATAGAGCCCTGACTTACCGCCAACACCTAGAGGGTTTAAGAGACAAGCTGAAAACCAGGCTGAATTTAATTGGTAAGCTGGCAGGAACCACATGGGGCTGTAATATGAAGGTATTGCGTACATCATGCCTGGCACTGTTGTACAGCACAGGTGAATACTGCTCTTCAGTTTGGGCTCATAGTGCACATGTTAGTAAGGTAGATGTGGTCCTAAATGAGGCAATGAGGAAGATAACTGGCACTTTGAGACCCACAGAGACTGAGTGGCTTCCTGTTTTGTCTAACATTGTGCCACCAGACCTGCGTGGACTTGAAAGAACAAATAGAGTGGCTGAGCGGCTGTGTTTACAGAGAGATCTCCCAGTCTCAAGGGATATATTAAATCCTCCCCCCAGGCGCCTAAAGTCAAGGAAATATGTGAGGCAGGACAAAATGAACGTGGTTGATGCAGGGGAACTCTGGAGGCAGAGATGGTCTCTGGCTGAGGTAAGAAACAAGCACCTCATCACTGACCCCAACACAATTGTCCCTGGCACCCAGCTGAAGCGGAAAGAATGGTGTTGCCTAAACCGATTTAGGACATCTGTTGGTAGGTGTGCTGAGTTGACCTCCAGGTGGGGTTTCACTTCAGAAGCTCACTGTGAGTGTGGACAGATTGAGACCATGGACCATCTTGTTTCTTATTGCCCTGTTTATTCTTTTGGAGCTGGTCTAAGAGGAGTTCATGATGCTAGAGAAGAGGCTTGACAGTGGCTTCATGATATTTCTGAAAACCTACAAATATAAGAGGTCACTTCACACACATCTCTCTCAAATGAATACCTAAATGTATTGTTACTGTAATATACCCTTTTTAATGTTCTGACAATGCAGTTACTCTGCTGCTACTTCTTGTGTTTCATTTTTACTTGTGATTATTGTAGACTTGGTTTCACATATACTGTAATTGTGAAACTCAAAACTGGTTAGTTTGGCCTGGCTAGCATAAGCATATATATATACTGTTATAACATTTATTAATGTTCTGTGACAATAAATGATTTGATTTGATTTGATCTGTAAAACGGTTTGATCTTGAAGTAGAATATCTCTGCTCACTACATTTTGAGGTAGCAGTCTCATTTGGCAAGTTGTTTTCACTGATTTTATGAATTTAAGTCGAGCGAGTAGGAGAATCTGTGTAAATGCATGGAAAATGTAGTCTATCATGTTGTCGAAAAGAGTCTTGTATTGATTTTTCTGAATTTTCCTCAAGACTTCATTTATTTGGATTTGTATGTTGTGATACGTCTGGTGGACTTGACTGGAGATGTTTTTGGTGAATTCAGTCAAGTTGCCAGTTACCTCTACTAGGTCTTTATTGTGGTCATAATGCACGATATCCTTGAAGGCTTTCAGATGATCTGCAATCGTCTTCTCGTTGAATGTCAAAGTGTGGAGTTCGGAGTCGGTTGCTGTTCCACAACGAAAGTGTAGGAAATCTCCAATAACTTCAATTGCTCTTCTATTTCTTGATTTTTTGGATTTTGAGTTGTTTGTGGTGTTTAAGTTGCAATCTTCGTTTTCATGGACGATGATTCCATTTGTTAGGAGATAGAGCTGTCTAATGGCTTTGTTTAGTTCACAATCTTTGTCTTCACATTCTGGAAGTTGTACTTTTCTTTGTTCTTGAAGTTCGAAATTATTTGACTGGAAGGTCGTTTGGTAAGTTAAGGGTAGGCCTATGGATGCTTCATACAAGAATGTATGAGGGATTTCTTTGAAAATTACACCAGAAAATATTTTAGTAGGCTCAATTGATTTACATTGAACTGATAAAAGAAGAATCAAGTGTAGAATTTTAAAAGTCATTTCAAGTTTTTTTTTGTTGTTATCAATTTAAAATGAATTATTTCTTAAAGGGATTATTATTGGTTGGTTGTTATTACACAACATCTCTTTTCGCAAGTTCCTATACTCAATTAATATATGAAATTACTATATAAAAAGCGAAATAATAAACATAAATTATTAAATTAAAAATAATTAGAACAAGTAACTAAAGAAGCGTGAAATTATGATTCTAGCAAAATGACATGAGATACCTAGTTTCAAATAGACGACTAAAAAAATCTTACAAACAATAGTCTCAATTCAGTAAAACTCGAATCAATGATAATTATTAATGTTGCATAGAATGAAAATAAAATTTACAGTAGAAATAAAAGTAGAAAAAATTACATTAATTGAAACATTTCAAAAATGGTGAAGCTAATTCACAAGTAGTAAGTGATAGACTTCAATAAAATAAATTTAAATAAAAAAAAAAACTAAATTATCATGACATAAATTAATTGCTATCCTTATAGGATCGTTAATTATTATTAAATTTCAAATTACTACAATTAACCTGAAATAGAAAATTATATTATAATAGTTAAAACACTTTTATTTACAAAAAACAAACAAATGAATCACCATTACAACTTTTTCATATCAATAAATTAATAAAGTTCATGATATGCGTTGACGTGTCCTGTCACACTTCTTCCCAATTGCTTGGCAATGTGTTGGTGGTTAAAGGCGGCCAGGGGGTGATTTTCTTCTTCTTCCTCTTGATCCGTCGAATGATGGTAGTCAAGGGGGGGTTTTGAATCTGGTGTGTGAGGGGATTCCTTCTCCATTGCGCTGTAGTGAAGGGTAGGGGTATGTTCCTCTCTCACTCCAGGAATAATGATGGACAATGACGAAGATCCTCTTTTTCTGGCGATATTGCGAAGAGCAAGGGAAGGAATTTTCTTCGTCGCTGTCGTTAGGGAGGGACGGGGGGGATTCCGGTTCCGCTACACTGCCGCAAGTTATGGTCAAGGAAGAAATAGGTGAGTCCTCGTGTTCTGCCGATTGGGTGGACAGGGAGGGAATTTTCTTCCTATGACGTCTCGAGTGTGGAATGGAAGGGGGGGGGTCGGAATTTTCTCCTCCAGGTCACCGCTCCGCTTACAGAATGGCCGTCTGAACGGTGGAACTGCAAAGTAGGCCTTGTACTTTACACAAGGTCGCAAGCTCAGCAGTTGTTGCCGTCAATGAAATCGGATGTTATTGTAATGTTTCTGTCGAATAGAAATTACAATTGTTATTTACATATGGAAAATAATAGTCGGGATTACGATTTTTCTATGAAATCAAAATTCGTTAGTCACGTTGAATTCACATAGCCTATTTAAATAATAATAATATATTCCTACAAAATAGATTTATCATGGTTAAACTCATCAATTAATTTCTCACATCAATTATACACAAAACAAATCAATACTAATATTCAAGTACTATCAATTCTTAAAATAATATTCATTAATTGCGTCAGCTGCTTCCTGGAATAATCCTAAAAATATTAATGTGCACATCTTATTCAACATTTAAAACTTAGAAAAAAAATTATTTGTAGGCTATTCTATATCAATTAATTAAATATTCATAGTTCATATCAATAATGATAGTTAAATTCCTATTTATAATTCAGAACAATTAGCTCCTAACAATAATAATCAATAAACTCATATTTGATGAATAATTCCTATTTCATGATTTAATCATAAATTCAAAATTATACACATATTATTATATTTCACAACTTGTTATTAGGGTGATTATACCAATGCACCGCATTACAATATTCATAATAAGGATGAAATATTCTCTTTAATTAATTGGTTCCCTAGAATGATATTTTTTAACCTCCGTATGTGTATTATTTCAGGAGATGGCTTTCCTTTACGATTAGTTATAACTTCTACATTCTGTGGGTTTATTTGTTTAACAACATTAAAAGGACCTCTATAAGGATTGTTTAGTTTTGTGCAAGTATCAGGCTGTGCCTGGTGGTATTGTTTAAAACCTTATCACCTTCTTTGAATTGCAATGGTTTTATTTTCTTGTCGAATTGCTCTTTCTGCTGCAATTGTGCGTTTTTCAATATTTCTGGCAGAGAATTTCTAATCTCCAGAAGATTTTTTAGAACTTCAGCTCTTTCTGTACCGGTTGGAGTAGCCGGTAGGATCGCTATGTCTAAATAGCTCATAGGGTGAAATCCGTGTAGCAAGAAAAAAGGTGAATAACCCAACGATGCTTGTTCTGCTGAATTGTATGCGAAACATACATGCCGAATATTAAGGTGCCAATTATTCTGTTTCTCATTGGAATAGCATCTTAGCATATTCATTAAGGTTGCATTATATCTTTCGGTCAGCCCTTGACTAGAAGGCATGTATGTTGACCCAAATTTTTGAGATACACCTAAATAATGAGAGACACAGCTGTTTTAAGAGTTCTGACTTAAAATTTGATCCATTGTCTGTATGGATGGTACGGGGTAGTCCATACAGAGATGCAAAATTTAAAATGAATTAGCCGTTGTTGGCTCACAATATGCGAAACGAGTTGTTCGATCGAGAGCTACGAAAATGTACTTGTATCTCCCACCTGAAAGAGAGAGTGGACCACATGCATCAATGCATATCGTGTCGAAAGGTTGACTCGTTATAGCAATGGGTTTTAATGGACCACCCTGTTTCTCCCTACTTTTCTTAGCTACTTGGCATGTGGGGCATGTTTTCACGTATTTTATGACATCTTGTCGAATCGTCGGCCAATGGTATTTTGGCGTTATTTTGGACAGTGTTTTATGAATACCCAGATGTCCTCCAAATGTAATATCGTTATGATATTGGCCAAGAATTTGCGTAATCAAAGTGGTTGGGATTGCAAGTTTCAAATGAACGACGTTTTGATGCAAGTGTTTGAAATACAAAATGTCATCCTTTAAAGTATAGTTTTGTGATTTTCTGGCAGTTATTGGGTCTGCCTTATCGAGATCTATTACCGCAAAATAGATTTTGCCTAGAAACTCGTCTTGTTTTTGCAACAGCCCAATGTTCACACATTCTATTGCATTGATATCTTGCCAATCTGGCTCGATTGTTTTATCAATTGGAGCCCTAGAAAGTGCATCAACTAAAAGCAAAGACTTCGCTGGTTTGTATACTACCGTATGTCAAAATTGTACTGTGCTAGCTTTGCTGCTAATTTAGCTAATCTTGAATTTGGTTCTCTAATATTTTTGTAATATTGAAGGGAAGCATGGTCTGTATGTACAGTGAAATAGTCATTTATTATGAGCGATCTGAAATGATTGATACAGTATAAGTAACTGCTAACATCTCTAGATGTGATGCAGGCCAGTTTTCTTCCGAATTTGTGAGTCGTCGCGAAACGTACGCAACAGGTTTTATAACACCATCAAAATCTTTTTGGGCAAGGCAACCGCCAATTCCGATAGCGCATGCGTCTGTTAAAATATAGTACGTCTCTTTTTCATTATTATAATGCATCAATATTGGTTTCTTTATCAAACAGTCTCTGAGATCTTCAAATGATTTTTGATGAACTTCTGTCCACTCAAATTTTGCGTCTTTACGCGTCAACTGAACTGGGTCAACGGATAAGCTCGTTTTGATAGACAGGGGATAAATTTCCTGTAATAAGATGTTGCTCCTAAGAATCGTTTCAGCTCTGTTACATTTTTAGGCACTGGCAATTTCAATACCGCTTCTACATTTTCTGGGAGTGGGGATATTCCTTCTTCGGAAACCCAATGTCCTAGTACCTTCAATGATTTGTAGCAAATTTTCGATTTATCCGGATTTAGTTTCAGATTAATTTCTCTAAGTCTACTGAAAACACTTTTTATATTATTGATATGTTCTTCAATTGATGAAGACATAATGTACAAGTCATCTATATATATTAATACACTTTTATACAGCATATCTGAAAATGCATGACTAATCCCTCTTTGAAAGGCTGCTGGGGAGATCGCTAATCCCATTGGTACCTTACGGAATTGGTAGAGACCATCTGGAGTGTTGAAAGCTGTTACGTGTCTAGAACCTTCAGCAATTGACATCGAATAGAAAGCTGACGTCAAATCAAGGGTAGATAAAATCTTTGCTGTGCTGAGTGATTCCAGAACAGTTGTCGGGTTAGGGATAGGATATTTATCATGAATTATTTTAGAATTGAGTTTTTTGTAATTTATGACCATTCTCGGTTTATTATCTCTATTTCTGACTATGAAGGCTGGCGAGGCGTAATTTGACCTAGCTTTCTCGATTACATTAGATTTTAATAAACCATCAATCATATCGTTCATTTCAGAGCGTTCTGAAGCCGCTAATTTGTATGGTGGAGAAAAGACAGGTGTGTTGTCTGCTAAATTTATATGTACTGCTGGAAGTTTAGAATCAGGTATATCATATTTGTCTTTGGAGAAAACATCCGCATAATCTGTAATGAGTTTGGATACTTCTTTGTACGATGTTTCACAAATATTTTTATTGACATCTATTTTCTTATTATCGTGTATCATAATATCAGGAAGTTCGTTATCAGTCGATATTTGTACATTTATTTGGCTAATCTCTCTAGCTTCCAAGTATTTTGTTTCTCTGTGAATTGGCTCGTTTGGTTTTATCTTTAAGTTTCCTAACAGATCCAATTCTAAGAGTCAAAGGTTTTGAAGAAAAATTATAAGCAATGAATTCAAGTGATTTGTCAGTAGTTTTAGTAAGTGAAACATTTATTTTACATTTATTCAAGTAATGTGGATTTGGTGTGAACTGACAATTATTGCAATTCAGAATCTCATCATCGTTTTCTACAAACAAATCCATTTGTTCATGACGCTTCAATAGAATGTCGTTTTTTATAACAATAATAATGAAATCTTGATCACGTTAGATACTGTACCTACTTAATTTCTTGTTCTTGAACACATGTGTTCTCTTCAGTCTATTATATCTTTAAGTATCTCTACAAGTATCGTGTAATCTTCACAGTAGTTTTGAAATTGTGATAATTTGTATTAACAAAATAAATATAATTTAGAAGAAAAAAAAAACAATTGAGAGTGCCTGGCACAATAATAAGTTATAGGGAATTAGGTGTATTGTATTACACTGCTTTTGGGAAGATTCAAAGATATCGAGATTAGCGGTTGAAGTTGTTGGTCCCGCTGGTGTGCAATCACTCAGATTACGGTACATAGAGTCATGAGCTGGCTACTTACGTTGTATAGATACGATTCCCAAGCAGCAGCTTGAGCCTCGCGGCTCTAGCTGCGCTGCTCTAGCCATCACAACTCTATTATTCCCAAAACTATATTTTATATGTTAATATTGTAATTAGGGTTATTAATGTATAATAAATTGATAAATAGTCAAATTCACCCTTTTCAAGTCATTTTCAAGTGAAATTCACTATTTATCGATTTATTGTACATAAATAGCCCTAATAACAGAGTTAAAATTCATAATATAGTTGTGATGGCTAGAGCTGGGCAGCTCTAGCAGCGCATTTAGAGCCGAGCAGCTCGAGCTGCCGCTTGGGAATCGTACCTTTAGGGCGACCGCTCTACAAAGCTGAGGCTCTACAGTATAAAGAGATTCTTATGCCCGGTTTTTCCAAGCACACTCAAACTTGAGGACCCTCAAATTTTAAGGGACACTCAAATATGGACCCTTGAATTTTGACGAATCGTCAATTAACAGCTGACATTTCCTATACTTTTAACATAGGAGAGTTGAGGCAAGGTGTATTCGCTGTGTGCAAGTGGGTGGAAAGGATATTTTTGGCGATCGAGGCGCTATTGGCGGATCATTTCGGCGAAAAATTGATCGAATTAACATTGGAGGAGATAGGGCTAAACCTACAATAATGTCCTGGAGAATTTGTTGTGTTCTGGATTGTAAAAACAAAACACGCAATGGAAATTTCAAGTTCTACACTTTTCCAGTTGCCATACATAAGTTTCATCAATAAAAAGAATGGTTCACTGCATTGAATAAATATTGATAGGTGAAGCTAACCTAATTGTTTTGTTTATGTGCAAAAGAACTTATTGATCAATTAGGACCATGGAGTGCTCCATTCTAACTTGTACATGAGGTAATGTACATGAATAGTTTTTATGTTAGTTAATCTAATAAGCTGTTACTATCAACGCAAAAACTCTAATTATGTTTCAATAAGGAATATTCATATCAATATCATTCAATTTTTCAAATAAATGTGAGCTTGCGCCAATTTTTCATTTTCATGTAAGATAACTTATCAGCTGTTATCTCAAAGTTTTTGTCAACTCTCAAATACATCTGTTTGCGGTTGTCTGCTCTCAAATACTTGAAAACTAGGATTTTTCTAATATAATGAGCTATAATACTATCAATAACTAACATTCATATCCTAAATATCATGTTCTAATTACTGAGAAATGCATGAAGCAGCAAATAATACCATTCTAATAATAAATGCGTTTTTTCCATTTAGCACTATGCTTTGTATGCTAAAATGCGTAGAAAAGTACACACGATAATCCACCAGAGCGCAGCACGGTAGATGCTCATAGCGAATAGAATAGTAGAGGTGAGGCGGAGTGAAGCAGCTGGCTGTGAAAGTTATAATTTTGACGTCACGGAGTTCCTCTAGTCAAAAATTTAGCATTGATTTCCCTATCCTAGACAAAAAATTGCGCACTTTTTCTCAATTTACAAATTACAGAATTGTTTAATAGGTAAATTTCTTATATGAGCTTGTAGAGAATTTCAAGACCTGAGCACTATATATATCTTCATATATATTCATATCTGAGCATTTGTTAAAATTTGAGGGTCCCTCAACTTTGATTTGAGGGTCCCTCAACTCTGGTTTGAGGGTCCCTCAACTTCCCTATGTTGAAAGTATAGAAAATATCAGCTGTTGATTGATTATCCGCCAAAATTTAAGGGTCCCTCAAATATTTGATGGTCCCTTAAAATTTGAGGGTCCCTCAAGTTTTGAGTGTGCTTGGAAAAACCGGGCATTAGAGCCCTACTGGTACTTATAAAGCCATACAACATGGTTTATAATGCTACCGCCGGAATGATAACATATGGCAAGCATGAAAAAATGAAGCTATGAATGTTGCTGGGAAGAATGTACAGTAGTAAATAACTTCGCAAAATTTGTTTCCAGTGGTTCGGAACCCACCTTGAACATGGAATTTTATCTATCATCATTCCCACGAAGGTACCCATGCACAAACTTGATTGGCATCCATCATCAATAAAATAGTCTTTCTTATTTCCGTGTCCGATGTACGGTACTGTACAAGAGATAAGCGTTCTTTAAATAGATTTTTCAATAAAAAAATAGTAAACTTAGAATGGGAAATATGGTCAATATAGTGTTTCTAGTAATGAAACACTATAATTAGAGAGCATTGATAGAGTAGGCCTACATGTGCCCTTTGACCTTTCCAGCAATTGTACAATCCTATTTATTAGACATTAATCTTCTATGAAAGAAGAATTTGTTGTTTTTGAGTTAAAAAGTTGAACACTTTTTTATAACAGTGTAGGCTATTCTATGTCTTGACTAACAAGAAAGAGCTTTTCTGTATCTTTATCACTCAGTTCAAGTACCTATCCATTATATTTTAATTGCTATTGTTGACACAGGCCATCAGTTGAATTATAATTGATAAGATAAGTTCGGTTTCAATTATTTTTGTAAATATGTAAGTTAGACGCTATTAATTTCATTCCAATTTCCAATAACAATCGTAAAGCTAATATGAGTTTGGAGACAATTTTGGAATATTTTTTGCATCGTTATCGATGGGTCTTTGTGTGCTTTTTTCTACTGCCATGTTCATTCTTATATGACATTTACATTGTGTTTCGAACTTGGATTAGTTTTTGTTTTAAAAACCCATCCATCGAACATCAGTATAAAGTGCATCATGTTCAGAAACAGGTAGGCTACAGTGTAATTTTGAATATTCTTAGATCGTTATCTAGAATTTTGGCTTGGAAATATAAAATTCAGAGCATGATGTCAAAATATTAGTTTATCTTAATAATAACTTGGTTCAAGTTATTTGCTACTCGGTAGGCTATATCTTTGTTGAAGCTCAAGTTATGAATGGTCTGTATCTATTTTTTGCAAGATTCCAAGTACTACCATTCATAACTTCAATATTCATATTGATTATACAAATAAATTCAAGTTATGGGTTTTTATTACCGCGTATCAATAGCGTATAAATAATTTAGAAGGTTGATCCAATCACATAAAGGAAGTATTTAATATTTTATTTCAAGGAATGTATATTGTAATGTAATTAATCATGAACTGATATTTTTTATCAGAATTTGATTAGAAATTATATAAGTTAACACTTGTCATCTTCAGGTTAAAGAATGGATCAAAACCGGAGGAAAAATTCCAATGTGCACAGCACGTCCTGGATGGAAATCGACTTCAGTCCAAGATCCTCAATATAAAAATAAATTTTACAACATAGAGGTGGATATGTTTGATATCATAGGAGTCAATGAAAAAAATAAGGTGAGTTTTCCCAATTATGTATTATTATTTCTATTCTAATTATAATTTTAAATTACTTTTAATTTATTATTATTTAATTAGAATAATAGTCTAAATTGAATTAATGAGCCTTGGTTTTGTGCAAATTGGAGCTTTAACATTCCGTACTATGCCGGTAGACAATCATTTTCAAATATATAGCAGGCCTAAATCATTGTAATCTAATTAACTTGGGACTAGAATTGTAAACCTTCGACTGTTTTTAATGGCTTTTACAAATGTTCCACTTAATCTGTTTTTAGTGCATCTCATTCAAAAAATGCACTATTGGTCTTGCCCTAACAATCGAAAATTTATGATGTGATATATTTTTACACGTTTTCGAGCCCCTGGAACACGAATCTGATGTCCGTTCAAATTCATATATCTATATATAATTATATTTATATATAGAGATATTTATGTACAGATTCTTGTTAACACAATAACTCCTGAAGGGCTTGTCGTAGAGCGACCAAATTTTGCACAAAAATCATTAGTGTTAATATCTCGGTCAAGTCCAGCCAAATTGGTCTAAGGGTAGGGGTTGAAATTAGGGGATGCAAATTTTGAAAAATCACAACAAATCGACCAATTACTTGATCGTTTTGAAAATTGGTGTGTATAATACCCTTATATGCCCTACAATTTGAGCCATCAACGAAAAAATCCAATCAAAAATGGCGGATAAAATGGCAAATAATATGCCAAAAATGGTGTTTTTCATGGGTTTTTCAAAAACGGCACCTTTATGAGATTACCAGACCAGCTGGGCGAGGTAAGTACACTAGCAGTTGGGGGGTATTGTCTCGCTAGCTTGCTGTAAAACCAGTATTGGAAGCCCAATCTACTCATATTCTATTATTGCTGGTTGTAATAGGCAATAATAAGCATTGCCTTAAATTTTTATCTACTAATTGAACACAAAATAAGCTCCAAAGTCCAAATTATCAATTGTCAGAGCTTAGTTGCTTTGTCTTCTGCTTGATGGCGCTAGTAAATTTGTCAATTTGTTTGCGTGCTCGCATTTTTGGTTAGGCCGGTATTACACGATAATAGTTCTATGATATGATCATATGAAAATATGATTTGGTATTTTCATCTCTTTCCATATGATCAGATATGCTCATAGAACTATTATCTTGTATAACGGTCTTACAAAAATTACAGATCACACATATGCCTCAGCCATGAGTTCATACTTTTTTTGCGTCAACAGACTGTACCGCGAGGCATTCGTGGCACATGCCTCAGACTGTCGATACGCGGCTTTACCCAAATAGGTCATAAATACTTGAATATGCTTTTGGAATATGGATATACTAATTATCTATACGGTTGCACTAGACATTCAACATATTGTGAATCATGTATCGATCATTTGTTTCTCAAATCTAAGATATGTAAATTGGACCCAGCAATATATAATTGTTATATAACGGATCATGAAGCTGTTATGGGCAAATTCATTTTATAAAAAGTAGTTTAGAGCCTAAAAAGGAGCCTGTACAGTATGATGCATTATCTTTTCACAATCAACTGTTTAAAATTATTATTTTATCTTAATAATAACTTGGTTCAAGTTATTTGCTACTTGGTAGGCTATATCTTTGTTGAAGCTCAAGTTATGAATGGACTGTATCTATTTTTTTTGCAAGATTCCAAGTACTACCATTCATAACTTCAATATTCATATTGATCATACAAATAAATTTAAGTTATGGGTTTTTATTACCGTATCAATAGCCTATAAATAATTTAGAAGGTTGATCCAATCACATAAAGAAAGTATTTAATATTTTATTTCAAGGAATGTATATTTTCATAATATAATTAATAATGAACTGATATTTTTTTATCAGAATTTGATTAGAAATTATGTAAGTTAACACTTGTCATCTTCAGGTTAAAGAATGAATCAAAACCGGAGGAAAAATTCCAATGTGCACAGCTTAGATTTAATGTATGTCAAAATGTATGTAAAAATGCAGTGAAATTTCAAAAAATAAAAAAAAAATCAAATTTATTGAGGTTTTCAAAATATAAATCAAACATGTTAAAATTGAAACTTTCGACATAAAACCAAAACACCTGCAAGGAAAATTCCTGTGCGCAGGTGAGAGTTGCTACTATCAGTATAACAAATCATAAAAAACCTACAAAAAATAAATAACGTAATACATTGCAAAAAATAAATAGAAAAGAAGATGAGAAGAGTGAAAGAAGAAAGGGTTAAAAGAAAAAGACAAAGACAGGGAGAGAAGGAGAGAAGGAAAGAAAAAACATACCAATAAACAGAATTGAGACAAGAATTATTCAAAAGTTTTTCCTCAATTTCACTTGAAATTATCCAATGAGTAATTTTTCTCTTCAAACTTGTATGAGATTTTAATCTAGTCTGTTCGGTAAAGCTATCTGGAATTTCATTGATCAGTTTATTTGCTAGATAAAAATATTGCCTCCTACAAACATTAAGATTCATTCTTATATTTTCATATCTATTTCGGGATGGTCTTAAATTAAGGTTTGATTCACGGAAGTGGAAAATATTTCTATGATTTATGACAAAAATTATAAGATTTTTAATGTATAACTGACGAACTGTTAGTACCTCGAACTCATTGAATAAATATTTGGTTGGATATAAGCGAGGTTTACCTAAAATGGTTTTAATAAGATGTTTTTGAATTATGAAAAGTTTATTAAAATGCGCATTCAATGCACCCCCCCAAACCCAAATTCCATACTGTAATACGGATTGTGCATATGAGTAGTAAATTAGTTTTGTTATTTTTGGATTATTCAGTTGTTTAATTTGATAAAATTTATAAACAAGAAATCTAAGTTTTTTGCACAAGTTGTCAATATGAGTGTTCCATCTTAGATGAGAATCTATTGTTATACCCAAGTATTTAACATTATCATTTTTATTTATTTTTGGACAAGAACAGAGGTATTCATTGTTGCAGTTTATTGAATGGATTTTTATTGTATTAAGTGATTGAGGTTGAGTAAAAGCATTAGGAGAAAAAGTCATGAACATGCTTTTATTTGTGTTTAGGGTTAGTAGATGCTCATTTAGCCAAGAATGCACCAGTCTCAGACCATTTCCCGCTGTGATCTTCACATTATCCCATGTGTGACCCATAAAAACCAACGCGGTATCATCTGCAAAGGATATAATATCACAATTTATTATTCTCAATTTGAGGAGATCGTTTATGTAGATTTGAAAGAGGATAGGAGATAACATGCACTGTTCCTTGCGGAAGACCGTACTCAGTAAGCTTTTTAATACTAGGTATGTCATTAATTGTAAGTATTTGATATCTATCAGACAGGTAGGAATGAAATAATTTTAGAGGTAAGCCCCTAATACCCAGTTGTTCCATTTTTTTCAAGAGTCTGGACTGAGAGATAGTGTCAAAGGCTTTTGCCAAGTCTAGGAAAGTAGTGAGCATTTTATTTTTGTTATTGAAATTAGTTGTTATCAGCTCCAAAAGCTTAGACATAGCATCTTCCGTAGACTTTCCTGCTTGAAAGCCAAACGTAAACTTAAACTTAACCTTAAACGTAAACTTGAAATAAACGTATTATTATTATAATTGTATGGGCTTCTTACATCATTCATAACTCAAGTTTAAATCGGAATATTAAAACGAAATTGACATCAATAGTATAGTCAAATCATGCTCTACAAATAATGTGATATACTATTTCATTGTAACTATGATAATTTTCAAGTTATTGTTTTACAAATCAAAATAGTGTAGTATTTGGTGATTGCGCACATCTTCATTCTCTTCAATTAATTTCTATGATAGCTTTTAATGGAAGAGGTATTGAATGAAGTTTATAGTACTAGTTAAGATCTTTAATTTTATATAATTAAACGCGCAGAAGATCGCGTTGAAGAACGGAAATAATAATTAACCAAGCATCAAGGCTTTTAAAAGGCTTTGTAAATCATCCATAACTCAAGTTCAAATCAGAATATTGGAATAAAATTTAAATCGATTGCTTTGTGAAATAATACTCTACAAGGATTGTGACTATCATTGTGATTTTTTTCATTGTAATTATCATGATTTCTATGTTATTCGTTGACAATCTAAATAGTATAATATTATTTGATATTTGCGTGCATATTTTTATTTTCTTCAATAAACGTTTCAGATAGAATTTATGGTTTGAGAAAAAAATTAATCTAATAAAACTTATAGAACTTATTGAGATCTAATGTATAATTCAGATTCATGCATGTACAATCCATAAAATCTGAAACGTTTGCCTTACAAAATTGTATGCCTTAGGGAACAAAAAATTTAAAGTTGTTGCAAAATTTCTCAAACGCTTGTCGTATAGCTTTCTCAATTTGGGATTCAAATGCTTTTGTGACTCTCTCTTCATCAAACAAAAAGAAGTTTTGGAAATATTACTCAACAAAATACCATGCTCTGACTGATTAGGATTTTTTTCCTTCAATGCTTTGATAATAGTTTTCAAAAGCTACAGTAACATAAAAATCCACTGAAGAGAATAGAGATGCACTAAATCACCAAATACTAGGCTATACAATTTTTATTTGTGAAATAATAACTTGGAAAATATTATAGTTACGATGAAATAGTATATTACATTAATTGTAGAGCATGATTTGACAAAGCCATAGAAGTCAATTTCATTTTAATATTCTGATTTGTACTTGAGTTATGAATGATTTACGAAGCCCATTTAATATGAGATTACCATACCAGACGGCAAGGAAAGTACACTAGCAGTCGGGGGGTATTGTCTCACTCCGCGCTACTGCAAGGCAACTCTAATTCTATATTCTATTCTCTCTGATTACAACCTTCTGCACCCAAATAGAATTCTCAATCACAAAAATGCATAGGAATGGGGTACAATTTTGAGGTTAGTTTGTAGAGTTGTTCGTTGTGTGTTGCAAAGCAACAGGCACTGCTTGCTGCAAATTGTGTGCTGCGTTTGCCTGGCTGCTAGCAAACCCGGTATCGACAGTCCAAGGCATGTGTGGCCCATGCCTCGGACTGTTGATACACAGCTTAAGGTTATTACTCAGAATATCAATTCTGAATTCATACCCTGAATAGATAATTCATTACAAGTCATTTGATTTGAGCCATCATAGAATTGCATTTGAAATGCACTCTTTCTGACCGCCAGCTGCCGGAGAAATTTTTTTTTCTATTTGAAATTTCTTGAATGTAAATTTTCTAATTTTCATGTTCTTCTATTATGAAGGTATTTTAAGTTATTGATGAGTAATAAAACATTTATTTCAGACAATACTCGTAGAGCCTTCAGTGACCATAGGGCAAATAAGTGCACATCTAATTCCTCTTGGTTGGACATTACCCATTGTACCAGAACTGGAAAGCCTTACTATTGGTGAGTACATATCGATGTATGTAGTATGCATGCCTAAAGACAAGTTAAATCATTTTGAAGATCTTGTATAATTCAATTGAACAATAAATTATTATTGTATTATTGTATTTTTAAAGAATCTCTACAACCTGTACTACATGTGATATTTATTGGTTGAATTAAAAATATTCATTGTTTTAGCTAAAATTTAAGATAGATTTAACTTAATTGTTTTATTTTATAGATGGATGATTCCTTTGTAAAAAGAATATAGTTTCCTATTCAGAAAATAACAACTAAATTGTGCAATACAAGATAATTCCATATTATTAATCATTTATAATGTTACTAGCCGACAGGCTCGCTTTGCTCACCTTCTCCACCTAGCCAGGGGGCTCCGCCCCCTGGACCCCCATCAGTATCGGCAGTGTAAGTGAGTCAAACAGGCTTGCTTTGCTCGCCTGCAAAACCTTGCTTTGCTTTGCTTCGCTTGCCTGCAAATTTTGTTCAAAAGGGGGTTCGAAATTTATTGAACACAGCATTTTTTCACCTAATCTAAACCTGTTTACCAAATTTCAACATTTTATGGCAATTTGTTCTAGAAAAATCTAAGAAAAACTCTTAAAATTACAAAAAATAGTAAAACGCTAATATTAAGCGTAACCTTGCGAAGTATATTGGACATAGTTTGAAACTTGTTTCAATATCTTCCAAATTAGTTCATCTATAATCTCGCTGAACCATTGAATTTACAGTAAGGATTGGTCGTATCAAGGCGGAAGATATGCAACCCGCAATACATCTACAATTTTGAAAACCTGATTACTGGCGTAATCTTGAACGGATTTCAAAAATATTCTAACACAACATTTCTAGACCTCATCTGAACCTGCCCACCAAATATCAACATTTTCTACCAATTATTGGTTCTCGAGAAAACTGAGAAAACGCCAAAAAACAATAGAAAAACTCAAATATTTAGCGTATCCCTGAAAAGTTTTTAAAATCCGTTCTTAGCGCGCGTCTAAACGTCCAACTGAACATGCCTGCCAAATTTGAACGCATTCGGTTCAGTGGATTTTTAGTTCTGGTGATGAATGAATGAATGAATCAGTCAGTCAGTCAGTGCCATTTCGCTTATATAGATATAGATTAGTGAACTGATTTGTAAGTTGACATTTAAAAGTGCTTTAAAAGTGAATAAACACTTGAGTTTTTACATATGACAATATTTGGTTCACTCTGGTGTTGCACATTTTCCAGCCAAACAAAAACTGAAGTTTCAACTGATATATTAATAATTTAACTGAATTTTCTAAACCATCAAATGATCTTGATACTTCTCATCAATTGCTTCTTTGAAAAATGGCTGTTGAATGAATGTTACAGGTGGTTTAGTTAATGGTCAAGGGGTGGAATCTTCTTCGCACAAATATGGACTATTCCAACACATATGTGTATCCTTTGAAGTGGTCTTAGCTGATGGAAGTGTCGCAAAATGTTCAAAGGTATTGTAAAAAGTTACCATACATAATATTAGCGTATTACATAAATTACAGATTATTGAAAAGTGAGCGTGAAATTTTGCAAGACACATTGAAATAAATCTTGGACAAACCACGCAAATCCCAGTGAGAGTTGGCTTGCACCAAGGCTCAGCCCTAAGCCCTTACATTTTTGACATCGTTATGGATGTGATGACTGAGGGTGTGAGAGGAGATGCCCCATGGTGTATGCTCTTTGCCGATGATGTGGTGCTGTGTGGGGAAAGCATTGAGGGAATCCAAGGAGATCTTCTGGAGCGTTGGAGAAAAGCATTGAAGGAAAAGGGTCTTAGAATAAATAAAACAAAGACAGTCCAGCTGAACTTTGGACCTGAGGATGGGTGTGTTATACAGCTTGAGGGAACAGCACTGAATCAAGTGGAAGAATTCAAGTACCTGGGCTCAACTATTGGTAAGGATGGAGAACTGGACAATGAAATAGCACATCAAGTGAATACAACCTGGATAAATTGAAGGGAAAAATCTATAAAACGGTTGTGCGGCCTGCATTGATGTATGGAGCAGAGACATATGGGCAGTTAAAAAAGCCCATGAACACAGACTGGAGGTCACTGAAATGAAGATGCTGAGGTGGAGTTGTGGCTTAACAAGAAGGGATAGAATCCAAAATGAAATAATAAGGAACAAAATGATGGTTACAGAAATATCAAGGAAAGTACAAGAAAAGAGACTGCAATGGTATGGACATGTGGGAAGAAGAGATGATGACTATGTGGGAAAAAGGATTGACCGCTTGATTGTTGGAGGCACCAGAAAGAGGAGAAGACCTAGGAAGAAATGGAAGAATTGTGTTGAACAGGATCTTGCGGAGAATGGACTAACACCGGACGAAGCACAGGACCGAGACTCCTGGAAGAGATGGACCCAAAACGCCGGCCCCACCTGAGTGGGAAAAGGCTGAGAAGAAGAAGAAGACATTGAAATAAATCTGCTCCAAGTACTAATTCCAAAGCCGCGTATTGACAGTCCAAGGCATGTGCCACGAATGCCTCGCAGTACAGTCTGTTGACACAAAGAAAGTATGAACTCATGGCTGAGGCATATGTGTGATCTGCAATTTTTGTAAGGCCGTCATTAGACAATAATAGTTCTATGAGCATATCTGATCATATGGAAAAAGATGAAAATATGATTTGGTATTTTAAAATTGTGTAATACCGGCCTAACCAAAAATGCAAGCACACGAACAAATTGACAAATTAACTAGTGCCATCAAGCGGAAGACAAAGCAACTATAAGCTCTGACAATTGATAATTTGGACTTTGAAGGTTAGTTTGTGCTCAATTAGTAGATAAAAATTTAAGGCAATGTTTATTATTGCCTATTACAACCTTCTGCACCCAAATAGCATTCTCAATCACAAAAATGCATAGGAATGGGGTACAATTTTGAGGTTAGTTTGTAGAATTGTTTGTTGTGCATTGCAAGGCAACAGGCACTGCTCGCTGCAAATTATGTGCAGCGTTTGCCTTGCTGCTAGCAAACCCGGTATCAACAGTCCGAGGCATGTGTGGCACATGCCTCGAACTGTCAATACGCGGTAGATAGTAGACTAGTAGTAGTACTCTTTTTTTGTGTCAACAGACTGTACCGCGAGGCATTCGTAGCACATGCCTTGGACTGTTGATATGCGGCTCAATATGTTTCATTTCAATTATCCTGTATCTCTACTCATTGAATTATTCATGATTTAAATCTAATTTTGTACAAACACATAATATTAGAATAAAATAGAATAGAATGAAATTTATTGTAGCCTTATCTGAGGGCATTAGATAAAATACAAGCGTCAAATAACAAATACAATATTTCATACAAAGTACAAAGATATTAGTAAGTAGCACTGTCAATAAGCTATCAGTATCCTATATCACATGAATTCGAAACTTATCTATATCTATAAAAGTAACTTAATAAACCTACATATTCCTAGCTAACATATAAAAATCTTCTATTTTGTACAAAGGATTGGTAGCCAAAAAATGTTTGATATGATGTTTAATCATTCTATTCTCCATATTCCTGAGGCTTTCTGGAAGTGAATTGAACAATTTGATGGAAAAGAATAGAAATGTTTTTTGTGTACTAGAATAGGTATGTCGATAAGTACTCAAATTGCCTCTATTTCTAGTGTAATGACTGTGGATTACCCCCTGTTCTACAAACTGTTCCAGATTCTCCTTAACATAAATTAGGCTCTGTTGAACAAACATTGAAGGCAGAGTCAATATTCCCAGAAGCTTAAACTGCTCTTCACACTGCGATCACTTGAGTAGGCCACACATCAGTCTGATAGCCTTTCTCTGAATTCTAAAAAGTCTCTTACTGTAAGCTCTAGAACCCCAAAGTATTGTGCCGTGCCATACAACAAATGGGAATGGATGTGAGCATGATATATCACCTTAAAAATATCCAAGCTAACACAAGACTTCAACTTTCTAATCAAGAAGATTCCCTTATTCAGCTTGCCGGCAACAATGTCAATATGCTGGGACCAATTCAGGCATGTGTCCAGGGTGAAGCCCAGAAACTTTGCTTCTTCCCTCTCATTCATAGTGAGTCTTCTGTTATAGCTGATGATCAAGTCCTGAACCTTGTCAGAGTTAACACATAATAAATTGGAATTTCACCAGCTCTCAATCGACTCAGCCAAGTCCTGGGAAGCTCAACTCAAGGAAACTACTGTAGGCAAACTCAGAAAGACACACAAATCATCAGCAAACAAATAACTTCTGGCTGGAGGGTTTACAATTGTTGGTAGGTCATTTATATACACAATAAATAGAAAAGGTCCCAGAATAGACCCCTGAGGTACACCATGAGAGACAGGTAGATACCCCAACTCAGATCCCTCAAAAGCAACTTTCTGAAATTGATCCCCCAGATAAGATTCTATCAGTCTCAGAGATCTATCCTGGAAGCCATAAAATGAAAGCTTATCGAGCAACAGTTTGTGAGAAACAGTGTCAAATGCTTTTGACAGGTCAAACAATTTGGTCTGAGTAAATTTCTTGTTCTCTAAAGACTTCAGACAATCCATGTACAGATCAACTGCTGCTCTGACTGTGTTTCTCCCAGTCCTATATCCAAACTGAGAATTGTTGAAAAGATTGTGTTTGGGGTGGTACTAAAATTTGATTCAGAGGACCAAGGCGACGTTAATAAATTGATTTCACCTAAACTAATAAGGAAATCTTGCGGAACGTGTTGTACTTGGTGAAGGGTCATGCTGAACAGACAGAAAGAAAAGTGAGGCTCTGAAAACAGGTGGAGTGGAGGTGGGGAGGAAGGGAACACTGCTACCAACCCAGCCAAACACTTGATACAATTATAAATTTAGGTTGGTCACACCTCTTCAGCCAGCGCACCAATTCAAAATAGATCAGCTGTCCTGTACAGATTGTTTCTTTCAAAGTATTCAACAATTCGGTCGTTTAAAACCTTTTCAAATACTTTTGAAACAGTAGTGGTTATATTTATATAGGCCTAAAATTATTATAGTCAGATCTACTACCTTTCTTACTTTCCTTGCCCTACCTACTACCATAGGTAAGGATTGCTTTCCAAAAAAATTTAAGGTACCCCGATTTCAAGTTTTCTATCCGTTTCAAGGTCCCCTGAGTCCAAAAAAGTGGTTTTTGGGTATTGGTCTGTGTGTAAGTATGTGTGTGTGTGTGTATGTATGTCTGTATACACTATATTTTGATCCCTAATTGACCGATTGACTTGAAATTTGGAACTTAAGGTTCTTATACCATTAGGACCCGACTCTAAGAAATTCAAAATAATTCATAAAAAAATGGCGGATCATATGCCAACAATTGTGTTTTTCAAGATTTTCTCGACAACGGCTCTAACGATTTTTTAAAAATTCATACCCAAAATAGCCCTATATAAGCCCTATCGACTGCCATGACACTCGTTCCTGGCAAAATCGCAGAAGATCTGCAGCATTGTTGAGAAAAATTTATTTTGCAATATTTCGATTCCTAATTGACAAATTGACTTGAAACTTCGAACTTAAGGTTCTTATACTATTAGGACCCGACTCTGAGAAATTCAAAAAAAAATCATTGAAAAATGGCGGAAAAAATGGTGAATAGCCTAATATGTCAAAAATGATGTTTTTTTACGATTTTCTCAAAAACGTCTAACAATTTTTCTGAAGCTCATACCCGAAATAGTCCTATACAGGGTGTTTCAGGAGGAATGTGCAATACTTCTCAGGCTGATTCCTTACACCAAGTAGACAAAAAAGTTCCATGGGACCAACCCCCAAAAACGCTTTGTTACTGAGATAACAATGGCGGAAAATTGAAATTTTTCAAAATATATAAATTTTTCTAATTTTTTAGAGGCTTTAGTAAGGTTGTAAAATGATCAATTCCTATGTAAATTTAGCTGAGGAATTCAATGAAACCAGTTCCAAGTTTGTAACTTTAACGGTTATTACTGATAATTGGAAAAATATGCTAGAAAACGCAATTTTTTCAACAATAAGGGTTATAACTGATAATAAGGAATCATAAAATTGTATTTTTTATTGATGGAAATTGAAGAGAATCGGATTCTAAAGAAAAAGTTAAATGGCGTCGATTGTGTAAATCTTACCCAAATCTCAGTAATGGCGATCAAAAATCGCTACTAAAAACAAATTCATCACTTGTGCTATGTTTTGTCAATTTTGCGATTTTTGATCGCCATTTCTGAGATTTGGGTAAGATTTACACAATCGCCGCCATTCAACTTTTTCTTTAGAATCCGACTCTCTTCAACTTTCATCAATAAAAAATACAATTTTATGATTCCTTATCTAGTTATAACCCTTATTGTTGAAAAAATGGCGTTTTTTAGCATATTTTTCAAATTATCTCAATAACCGTTGAAGTTACAAACTTGAAACTGGTTTCATTGAATTTCTCAGCTAATTTTACATAGGAATTGATCATTTTAGAACCTTACTAAAGCCTCTAAAAAACTAGAAAAATTAATATATCTTGAAAAATCTCAATTTTCCGCAATTGTTATCTCAATAACATAGCGTTTTTGGGGGTTGGTCCCATGGAACTTTTTTGTCTACTTGGTGTAAGGAATCAGCCTGGAAAGAATTGCACATTCCTCCTGAAACACCCTGTATAAGCCCTATCGACTGTCATGAGTCTCGTTCCTGGCAAAATAGCAGAAAATCCACAGCATTGTTGAGAACAATGGATTTTGCAATATTTCGATTCCTAATTGACAAATTGACTTGAAACTTCTAACTTAAGGTTCTTATACCATTAGGATCCGACTCTAAGAAAAAAATAATTGAAAAATGGCGGAAAAAATGGTGAATAGCCTAATATGTCAAAAATGATGTTTTTTACAATTTTCTTGAAAACGTCTCTAACGATTTTTCTGAAACTTATACCCGAAATAGTCCTATATAAGCCCTATCGACTGCCATGAGTCTCGTTCCTGGCAAAATAGCAGAAAATCCACAGCATTGTTGAGAATAAATGATTTTGCAATATTTCGATTTCTAATGACCAATTGACTAGAAACTTTGAACTTAAGGTTCTCATGCCATGAGGACCGACTCTAAGAATTAAAAAAAATCATCGAAAGATGGTGGATAATATGCCAAAAATTGTTTTTCAAGATTTTCTCAAAAACGGCTCTAACGATTTTTTTGAAAATCATACCCAAAATAGCCCTATATAAGCCCTATCGACTGCCATGAGTCTCGTTCCTGGCAAATTCGCAGAAGATCTGCATCATTTTTGAGAATAATGGATTTTGCTAGCCGAAGCGCCGATAGGCGCGAGGCGTCATGGGCTAGTGATAATTGCAAATCATACATATGATGGGCCGAAGCGCCGATAGGCGCGAGGCCTCAGCGACGAGTGAAAAATTCACTGTTATAGTACCAGACGGAGAGAAAGTAATGGACTAATGCAATTTGCACTTGCTGATAACTAAGTATAAATACTTGTATCAGGTACCGTATGCAAATATGAATGGCAAGGAAAGTTGTGTAAGTGTACCACACCAGATTTTTATGTATGGGTAGAACTTTGTTCAACTTCAAGCTCTGTGGAAAGACGCCATGATTGAACTATTGACCAAATGTGTAAGAGGATCAAAAATGTAATCTAGACTTAGTTTGAGCATCCTTGGACTGATATCATAGACATCTGCACTATTGCTCCCCTTCATTTTCTTAAGTACCGGTATGTTAATTATGCCTTCTGCTTCAACCATTTCAAATGCAAATCTAGAAGTGGGCGCGCAGTAACCAGTTTTCAATAGGTCCATTGCACTATGAATGGAACCTTTACTTTCAACTTCAGCTACAATTTTATCAACGTTTTCTATAAAGAATTTGTTCAACTGATTTGAGTTTAAAGAACTTTTATTAATATTAAAACACGAATATACTATCAATTGAAAGAAAATCCCTTTCTATTATAGTCTTTCCAAGCAAAGAAGACATTCTAGTAAGATGTGGAAATGTCTCCAGCTCGATTAATATGTTTTTTCAAAAATAATAAATTTGGTCTCAAATTGTAGATCAGAATGTTTCCTACAATTTGAGACCTAATTTATAATTTTCGAGCCAATATTGACCGAGGTGGAGTCATTTTCCCATCTTGCCATGTTTACAAGTTTCATTTCTCTTTCATTTTCTGTCATTAGAAGTTTTTAACAAGTATGCTACTATGATTTTATCAGTACTTTCTCATTTTAGGATGAAAATATTGACCTCTTCTATGCTATACCCTGGTCCTATGGAACGTTGGGATTCTTAACAGCTGTGGAACTCAGAATTATTCCTTCTAAAAAGTGAGTACCGGCATAAGGTACTGCACCTATAATTATTTGAAACAAATAGGCCTACATAATATTTATAATTCAATTTTTTGCGGATAATGCCCACATAGGCATTTTAGCTTGTGCGTGGGTAATGGATAATGAATGCGAAGGTGATTGATGAGGTGAAAAACAACCCAGGTACCGGGTCTCGAACCCTGGCCAGCGGTAGTGCTAGTGGACTGAAGGTTGTGACGCCCCAGCTCACTGCGCCAACCGTGCCGGCTATTGTGTGTGAATATGAGTATAATATCACCAAGAACAATTATTACCGGTAAACATTTCTTGTTGAGATGTCTAATGTCCACTGGTGAATCTGCGATAATTTATTTTAAATAAATGAATAATAATAAATTCATTTGTCTTGAATAAATAATATCTTATTCAAATATGTTCTTTCAAATAATATTTTATCGCTCAATATCTGCTAGAATTATAGTCCTTCATTGTCATCCTTGCATATATCATTCTTCTCTGCATAACATTTTTATAATTTCAAAAATGATTTCATGCATATTCTAGCATTCCATTCTTCGCTTTATTATCTCTTTGGAAGTTATATATTGAACGGATAATTTGATAATGTAATAATATTTTGTTTATTTCTATTTAAAATTGCAGATTCGTTGAACTTACTTATCAGCCTGTTAATTCTCTCGATGAGGCAATAAGTGTTTTTGAGAAGGAAATAAAACGGACGTCTGGAAATGAGTTTGTGGAAGGAATAATGTATTCAAAGGAAAGAGGCGTCATAATGACAGGAAATTTAATTGATACTCCAAAGAAAAGAGTGAGTAAAACCAAAGAAAAAGCATTTCTGCTCTTACGCAACTCGTATATTCTTTCTGTATGGTGAACTATTAATTAGGTACCTGTATCTGATAACTAATGAATAATATTTTGGGTTTTATCTTTTCCTGTTTTTATTCATACTTTCACTATGAATAAAAAATCAAACATTTTTAGCCAGCAATCAATGATAATTCATCAAAAGATACATTCTTACATATAATCTGCGTAAGTTATAAGCGCATATGTATAGTAAACAGCAGTGGCATTACTTGACTGTGAAAGCTTTTTGTGTGAAAGGCAATGAAAAGAAGTTCTGTAAGTCAGTACCGGTACCGGTAAATGTATTGACTTGAGTACTTCATTTTGAGAGGTTATCTCTTTCTGATGTCTGTCGCTCTAGAATATATTTTAAAAGCTTTGATCAACTTTTCCTAATATAACTATTACTATTTATTCCCACTCTTTCACCCCTCTTTCATGCGTAATATTGAAAGTAAACTGCTGGATATATACACTCAATCCACTTTGTAACACTTTTTTCTTCAACTGCTTTTTTCTTTGCTTTATGAATATGCTTAATTCAGTCTTCTGTTCTATTTTAAATGTTGTATTTCTTGAATTTTATTAGATAATAATCAATTTTCTTACTTGTGTAGTCTTTAATAATTAATTATTCATTTCAAGTAAGTTACCTTATATTTTTTTGTAAATTTTTCTTTTTGCAGTTATTTACTACTGTATTTTTACTCTTGAAATATTTTGATATGATTTTTCTTCAATGTGTCATGAGTGCCTGTTTGACTCAAATATGTTATGTATTAATAAATTCAATGCAAAACGCTTGAGCGAGTACAATAATATATGTGTAGCATGAAATGGAGTTATATTAATCTACTTCACAGTATAGTAATTAAGTTACAGCGTAGATATAGTAGACACTATATCTACTGTCTACTAATCTACTGTAAATATACTTAGTCTATGGTTACGGAGAAGGTAGCCACCAGTGTTCACTGTATAATAAATCATATTTTTTTCTAGGTCAATGCAATCGGCAAATGGTACAAGCAGTGGTTTTACAAACATGTTGAGTCGTTCTTTGAGACAGGGAAATCAATCGAATACATCCCTCTCAGAGACTACTATCATCGTCATACAAGATCATTGTTCTGGACAATTGAGGTGAGCTATAATAACTGGACCATGCCAAGTAATCAAATTTAAATGAGCTATATTATGTCTAGTTCTACAACTATACCTCGTGCCATTTTCAATTATACCACAAAGTGGTTTGTGGTGCACCTAAGGGTCCAAATTGAAATAAATTGTAGATATAGAACGAACTCACAGAATTTTTTGCTACATATTTTGTTCCAGCCGGTAGAACAATAGTAGACAATTACACGAACATATCACAGATTATTTCGCAATTAAACCACATAGCTGAAATTTTAAAAAATACAAAAAGAAAAAAAAATTAAGATGTAATGCAATAAAGTAGTATTGGATAATTATAATTATCTAATGAAATATTCATTCAAAAATATCCACTTTTGTGAAAGTTCTAGTCAAATAATGAATACTATTCTCGTAAAATAACTTATAATACCTTACTTAAAAATGCCTTGAAATGCCTTACTTAGAACCGTGATTGTCTCCTTTTTTTAATGAAGTATTTTTCAAATATTCACTGTCCCAGATACCAATGACTGTAGAACAGAGTATAATATTTAAGTGTAAATGCGTATATAGGGCCTACACATTTTATACAAATAGATTTTTTGTGTGAAAACGACCATACCTTGTATTGAATAATATTCATTCAATCTTAACATTTTTAATAGGGCCACTATTTTCCCATGCGAGCTAAGCTAACAAGATTTCGAGTGCTGTATGAAATTTAAACTCAAAATGAAATAAAGAAAATTCATATTTTTCTAGGAGATCATCCCATTTGGAAATCATTGGATATTCAGGTGGTTCTTCGGCTGGATGACTCCACCAAAAATAGCTTTTCTGAAGTTGACCCAAACTGGAATAATAAAAAAGCTGTACCTCAAGACTCAAGAAATACATGATACTTTGGTACCACTTCAAACAGCTAAGGATATGATTTCCTTTTATGATAAAATTTACAAGGTTGGTGTACTTTAAAAATTACTGTTTCTCTCTTCATTGATTTCAATCCCAGTTTTAAATCCAGTCACGTATCAATTATTGACCTACAGAACATTTTTAACTGTCTAGTCTTGTCAGCAGAAATACTTTGAAGTGATCTCTCTTTTTCTCTCTCTCCAATGAGAATAGAATTGAATTAAAAGTTACAGAGTTTGCTTGAGTTAACTAAGTGTAGACTATGGAAACTTGTAAAATGACAGAGATATGGGATTTAATAAGCTATTTAAGTTAACTTCAATTTAGATTTGTGCAGTATAACATGAAATGGCGGAGTTTAAACATATAAATGTTGAAAAAAGTCCATTCTTGGACAAATTTATTTTACGGTAAGCTTATATTAAATTTCACATCTGTGTCATTATACAAGTTTCCATAGTCTTCACTCTATTAACTCAAGCGAACGGTGTAATTAATCTATTTTTTATTCTCAACAAAGGATTCAAGCTGATATATTATGTATAATCTACATGAATAAAGTGAATAAACCTTCCAAACTCACTTCTCTATATCTTTTTCTTGTAACATCTGTCACTTAGAAATATTTTTAACATCAATGTTTTCTATCACTTCCGGTCGGACATGTCACAAACGGACAAAAAAGGCACTACACTTATAAAAAATGTCCGGGTAGGTCTCACCCAAGTTTATTACAGATTTTTATCAGCCTTGGGTCTCACCTACTCGAATGCTAAAGCCTTCACAGTTGTTCGAGTCGGTCGTTTTGTCCGTTCGTGTCGGACCGAGTGTGACATCAGCCTTACTATGTAATTGTAAGTAGAATGTGAAATCTCTTTATCCTACTAATTAATTCAATATTATTTTTCCAAATTATAGATTTATCCTTTATGGTTGTGCGCTTTCAAATTGACGAATGAGCCTGGCTTTGTCCATTCAAAATCCAATGAGGATGAATATTTTGTTGATATTGGGCTTTATGGTAGAATCAATTCCATTGATTTCAATGGTAACAGAACACATATGGAGCACTTTCAAACACTCAAGAAAAAGAAAGCGTGAGTAAAATTATTTATACGTAAAATGATAATTGTAGGTACCGTACTAAAATATTATTTTGCATTTTTTAATCATAAATCGTCATCCACGATTAAGCCCATTCGTTTAACTTACATTTTTGGCTGAAGTTTTGTCAGATCACGGTCGAATGCGTCCTAATAATGATCCCCAAGCAAATAAAATGAATTGGTGAACGTACCATTAGACGCTGTCTCTTACAGAAGAAAGTTTTTCATCAGCTATAGAGTTAATGGAGGCTCTCCAATTCATTAATTAATGTGCTGGGAGAGCGTTCAATTTTCTTCGGCTGTATAAATCTGATAGATTTTTGTTAATAACTATTTTAAATGGTTGTTTGTAATTGATGAGATTTTTAAGATAAATTCAAAATAAAGCCATTATTTTATTTTGAAGGCAATAAGTCCGTTGGAAGCTTCATTTGATTTCTAACTTATAACTATTTGATGATTTCTACGTAGTTGTAAAATTGATAAAATTTTCCAGTCATAATATTATTTAATGTTTATTGTTCGCAATTTTTCAACTTTTTCAAGATGATAATGGAGCATTAATTTTGGATCATCAAAGTTCTGATATAACTGCTGTACGAGTAATTGTTTGTTGTTCAATTCAGAACACAATTTGTTATAAATAAATCAATTTTTACCTATAAACGTTTTTCCAGCTACGAAATGCTGTATAGAGGAACTTACGCAACAAGGGAGGAATTCAGAGAGATGTTTGACCATACCCTCTATGATAGAGTGAGAAATTCGTTGCATTGTGAAAAAGCATTCCCCGAAATTTACGACAAAGTAAATAACAAAGCTAGAAATTGATTATTAGGAATTCAAATATGTCTAATGCTGTGTGTCCAATAGCCTTTCAATTTGATACATTCAATAATTTTATACTCAAGACAATTAATTTGATACAAGGTAAAATTAAAAATAAAGATCTTGTATAATTGGTAATTATACATTTTTTATGTTATACAAAATACAGGTCTTTTTTATATTATTTGTTTTTTGTCATTGAAAGCCCTTGATCATGAACTGCTGCTTGAGAAGCTTAATTTTTATGAAATTGATTACAATGTGTGAGAAACAAGTTGAGTTAATATGGTGCTCTATATCCATTCCTTTTTCCACTTTAAATTTAAACTGATATGAAAAACACTTTACACGTTCAAATTTGTTTTACTTGAATTTTAGTAACATAAGTTTCAGCCTGTTGTACGGCCATCTTCAGACTTCCCACTCCATCATCCCTACCCTTTCCTCCAACCACCTTCCACATCACAATCTTTTACCAAGAATTATTCACAGTTCAGTCTGAAGATGCTCTTTTTATGTTAACATTGATGATTTCCAATACATAACTAATAATTTATGCAGATGACATTCAAGGTTATTAAAGACAAGGTTGTTCCGATTTTCGAGAATTTGAAAAGTGGTGGGGGAACCCAAAAAATGACGTAGTTCAGATCAGTGATTCCGACTACACTGACCCTGCACTGAAGCTCACAACTACACTGGCGCATTGAAAATATGAATCATAATTATTATAGAGCTTCCATAGCTCAAACTGGCATACAGTTAAACAAGGTAACTCTAATAAAAAAATATAATTAGTCAATTAGGTTTCCAATTTAGAACTAGCTCATTATTATTATTATGCATGATAGTATTTATTATTATTAATAATATCATGCATGATAATATATATTCACACATTATGACGCAAGACATTATAATACTTGTAAATTGATGGATTGTTATAAACTTTGCCAATTTTGTTATGGAATCGATAAATGGTAATTATTTTAATATTGATGTTTCATAATGTGGGACACAATACGAAACTGGTATTTTTCTTTGAAGAAGCGTGAAAAATATCAACATATGATATTAAATTATAATAGCTATATTTATGTATTAAGAGCGTAATGCGCGACGTTATCGCTTGCGCAAAACAGTTATCACGCGACGCGTAGCAGAGCGTGATAATTTTGCAAGAGCAATAAAGAAGCATTACGCGCGAATTACATACAATATTTTTTCTACAACTGCAGGAACCTGTCAATCTACAGTTTTTCAGTCCTCAAATACTGCGAACTATTAAATTACTCTTGTGTAATTACCGGTACAGATACAATCAGACATTGTCGACTTTTGTTAGGTTATGTTATGACTCACCTGACCTACTTTTGGCGAGCCATGATCAGCTGATTAGCGAGCGTAAAGTAACTCTACTGCTCATGCGCAGTTGCTTAGCGAGCATAAAGTAATTCTACTGCGCATGCGCAGATGGTTAGCAAGCGTAATGATGATTCTCCTCAGAAATGGGCTTCTTTACGAGGAGAATTCAGCTCGTAAAATCTTGTTTTACGCGCAGTTGTAGAAAAAATTAGTTTTGCTGAAAAGATTGAAAGACCGCGCATGCGCCCTACTACCGCGCCGGTGTAGTTGTGAGGTTCCAGTGTAGTCGGGATCACTGATCTGAGCTACGTCATTTTTTGGGTTCCCCCACCACTTTTTCATTTTGCCCAATATCAGGCAGTTATAGAATAACCTTTTTCTAATAACCTTGGATGACATTACCGTTCTGTCATCAAACACCAACCACATCTTTCTAACCCATGAGTTGTTAACCCCTGAGTTAAATGACGATGTCCATGTGTTCATGTAAATACGATGACAAATAAACAATGTTCTATTCTATTCGTTCTGGCCACTATCAACAATGACAATCTCAGAATGGCCCAAAACGAATGGCCTGGCCCTATTCTACAAAAAACTCATCTTATATTCAGTTCATCTTCTCACGAAATTTGACAGCACAAAATAGAATGATAATAATTAATTCGAATCTCCATTTATTGCTATATAAATAGACTTCTGCAACTGCAAATATTAACCAATGTACTAAATAGCAGACGAGATCGAAATAGAATAGCTCTTTCTACAGTTGAAAACAGATTAAACCAGAAATACTTGAAAATTTCTATAGAATGAAATTAATCTTATCATGGACAAATGAAAAAAAGAAAGTGAGAGCATTACTATCAATATCATTCTTATTTAGGTAGTTCTATAATTCTTATAGATTATTAAATTTAAATATGAACATGATATGAAACTTGAGTTATGAACTAGGGAAGCGCATGCGGAGGCAGCCGCAAATTGAGCGGAGCAAGCTTTCTTTTTGTCAAATATTTTTGAAGTGTGGACTCGAAAATTTGATCCCGGTATTTTAAGCCTAGCTAAACCTAGCTGATGGTAAAAGTGGCTCATTCTATTACCATGTAATCTAATAAAATGAGATTATAAAATATGAGCAACAACCTTTAAGTGAATGTTTTCTCAAGTGAGTGTTTATTTTGATAAAATAAGGCAAGATGAGAAAATGACTCCAGCTTGGTCAATATTGGTTAAAAAATATTGATTGGACTCAAATTGAAGGTCAGAATGTTTCCTACGATTTAAACCAAATCAATAATTTTCAATCAAATATTGACCGTGCTGGAGTCATTTTCTCTATGAGTGGTTCAACTTTGTAAATACTTTGACGTACCTTTTTTGGTCTCAAATGTGCTCTGATTGTTTAAAATAATTATTCAGTAGGAAATTATAAAGGAAAATCAATATAAACTTGAAAAATCGCGAAAAATAAGCCTATTGGATGAAATTTGGGCAGAATTCTGGTGTATTTCCACAAGAAGCTTCCATTGTTTGTTAGCATGTTGAGAAATATTGAATGAATGCAAATAAATAAATAATTTTATTAATAAAGACATCAGGTAAAAACCCCATTTTGCCTCCTTCACACAGTACAATATAGTGGCAATATTTATTTATTATTTTTTTTATTGCGGATGATGCCCACATAAGCATTTTAGCTTGTGCGTGGGTAATGGATATTGAGTGCGAAAGCGATGATGAGGTGAAAAAACAGCCATGCCACTGGGATTTGAACCCTGACCAGCGGCAGCGCTAGCGGACTGAAGGTTGTGACGCCCCAGCCCACTGCGCCAACCGGGCCGGCAAATATATATATAGGCAGTGTAAGTGAGACAAACAGGCTCGCTTCGCTCGCCTGCAAAACCTCTGTCAGTGTCAGCAGAGACAAACAGGCACCCTTCGCTCGCCAGCAAATTCCGATCAGAAGGGATTCAAAATTTATTGAACACAGCATTTTTTTTGTTTGTCAATGGCGCAACTGCCCTATGAAGGGCCTAGGCCTACCAGCTGGTTGCCAGTTTCATATCCACTTCACTATACAACGCCGTCCAATCAAAGAAGACACCCCGGCAAGAAGGGAAAATGACTCCAGTCTGGCCAATACCGGCCCAAAAGCCATAAATTCTTAAACAGAACCCACAGCTCCCGAACCAACACCGACCGAGCCGAAGCCACCCCCACCCCGCCAGAATGCCCTCCTAAGCCCGGACAGGCAATACATTAGGCGAATAATCATCAACCAGGATAGAGGTAACGTGTGGTTAGCACGTCGATGCTCTCAACCATAAGCCAGTCTTCACAACCAAGTGAAGATGCAGAACACAAAATCAAATCAAATCACTTTTTATTTTGACATATTACAACTAAAACTATTACACTTTACAGAATGATATAAGCCTTATTAATAATAAAAGTCCAGAAACGAAACAAATTGTGCTTACAATCAAACAAAATCATCTCCAATGATAATAAGTCAAAATAGAATATTACTTGATAAATTAATAATAATTTGTTTGCAAGTAGAATAACATGCAGTTAATCAGTTAGAGTGTAATGCAACAATTGATATTCCTCCAGAAACGGGAAACGAATTGAACAACGCATTTCTAGACCTAATTAATTTTTAATTTTTATTTTTTTAAATTTTAAATTTTAAATTTTAAATTTTAAATTTTAAATTTTAAATTTTAAATTTTAAATTTTAAATTTTAAATTTTAAATTTTAAATTTTAAATTTTAAATTTTAAATTTTAAATTTTAAATTTTAAATTTTAAATTTTAAATTTTAAATTTTAAATTTTAAATTTTAAATTTTAAATTTTAAATTTTAAATTTTAAATTTTAAATTTTAAATTTTAAATTTTAAATTTTAAATTTTAAATTTTAAATTTTAAATTTTAAATTTTAAATTTTAAATTTTAAATTTTAAATTTTAAATTTTAAATTTTAAATTTTAAATTTTAAATTTTAAATTTTAAATTTTAAATTTTAAATTTTAAATTTTAAATTTAAATTTTAAATTTTAAATTTTAAATTTTAAATTTTAAATTTTAAATTTTAAATTTTAAATTTTAAATTTTAAATTTTAAATTTTAAATTTTAAATTTTAAATTTTAAATTTTAAATTTTAAATTTTAAATTTTAAATTTTAAATTTTAAATTTTAAATTTTAAATTTTAAATTTTTAAATTTTAAATTTTAAATTTTAAATTTTAAATTTTAAATTTTAAATTTTAAATTTTAAATTTTAAATTTTAAATTTTAATTTTATTATTTTAAATTTTAAATTTTAAATTTTAAATTTTAAATTTTAAATTTTAAATTTAAATTTTTAAATTTTAAATTTTAAATTTTAAATTTTAAATTTTAAATTTTAAATTTTAAATTTTAAATTTTTAAATTTTAAATTTTAAATTTTAAATTTTAAATTTTAAATTTTAAATTTTAAATTTTAAATTTTATTTAATTTTTAATTTTAAATTTTAATTTAAATTTTTAATTTAAATTTTAATTTTAAATTTTAAAAATTTTAAATTTTAAATTTTTAAATTTTAAATTTTAAATTTTAAATTTTAAATTTTAAATTTTAAATTTTAAATTTTAAATTTTAAATTTTAAATTTTAAATTTTAAATTTTAAATTTTAAATTTTAAATTTTAAATTTTAAATTTTAAATTTTAAATTTTAAATTTTAAATTTTAAATTTTAAATTTTAAATTTTAAATTTTAAATTTTAAATTTTAAATTTTAAATTTTAAATTTTAAATTTTAAATTTTCAATTCAATTTTTTTTTAACCAAACAAATCTTAAAAGGTCGTTTATAATTACTTTTTCGCCACACTGGTATGAAATAGACTGTTTTACATGCTTTATACAGAGGCCGAAAACGCTCGTTTTCAGGCGAGGTCGCCAGCAACTCGCCGGGAAAATGCGTTTTTTGGCCCTAGGGCGGTAAAATAACCTTGAATGTCAGCTGACTGAAGGTCGTTGTCGATGTAAGGGTTAGTCGATCAATAGGTAGCATCCCGGTTTGATTGCATTAAATGTCAGCTGTTTTGGGAGTCAATGTCGACATATCTGTATGTTGATGTAAAGGTAGTCTCTCATCTTTTATTTTGATTGGTAAGATCCCTTGTCAAGAGAACTGAACGTTGAAAGTTTTCACATTAATCAATGGTTGAATAATAAAGGAAAACTGCTTCAATAACTAATACTTCAACTTTGATAAGATTAAAAATGTTTGTATTGATTAACTGTTGAATAATGATAAACGTGAAATCCATGTTTGAACAATATTATTGTTGTCAGATTCTGTGTTACTTTGTCTAGACGGTTAGCCAGCCCCAGCGCCATCTAGCAGGTGATAATGCAACTAGACTAAGCTTTTCTGTTAGCCAATATCAGTTGAAAATTAACAACTTTGAATTGATATTGTTCAATTTAGGATGATTGTACAAAAATTATCTTGGGCTTAAACGTTTCTGGACTAAGAAAATCGAATACACTGATAGTTATAAAGTAATATTCAGTCAGTAAATCAATAAACTATTGACGCAAAGTTTCAATAGCAAGCAGATGGTTCCAAATTCAGTATAGGCGAAGATAGCATAATAAGGTTACTGGTCTAGCTGTTCTTGGAACTGATTAACTAATTTTTTATTTTGTTTTCTTTGCATTGATGTTGTGTGCCGAAAAATAAAGTTTGACACCACGGGTTGAAAATGTAATATTCCATCTCTCAATCTTTTCTAGTCCTTGGCCTACGGTCTCGGACTTGAAACCCGATTTTGAGCCGGTAAACGCACATTTTCGGCCCTAGGTACGAAATATACTATTATTTCTATGTAAAATAATACTGGAAGTTGTTCTAAGTTGAAAATAATCGGCAAAAAAAATGTTCTGCTCAGGTTTCAAACCCCCCTGATTGGTAAGCAGTGAAATACTAGTCCACGACGTCGCTAACCACTGAGCTATGAGGGTTAAATGAAGAACTGATTCTGCCAGTGATACCAACATGATTTCAAGAGCATAATAGACATTTCTGACCAGGAAAGTTTCTCAAAACTGATGTTAGGTTGCAATCCTGCAGTGCAGAGAGCATGAATATAGTATCAAATAATGTGTATAGTAATAGTGTGTAAGCAATACTTTTTTCCTTTTTTCGTCCTTAATATGCAAATTTTCAAAATGCTCTATAACCTATAACCTGGTCGTCCATGTCTACTATCACCATGGCAAGTTTTAATTAAATCGGTCAAGCAGTTCCGGAGGAGTAGCATTACAAAGAGCGACTTTCCTAATCGATTAGAACTTCGCTTCGCTCCGCTCAATAAAATGATATCAGTAAAAAGTTAAGGTTTCAATGTAATTTATTACCATACAAAAAAGTTTTCATAGCGTTCTAGTAGCTCGAACCCACGAAACAGGTGAAGTGCTGTACAGTAAAATATACGGGCACTTCACCTGTTTTGTGGGCACAAAAGCTTTTAGCAAAAGCTATTGCACAATAGCACACTAGTTTAGGGCACAATAGTTTTTGCACAAGCTATTCAATGCGCTGATTGGGATCCAGTAATGAACTGTTTTGAAGTAGATAGTTGCTCCAGTAATTTCTTCCAGATATTTAAGAAAACTGTGGACTCAAGTCTAAAAAATGGAATGGTGAGATCAAGACGAAAGAAACTCAAGCCTTGGATTAATTCTGATTTGATTAGGAAAATTAGACAAAGGGACAAATTGAGCAGGAAACTGCGGAAACAACCATTTAATAATACTTTGAAAAAGAATTTAGTTCGTTAAGGAAAAATTTAACCAAAGATTTAAGAATAGCCAAACATGAATATTATAGAAGTTAATTACTAGAATATAAAAACGATCCTAAGCGATTCTGGGGTGTGATAGGAGAATTGTCTGGTAGGACAACAAGTAGAGATTCATTTCTAATTGACAAATTTATACCAAATTTCAGTACTGTACTTTAATTACAGTACTTTAATTACTGTACTTTAAAGTACAGTACAGTACTTTAATTTTCAGTACTGTCACACCAGAGGTCCTAAGAGATGTGGCTGATGATTTTAATAATTTTTTCTCTACGGTTGGCCAAAATTTAGCCGATGCAATAGTCTCGGTCGAGCCTCTTTTAATAAATGATAGAAACTTCACAGTAGCGAATAATTTTGTTTTTCAAGAGGTGACATATGAAAATGTAATACGGGCAGTGGGTGATCTCAGAGGGGGCTCGGCTCCAGGGCATGATAATGTAAACCGCTTCCTTTCTGAAAGATAATATTCAGACTATTATTAAACCCCTTACTCATTTGATTAACCTTAGTCTATTGACTGGTGTTTTCCCACAGTTCTTGAAGTTGGCTAAAGTGTTCCCTCTTTACAAATCCGGTGACCCGACTGACAAAAATAACTACCGACCTATATCTTTGCTTACAGCGTTTTTCCAAAATACTCGAGAAAATTGTTAAGGACAGCTTGTATTATTAAATAGATTATTAAATAAATTATTTAAATAGAAATAACGTGTTTTGTGATTGTCAGTACGGTTTTAGAAGCGACAAAAATATATCAGATGCTTTGTTTGATATTTCTAAACATATAAATGAGGGTCATATAAACATATAAATCAGATAATGAATGCTCATATTTTTAGACCTTAAAAAAGCTTTTGACTATGTTGATAGAAACAAATTATTAAATAAGTTGGATTGTATTGGTGTTTGAGATAACACTTTGTCATGGTTCAAAAGTTATCTATCAAATAGGCTACAGTTTGTTTCAATATCTGATTACAGAGGTGAGAACGTGGCAGTAGATTATGGAGTAACCCAGGGAAGCACGTTGGGACCCATCCTTTTTTTAATATACATTAATAATATATCAAAATTAGAATTAAGTGGTAGACTATTTTTGTTTGCAGACGATGCATTAATCTTTCTAAAAGGGTCAAACTGGGAGGAGGTAAAGGCAAACGCCCAAAAATACCTCTTCCATATTAAAACATGGCTGGATCAAAATACACTTTCAATGAATACTGCAAAAACAAAATTTATGCCGATATCCCTACGTCCAGTAACTTACTATAAATTATCAGGGTTGAAGGTTCATTCTTGTAGGAATTTTCTTAGTTCAACCTGCGGCTGTTCTGATATTGACATGGTTACATCCTTCAAATATCTAGGTGTGTTTTTCGATTATAGAATGAGGTGGGCCCGCTCATATCGATTACATGAAGAAAAAACTTAGGAAATTCATTTATGCTTTTTGAATGATGAGTGAAGTTCTGGATAGGAGAGAAATAAAAATGGCATACTTTGCCTACGTGCAATCCCTCCTAGAGTTTGGCATAGTGGCATGGGGTGGCGCATATAAAACAGTTCTTCAACCTCTCTTTGTAGTACAAAAGGCCATTTTGAAGGCAGCTCTGAAAAAATCCCTTTTCTCGACCAACACTTTGTTCAGGGAAAGCTCAGTGCTGACAATTAGACAACTTTTTATCAAAAATATTTTAATTCATCTATACTCAAATATGCACATTCTCAGAACCGTGACACATAGGCCTATTCACAATACAAGATATGCTCAGACACAGAAGAGAAACCAGAGGACGTTTTCAAACGGGGAGCTGTTGCGCTTGAAAATGTTTAGCATTTCATACCGATAGGGAGCGCTTGTGTCTTCAGATGCAGATTTCTTAAGGAACTATAAAGACTTTTTAGTCTTTATAGTTCTATAAAGTATTTATAGAGCCCTAAGATTTCTGTTCGAGTGGAGCTGTTGACATGGTGGAGGGGAGAGACATAATATTTCCTCGCCACTAGAAACCTGTCCTTCCCATCACCCTCACCCCTCACCAATTCAAGGAGTGCTTGCCCGTGCGCGTGTTGTCTAGCTACGCCGACCCGCTTTACACTAGCGACCACCGACACCGACTCAACAACTGCTCAAGAATGAATTCAATGAAGAATGAACAAATGGAGCAACGGCTTGGGCTGAAGAACTGGCGTTCAAACTTCCACCTCTTCAAGTTGACTTTAGCTTCAAAACTTCACAATTAAATTTTGCAGACACGATAATCAAGATAGACCATAAATTATTAATAAGCTATTCTTATATCAATTACAATACAATTTCAATTTAATTTTAATATCAATTTTAAATATTGATATAAAAAAATGATAAATGTTAGATAAAAAAATGTCATACTGAATGATTCCTGAATTGTCCAATCCTATTTTAAAATTGTTTCATCATTATATTTCCTGATTTGCGACATTGATTTGCAAATGGATGGTTGGGGGGAAATAAAAAGCTAATCTTCTATAATTTTTTAATTATAGATTATTGATTTTTTCTTATATCGACTAAGAATTTCTGATGATGCTCAACCAATTTTTGCTATTAAAAATGTTGATTGAAGAAGTTCTACCTCAACCAAGGTAGAGCTTGTAGGGGCATAATTAAAAATGCGAGTTAAAGGTGGAGATGGGCCTATAGCCTACTGACCTTAACAATAAGATGCCTTCAAATTAGAAGAAAATGAAGAAATTTTAGTAAATTTATCCTCTATCGAAACAAGCCACAGCAAAGGTTCTGCCATTATCAGACTGAGCAATACCAACCTCGGTGCACAAAATTCCTTTCACAGAGTACTCATACTGCCAACCGCTTTTCTTTGAGCTGGGGTGGCGCGATTGCCCCTTGTGGCGCAATTACCCCGGTCTCCCCTACACAGACATCCAGACTAACAGAAGCTTCACTTCTGGCTGATGTGTTTTTGCCAATATGTCGGACTGGGGTAATGACGCCATGTCACCCAGGATAATGGCGCCACCTTGCCAAGGTGGCGCCATTACCCCAGGTGAGTGAAGAAAATATTTTTTCATGGCCAAACATTGCCCATTTTGCTTTTTTAGATGGTTCGTGCAAGAAAGCGGACAACTGAGAAAGCCAATTGGACAGAGGAGCAGCTGGTTGAAGCCATTTGACAAGTCTCTGAGGGAAAATCTGTAAAAAGTGTGGCAATACAATTTGGTATTCCAAGATCCACTTTAAGAGGTCGTATAAATCCAAAATGACACTTCAAAGCCATCATTGGGAAGGAATAAAGTGTTCAATGATGAACAAGAAAAACTACTAGCAAAGAGGGTTCTGGATTTGGCTAATGTTTTTTATGGCATAACCCTAACTGACCTCAGACTTATAATCTTGCTGAGGAACTTAAAATTCAACACAATTTCAAAAGAGACAAGAAAATGGCAGGTGAGGACTGGGCACATGGGTTTTGTAACAGAAATAAAATTACTTTGAGAAAGCCATCACCAACGAGTCTGAGTAGAGTTGTTGGTTTCAACAAAGATGAAGTTGGTCTATTCTTTTCAAACCTGACAACAGTTGTCGACAAATTCAAATTTGGAGCAGACAGAATCTATAATATGGACGAGACAGGAATCTCAACTGTGCAAAAACCTGGACAGATTCTTGGTCCTAAGAGACAAAAGCAAGTTGGTAGTGCTATAAGCTGGGAGAGGGGCCGTAATATAACCGTGATATGTTGCTTCAGTGCTTCAGGCACATATGTTCCCCCAATGATTATATATCCTAGGAAAAGGATGTCACCCTTGCTTGAGAGAGGTGGTCCAGTAGGAGCCCTCTACAGATGTTTGCACAATGGCTGGTCTAATGAGGACCTTTTTCATGAATGGTTGGAACACTTCAAGAAGTTTTGTAAACCCACTGCAGAAGATCCGGTTTTGCTGTTGCTTGACAACCATGGGAGCCATATTTCGTTAAACACATACAACTATTGCCATTTGAATCACATCCACATCATGTCAATCCCTCCTCACACTTCACACAAAATTCAACCCCTAGATGTGTCATTTTATCGGCCTCTGAAAAAATCTTTCAACAATGAATGCGACAAATTTATGAGGGCCAATTCGTACCAGAAAATAACTCCCTATGACATTGCTTACATTTTCAATAAAGCATACATGAATGTAGCTACACTTGAGAAGGGTGTATCTGGATTCAAGACCACAGGGATATATCCTCTGAACCCTAAAAAGTTTGATGACAACGAGTTCACTGCAGTACAGCATCCAGACACACAGCTCGTTAATGATGAGCCAGAGGATACCTTTGAAGCCCCAGTGCAGCGTGCATCAGAGGTCAACCAGGAGAAGACTACAGCTACTGCTCCTACTGCTGAAGTGAACCTTCCAGGACCATCAGGAGTTACGTTCATGAAAGCATTGAATAAATTCTCACCAATTCCTAAAATTGCAGAAGCCAAGTTGAAATCCAACACTAACCGGAAATTACATTCTTCAATAGTCACAGGAACACCGATGAAAACAGTTTTAGAAGCAGCTGAAGCAAAGAAAAAAGATAAAGCTGTAAAGAAAGATGCAAAAAGAAAAAGAGATGCCACAAAAATCCTGAACCCTGACAAGAAAATTAAAAAATCTGCTATTGTTAAAGTGAAGAAAGAAGAAGGAACGAAAGGGAAGATATTGAAGAAGAAAATCAAATGTCGCCGTCTTATTAGTTCTGAATCTTCAACATCAGATGAAGAGGACGTTCCCCTGAAAGACATTTGTGGTGACAATGAGGATGACGATACATTTAATATTTCTGATGCAAATGTAGATATTTGTCTTGTTTGTGGAGAATTTGGCCATAATAAACTTTGGTACAGATGCACAAAGTGTGGGAAGTGGGCATGCTGAATGCAGCGGTGCTGATAGTGCCAAAAATTATATTCGTGACTTTTGCTAGAATTAAGGCTACACTTTTGTCAGAGTTTTTGTGGAACTTATCCATAATTTAGATAAGTAAAAACAAATATTGTCAGATCCACAAATTAGTTTATTTGAAACTTAAGCATTGAAACTTGAGTATGGTTTTCAAATAAACTAATTTGTGGATCTGACAATATTATTTGTTTTTACTTGCCTTAACTTTTGTTAGAATTGAGAAGGATGTAACCTGTCACTTTCTTTTAACATTCATCACATTCTATATCATTTTTAAATACAATTATTCAGACAAATAAAGCACTTGTAAAGCTAATAATGTTCATGATTTTCCTTGATCATCTGTTTCTGTTACTTTTAAAAGGTGTGGCGTCATTACCCCGGTCCAATGGCAGCATTACCCCAAGTCCCCGGGGTAATGCCGCCATCATGCATAATATTTCAAAAACATTTTTTAACAATGATCCTTAATAGATACATAACTGAACAAATAATGAAGTATCAATAGGTGAGGGATAAAGCTAACAAAGAAGTTTTGATTGTTTAAACTTATCTCTAAGGTAATAAAATAATTGTATTAGCTTAGGGTGGCGCCATTATCCCGGTCTCCCCTACCCTTTAGACAGTAAAAACAGCTTTATCTAAGTATACTACAGAAATCTTTAGTTATTTAGCTAAATTTCCATATAGGTAATACTAATATTTTTGTTGTTATCAACATGATAGTTATATTATTATTATTATTGAGGAACATAATATATATAATACTATACAGTATAAGTTATAATAGTAAACAATACATTTACATCAACTACAATCTAAATGAATATTCACACCTGATAACGCTTCTACAATCCATTCTGGATAATCTTTGTCCACAAAACACTTTCTCATGAAGTTTCTCACGAATTCTGGAAATTTATCTTCCTCAATACTTTTTTGTATTGATTTCATCAGCCTCATCTGGAAAATGCATTCATAAATACATAAGAATTTGAAGATATTCATATTGTGACAAAAAACAGACACATTAATTTGAATGTATTAGTCCGGTATTAGACGTTAACCCCAGTTTCACAAACACGATTTTGGAGTCCAGTTTTTCACCGTCCCTATAAATTCAACTAAATTGAATTATAACGCGTGCCCAGGTACATCATGTATTTGCCAAGTTCTGTTCAATCCAATAAAATTTAAAAGGAAGGCAAAAAACCGGACGTCCAAAAATCATGGTGTCTGAAACGGGGATAATAGTTCTATGACATGTTTCTATTATTAAACATATGTGATCATATGACTAAAAAAGCTATCATTTATGCCAAACACATGATCATATTGCCTATAGTCCCGGTTCGGACACCAAGGTTTTTGGAAGTTCGGTTTTTTGTTTTCACATGATGTGTCTCTGCGTACATCATATGTTTGCCAAGCTTCATTCAATCTATCCTATTATATTAAGCGAGTAATTTCTGTATGACTGTATCTATGTATGTACACTAATCTAACGATTTCCTCGAAATTTGAAATGTAATATAACCGTGATGGAAAAATAAGATTGCACCAGGTCTCATGTCCGGGAAAACTCTCTGGCAGGATTAATAAAAGAATTCAATATTCCTTCAGGAATAATCCCAAGTACTGCGTATAATGGCTGTTATCGTTAGCTGACCAACGCTATCCAGCTGGAGTAAATGGAATTACATTCAAATCTGTAACACATGTTCATGTCAAAAAATTGTGAGAGGTGATCATATAAATTTTGAATTTATTTTTTATAATAATATATTTATGTAATTCAACAGTTCGGCTGCAGCTTCTAGAGCGAAGCTCGGTACCAGATATTGAAAATTTATAAAGAAAATAAAATACTCGACTTCCGAAAATCGTGGTGTCTGAAACGGGACTATGTTATTATTATCCATCATAGAGAAAGGATAGTTGAAGTAGACCTCTCATCCCCGTGCTGAGAGGTGACCGACTTTTTTACGGTCCATGATGGTAAGATCTCTTGGTACTAGGTCTGGAGGTCTCGCCGATCGCTGAGCCGGTTGGCCTCACACGCGAATCGGCAGGCACGAGCCAGAGAGAGGAACGAATCACAGTATCTCTCCCTCGCCAACTTGTTGAGTTGGTTCCCTCTCTCTGGCTCGTACCTGCCGAGGCACGTGTGACGACAAGGCACAAGAACTACGTTCTACGAACTAAGAGAAGCAATGTGCCCTAAGAAAGTGGAGTTAAGGCAGCATAGCATGAGTGATCTACTTCAACTATATTTTCTCTATAGAGGGAACCAACTCAACTCAATTGGCGCGAGAGATTAGATTAGATTAGATTACTTTATTCAAATAGATAACAAAATTCGGCTTAGATTATACATTGTAATATAAATGAGTAAAACAAAATTATCCTATAAATTTCACAAAATAGAGACTTCTAGTAAAAATACGAAAAACGGTGGTGTAATGAATGCAAAATTTATACAGATTTTGAATTGGAGGCTCTGCAAAATGAATAAGGAGTGTAAGTTATCTAAGTGAAAAGGCGAAGTTTAGAAATATATAGTTTAGAGAGAGAGAGAGAGAGAGAGAGAGAGAATGACATACAGCGATTAAATTTTTTGGCTGCCAAAAGCGCTCTGGACTGCTCTCAGTTTTCGGAGGATCTACATAGTACCAAGAGATCATAAAAAAGTTTCAGTCACTTCATAGCACGGAGATGAGAGATCTACTTGAACTATCCTTTCTCTATGGTTCCCTCTCTCTCTGGCTCGTGCCTATACCAATGCGCGTGTCAGGCCGACCGCTTCAGCAATCTGCAAGGCCTCTGACGACAATGCACAAGAACTACGTAGAAGGGACGCAATGTACCCTGAGAAAGTCGAGTCATACAGCCTACAGTATGAGTGATCTACTTCAACTATATTCTCTAGGGTTATATGTTCTCCTAGAACGTAAACTACGAGTATAATACTATATTCGATAATAGACTATTATAGAATTATGACACGAATATTACCATATAATACCGGCCTCAGATGATTCAATACATGAAGATCTACACGTTTTACATTTAATAAAATAATTATTGAAACAACTGAAATAAAAATTGTTTGCTTTATTTATTTCTTCAAGTCTTATGGTTGAGAAGTTCTGTCAACGATAAACTACACTGACACAGTAATGATTGTTGTCTTGCTAAATAAATTGGATTGAAAAAATATTGTTATGAAGTGTACGGTATCTGAAAGAGACAAATTTTTTTGTAATAATGATGCTCACCTGAAAAGAAATATTGTGAACCGTGAGGAGATGACAGGCAACCGTATCGACTGTCACTATCGAGTGCAGGTAGGCACGAGTGTACCGTTGGCATGTGCTGCAATCACAGTGCTCTTCGATAGGACGATAATCGCACTGATACACTTGCTTTTTCAAATTTATCTGGCCACTTTCGGTCAAACCACAGCCAAACCTCTGAAAAAATTAAGGTGGGTGTTAAATAATGTTTGTATAGGAACTCAATTTATAAATTATTAAATTTGAAGACCTCTGGAACGCCATTTTCTATTTTAGACTATCATCAATTTGGAAGAGTGCAAGACTAGATCTAGAAGTAATATCGTAACAATGCGTAACCCAGAAATGTATATCATATTGTCTGGTTTGAGAAAGTTCAACATCACAATAGTTACGAGAAAAGTTTCATCTAATCAATAACAATAGAATATTATTCATTATTTATATTAAAATAAATTATTTACCGCAGTTCTGGTAGGGAAGACACAATCGAACATGTCTATGCCAAGAGCCACACATACTACAAGATCAGAAGCAAAGCCGACACCCATCAAGTATCTGGGCTTATCTTTTGGCAAATGGTCCGTGCACAGATCAACAATGCGCCAGAAACTGGTTTTTGCCTCTCCGCCACTGAAAAAATGAAAAGTTCAACCCATTTTTTATTTGATGTTAGACACTTGGACAAAAATACTATCAATTGTCAAAAACAACACATCTAAAGAGACTACTTTCGGTTATTACTTTTTTTAAACTAGCTTCAGATGGAAGGAACTATTGTATTGCAATTATTCAATTTCCATTGAATATTGATTTATTGAACGAATTTCATAATTTAGAAGAATTTCCCTTAGGGAATATTGGCAACTAAAAATTGGCTTAAAATTCGTTGAACGCTGCTACACAAAAATATTTTGTCCGGGCGGGAATCGATCCCAGCACCCCTTGACCAAGTTGATCTATCTTAATCGGAGATCTGAATTTAATGTTTTCTGAATTGAATGTGGCATCAATCAAGAAATTCGATCAGCAACTTACTACGTTTACAACAGCAGCAAATGAACAGTAACGAATACGAATTTTGCATTTGAAATTGAATGCGAGTTCTCGTTCGATCCTGTTCGCTATGGTTGAACTTGAAATAATTTGAATTTATTATAAAAATAATGTATCCAGAACTATTTCAAAATATATAATTATATTTTTTCTTTTTTCTGATCTCTTAGATTTTTCAACAGAGGGATTCAAAACTTGAAACAATTGACTGAAATTGTGGCAGAGATCATTGCAAAACTTCAAATTCCTATTTATTGATAAAATATATAAGTTACAGTAGTTACCTGAGACCACCAACTGCAAAGCCGTTAACATCTCTCTCCATTAAAGCCTTGATACATTTTATCCTCAACTCGTTATCTAATCCACCTTGAACTATTGGAAAAATGTTCTGTGTTTCTGGATTCTGGTGAGCTTCCAGGCATCTATCAACCCACCGAATAGTCCTGATAGAAAAAATTGTTAATCAGTATAATTTTAACTTTCAATAGTTTATCACTTGAAATTATAGTAGCATTAGGCAAGAAATATATGGTGCAAATAACTGAGATTCGTTGATTCTATTATAAATTCATCAAGCTGGAGAAGACTAACAGAAATTGGTAAAATTAATAAGACCAACAGAAATTAGTAAAATTAATGAATGCCAAGAAGGCAGTTTGAAATGAATTGCACTTCCATTGAGGAAATACGAAAATACCACATTCTAAATAGTTTGTTCCAGCTTCCAACGTTTATCAATGTTCGATAAAATCTAAAAATTTTGGTGAAAATAAATTAATTCAATTTTATATTTATTTCAACTCATAGTGATGAACAGATAGTTGGAGAGAAAGAGAGAAAAATTATACTCAAAGTTAGTCTGAGGTTCGGAGAGGTTGAAACCAATTGTTCACGATGGAACAAAATTTTTATTCAATAGACACTTTTTTAGACATTTGAATATTTCCATACACTTGCGCATTGGTAGGTAGCATTTATTAGCTTGGCATTTGTACCATGATTATTATGATTGAAAATATCAAAGTATATTAATATTATTTTTAGTTTCTATTAAGAATTGGGAGCTAAAGTATTAAAGGTTCATGGAAAAGAGTTACACTTTGATAAGGAATAATTAGTAAATAATTGAGAGACGTTCATCTAGTTGTAGAACATAATTTCTCCTTACCGTTCCATAGCTTCTTCAACTCTGGGTCCAGTCGTTGTGGTTTTCACTACATCATCTAGCTGCATTATAATGTCGGCGCCAATGGCATTCTGTATATGGATTGAATTCTCTGGAGATAACATGCAATGCGAACCTGACAAAAATATTAGGAAAAAAGAATAGTAAAAGAATTACAGCTAAAGAACTTGACAAATCGTTAAGTGCGGGTGGTAGTGGACAGCAAACTGCCGAACGGCAAAATCAAGCCCCATAAGAACAATGTAATTTTTATCAATCTCTTGGAGCAGATAGATCCTTTATTTATGGACAGAATTACACGTGCTTTATCTCATTGGAAAGAGAATTTAAAATTAATTTCTCCAGGGGCGTTACTTTTTCGATTTTTAGTTTATTTCAATAATTAGAGTTCAATACTTTTTCAGTTAATTAATCATGCGATAATTATTAAAATAAACTAAAAATCGAAAAAGTAAAAAGTAACGCCCCTGGTGAATTAAATTCTCTTTCCAATGACATAAAGAACGTGAAATTCTGTCCATAAATAGAGGCTCTATCTGCTCCAAGAGATTGATAAAAATTACATTGTTCTTATGGGGCTTGATTTTGCCGTTCGGCAGTTTGCCGTCCACTACCACCCACTCTTAACACAAATTGATGAAAATGTGAATTATAGCAAATTCACTCAACATTAATTTTACTGTTATAGTCTGTCCAAGCAATGAAGACATTCAGTAATTACTGAATGGTAAAATAACTGCAGTTCGGTCAATATTGATTCAAAAGTTATAAATTTAGTCTCAAGTTGAGAACAGAATGCTTCCTTCAATTTGATACCAAATTTGTAATTTTCTAACCAATATTAATCGAGCTGGAGTAATTTTTCTATCTTGCCAGAACGTCTTCTTCGCTCGAACAGGTTTTATCTTCGTGGATTTACTCAATCAAGATTCTTAAAGGTTTTACCATTTTTTCATTGGTTAAAAAATATCAACTAAATGGTTTAAGGAGTGAAAATTAATCACAGTTTCAAGCACAAATGTTTATTGGTATTGCATATTTTCTAGCACACGACATGAAATACTGAAGCTTTTTGGGTGAACATTTAAAGAAAGATTTTTTTTGTGATAGGAGTGGATATGGTGAAGGAGTAAGGTGGGTTTTTCTATATAATTGTCATTTTGAACAATGCATTTTTACAGGAGCATAATTCGTTTTCGTAATGCCACGTTTACACCGGAATGTTAATAACATTTTTTAATAACTTTTTTAACCAACGTATTATTTATTATACACTAATATATCATATGAAAGTTATTAACAAATATTATTAACATTCCGGTGTAAACGTGGCTCAAGGGTCTACATCCACAGTCAGATTAGACTGACAGTTCGGACTGTGCCAGTCAAAAACTATGAGTGAATGGTGAAACCCAAGGTTTATAGAAGAGTACTACTCTTCTATACACCTTGGGTGAAACCGGCAGTCTGAAACAGCTGTAAACCTGCATTCTGATCAATTTGCTCATCAATGCAAGAGATCATCAGTCCACCACCAACTCTAATCGGTACCTTGAGTTCCTAAAACTAAGAACGATGATCAAAATAGCCGAATAGGAAAACTCAACTTTTGTTGTAAGGGTACATCACGATAATGCACATCCACATGTGTCATGACAAACCAAGATCCTCCAAACAAGGAGATTTTCAGCTTATTTTGCATAAGAATAATTGATCACAAAAGTACCTCATGAGGCCGTCACAAAATTATAAAATTCAAAATAAAAATGTGTAATCTTCTACCATCAATACCTCGGTAACAAAGCACAAGGAAGGGAACACCCCACGAAGTTTATAGGTCTGTTTTAGAAACACCCAGAAATGATGTTCTCATTATTTTAATAGAACTTTCATTTATCCTATTACTAAACATACAAATGTAGATTATACATAATTAATAATTGATAATTTAGTTGATACGTACATGATTTTCTCTTTTTTATCACAATAAAACGTTTTATGCTATTACTTTAAAAACAAATTTACTTTATACATAATTCAAGGTGACAAATAAGACACTTATAACACTACTCAAAATAAGCCTAATTTAGTTGCAGTCAAAACTGAAACAAATTTGATCAGTTATTATTACTGTATATTCAACTCAACTCACCTCCGTATGGCGATTCAAATTTCACACCTTCCTCAGTTATTTCTGCTAAACTCAACAATGAAACCATTTGAAAACCTCCCGAGTCGGTTAAAAGAGCTCTATTCCAACCCATGAACTTATGCAATCCTCCAGCTTTTTTAATCAATTCCGGTCCCTAGAATAAACGTAGTGAAGCAATTTATAAAAAATAGAAATCCGAAGTTGGCATCACATCTAAAATAATTTATGTGGATTCTTCATCGCTATGAAGACTATGAAACAATCATAAATATGCTACACGCAAATAGATATCAGAAAAGTGGCCCTTCTAATGCCTTCTAATAAGGTAGATTGACTTGGAGAGCTTACGATAATGATGCCTACAATAAGACTTCCATCTCAAATTTTGGTCAATATAGACTCTAAGGAACTAAGTCAAAATCTCTTGAGTCAAATTGTGATTCAAACCCCAAATGAGTGTTTTAAAGAGAATAATTATCCATTTAAAAAATTGAATGAATAATAACAACACTAAGAAATGTAATAGAACGATACTTAGTAATTTCATGTACTCAGAGGCCACTTATATAATTGCGAGATAAAGAACAGTAAGTTATTTATGTACACTTTCTAGAGAAATAAGCTAGTGGAGTCGTGAGTATCATGTACGAGTATATGTACTCACAGGTCTTGTTCCTAAATGATAGGTGTTTCCAAGAATGATGTGACAGTCAAGAGCTTCTAGCTGCTCTGGTAGAAGTCCTTTCAATGTTCCCTGAAAATGATTATGTGCAATTACGTTTTCATCAATGATATACAATTATACATGATTCACTCCATTGCACTGGCGGCTCGTGCACTTGAAACTGGTGAAGTGCTGTACAGTAAAACGGGCAATTCACCTGTTTCGTGGGTACGAGCCGGCAGTGCTCCATTGGACCTTAAATTATATTATTGTCTAGTATTATTATCTCAGTCAAAACGTATTAATTTGATCCATGACCAGATTCCGACATAAATGATAGAATCTACAGAGAATTTCAAAAATTTTGCACACGATTTTTGGAAAAAATAATTTTTAATAATGATTAAATTGGTAATTTTAAATTTTGATAGTATGAATTTATAACACTTCAATAAAGGGATTACAGGCCCATTTTATTTTACTGCACAAATGAGCCATGTTTTGTCTCTTACTCTTTTGTCTCTTTATTAATAAGCATTTAGTTTAGAAATTAGGAATTCAAGTTAAAATTTTCAGTATAATTTGTATTTTGTTATACAGGTAGATCTGCTTTTGCAAATATCTTCGAGGTAGCAAACGAGCTTGTATATCTTTTTGAATCTGATAGGCCTTTCTCTGATCAGCAGCACGATTTCAGGAAGAAAAAACAATGGTATTGACACACTGGTAAACAATCCAGGAAGCCTCCGAGAGACTAAGCTTTTGAAACTGCTGAGGAAACTTACACAGATGATGAGCAGGCCCTACATTTGAATTTAAGGCCCATCCTCAGCTATGGTCTGGTGCTTTGGGGTTGGACACAATATCTTCAAGCTGCAGAAGAGGGTAAATCGAGAGTTGACCTTCATTGGATAACTTACTTGGAGCACTGTATATCTCTCTTCAGGTCCACTGAAGAGTGTTTTCAGATTGATGACATTCTCAGGCTGCCGGGATCACTGTCGTCCTCTGTTCAGGAGTTTGAGCATGCTCACAGTTTACAGCCAGTACACATACACACTGTGCTTGCTGCTGTAACTATGTAAAGAAAACCAATGGACAGCTATCAAAGAGAAGTAATCTCTGAAAGTTACTTCCGGCATGCAGCTAGACTGGAGTTGCCTCGCTGCAGACTAGCAGGGACCCACAACAGTTTTCCTGAATAGTCCTTACGACTCTATAACACCCCTTCCAAGACATGGCGTATGCAGAGTTCAGTAAAATAGAGTAAAGGAGGCTGCTGGCAATGTCACTGATTTCCTTCGGGAGCTGATTTGGGAACCACTCTTCTGGGCTGCTGCATCGCCACAACATGATAACCTTTCACATTTATTAGTATATATTGACACTGCCACTGGCAAAGACTATAAGTATCACTGGAATAATGATTGTGGAATAGCCACTACATGTACTTTATTGCTGAATTTGTGGACAAAATCCGTGAGAAGTTTGGTGTAATGAGAGACTTCCATGACCAACATACCGTACGAAAAAAATTTTTCTCGTTGTGAATTTCCCGTCTTGCATTGCAACTCTAAGTTATAATACTATAATGTCAGATGGGGCGTTTCGGTCTCAAATTGAGAGCTAACTTATGTTTCGAAAGTAATATTGGTTTTAAATATAAAATATAAGAAAACAGAGAATAACAACAAGAACATTAACTATAGCAAAAACCAACAGTAGGCTATAGCGTACCTGTGTTCCAACCGGCATAAAAACAGGAGTCGTAACAGTGTAATGAGGAAGTACCATAAGGCTAGTCCTTGCTTTTGACACGGAACATTCCCTTATAATTTTGAATTCTAAACACTTTCTGGTAAGTGCCTCCATCACTCAGCAGTATTCCAGAAACGGGAAGTTTTTTGAAAGACTACCGAACAAACAATTTACATGTAGTTATGGAAATTAAAAGATCAATATTCCAGCTATAGATGAGTATGAAATAAAATATACTGAATTGATACAGTTTTTTATTGGTGAATAAATTAGAGAATATTCAATAGGATAAAAAATAATTATTAAATACACCACGTAAGTTAACACTATTTCAAATTCAAAGGCAGAATGTCAACCGGTTTTTAGTGATTATGAACATTTAGGCTAAGCAGGAAGATAGCATGTAATATTTTTCACTCGAATGTAATCTAAAATAAAGTACTGTAAAATTAGTTATTTATGAATGAAATACATGCACCAAATGACCATGATAGTAGGTAATTATTATCACGTCCAATCTCAATGTTCAAGTGAAAAATCAAAACATAACCTCACGCTCACAGTCACAACCTCGCTCAAAGCGGGAGAACACGTTTTGGTCGCCGTACCGGTTGGTCGCACTAGTAAACAAAGCTCGGTCTTTTTGGTCGCACTTGTAAACAAAGCATTGCAGCCGACAAATGACGGTTGCACGGCTGATTGATGACGTAGGCCGCTTTAAACGCTCCTGACGGAATGGTAGCACCAAAAGCATGCAGCTCCTCTTGATTCTTTCACTGTAACTGTCCAATAAACGTTTAGCGCGCGAATTCTCAAAATTTTCAAATAATGATAGTACAGAAAATTCTTCTAAAAGAATTAAAATATCCTATTTCCTTATTATTAATTGTTTTCAATAACTATTGATTCAATAAATATTTGAAGGATGATGCCAAAATCATTTTTGTACTTTTCTGCTTGGTTTTGAAGCTTAATTTGTCTAAACTTGTAAATTTATCAAATCAGTAAAAATTTTTCAAGCGGTGACTTGCTAAGAGTAAAGACAATTCATCACCAGAGTTGAAACATTTTCAAGAATGTGAAAAAACTAGTTCATTTAAAACTGGCATTCGTTTTTTTTCTTGAAAGATTTTAAAGGATGTTATTAATTTATCTATACCGTAATCTATTATTACAAAAATGGAGTCTACCGGTTTCATTGGCGACGGGCTCGTAAGGGCAGGGTGGGCTTAGCCCTACCGATAATTCCGTTGAATAAAAATAATAATGAACTATTAGAATAAATACTGTATTATTCAGAAAATTGCGATTAAATTGTTAGCCAAGAGCATCATCCATTTCAACGCCGATTGAAAGGAGTTCAATGGAACGCTGTATCTCATGCTACGCTGGGCTCTGGCCTAGCCGGTGTCATGTATTGCTTGTAGTCATATTATTTGTAGGCGGAAGTCAGGTATGACGTCTAGCCTTTGACGTCACTGACGGCTTCACAGCTGCCACTATAGGAAAACAAAATACTGCTTTCCGCTGTAGGGAAACAAAAATATTCTCACAAGAGAGTCTACAAATAATATGGAACTAACCTCAAAAGTCAAAATGAAGCAAACTCTGCTATTCGTGCTTTACTGTTATTTATTTTAATCAGGCTATAGTTTAATTATTAATTGAAATTGTTTCTATTCTACTATTTTATCTGGAAGATTCTACAAGAAGAAGAAAAGACAAAAATCAATTTCGAGAAACTATAAACGGTAAGTTGAATCAAATATCAAAGTCTAACTAACCCATCTTTCATTTTTCATGAATCTTTGGCATAGAAAGTTATTAACAATGTAATTTTTAAATTGGTTACAACTATTTATTACTTTTATTAGTGATTTGTGAGATATTATTTGTGGCTTATGTGTTAGGTTTTCTTACCCCACTAACAAATTAATGTAATAGGTAACTTAAACTTTCAAAACTGAAAAGCTTCCATTCAAATTCCCCAATTTTTGTATTAATAAATAATGATTTATAATAAATAATTAGTATAAATAATATATAATGATTAATTAGATTATAATAAATAATTATTTTTGCAAAAAATAATGATAATAGTCATGTTAGTTTCTGTTTAATGCTCATTACATGGACTGGTCACACCACTATACCATATCCATAAGTCAATTAATAATAGGCCTAATGATCGTTTTATTATGATAGTTTCCTAGCTATACAGTTCTAAATATGTATTCACTTTTGTCAGATCTAACATTAAATGTATTTTTCAGATAACGTCTCCTTCCATGATGTTACTGTCAACCTGATCTATCTGGTATTGATGAGCTATATCAACTGCTGAGAACATTTCTAAGGTAATCCTTTTTCAGCATAAATGCATGCATATTTCTATAGATTATGGTAAGTTATATGATAGGCTAATCCGCATACGATAATCAGTAGGCTAGGCTACTGCGTGATGAGTGAATTGTATGGAAAGGATTGTGGGGATAGGTACTAAACGACAAATAATCTAAGTTAATAAAGTTATTATCATTATTAGGACACTTTTCAATTCTACGCAACGACGATGGAGAACTCACCAAAACTAATGATGATAGCTTATGTATTGATGATACCGCTGATATTTTTTTGTGTTAGTCATAAGTTAGTCATGAAATGTAGAAACTCTCTAGAGTCTCTCAAGTAAAAACATTCTCCTAATCAAAAGGATCTTTAAATCTTTGACTGTCACTTAATAATCTAGTGTACCGGTATTCATCGTTCTTTTTTGTATGTGGCATGACTTGTACCATAATTGCAATACATAGCATGAATAAATAACTTTTCCAGAACTATTCAACAATTGATAAATTACAGTAATTAAATTATTCTGTACTGACTGTTGATTGTATTATTACATTACATGTCCACAGAATTTTTACTGTGTTATTGGGCTATTGGACTATAACTTACTGCTATATTTTATAGGGTAGAGCAGTAGAACGGCATTACCTGAACTAAGTTTAGTTCAGTATTTATTCACATTGAGAATGGGCTAAAGCTCCGAAACATGTTTGTGTTTAAATAATATTTTTAAAGTTTGAAGGGTATTTGATTTTGATTTTATCTATTACAGTATGTTTTATAAATATTTCAATGCAATGGTCCAGGTTATAATAATTAAGAATTCTTGGTCCAATCACATCATACCAAGGTGGCATATTTGTGAAGTGTTGTGTTTGCCTGCTAAAGATCAATGGTTGAATATAAATTTCGTTGATGACTGAATTTTATTGTAAAGGGGTTTTACTTATACTATGTTGTTTCATTTTCAATTGAATACTTTGTGATGTAGGCCACTTCATATGTTATCATAATGGTTTGTTTTTTTCAGAGATAGGAAAAAGCAATGAATAGGCCTAGTACAAGGAACCTCCTTGGCCTAGTATCAGACCATTTTGCCCCTTGACATGCCGGCAGCGGAATGATTGAAATCAAGACAATTAATGATACATCAAATCAAAGGTGAGTTCTGGCTCTGCTCTATTCTTTATCGGTGATGTATTTATTATTATAAATTTTCAATTACGGTACTTAGTAACTGAAAAACAACTGGCAAATGACTCAGATAACACTAGTCAAACACTTTTTGTTTTCTACCTTTCTCTTTCTCAATAACTACTACAAACATCTCTTTCTTGGACAGCATCAGCTTTCAATTGAAAAATAAATTTTCAGTCGCCAGTTTCCTTTTCAGGTACTTGTACTGATGCCCGATTTTCCAAACATTGGCAATGGTATAGTCTGTCCAAGCAAAGAAGACATTCTGGCAAGATGTGAGAGCGACTTCAACTTGATCAATATTGGTTCAAAAATTGAAAATTTGGTCTCAAATCGTAGATAAAAATGTTTCCTACAATTTGAGACCAAATTTACTATTTTGTCTTTATAAATTGTAAATTAATATTTTTATTCTTATCTTGGATATACTATACTACAATGGCAAAAAATATTTGTTAATCCTCAAACGCTTTAATTGATGATTGATGATAGGGTGATGAATATTATAGAATTGTTTGGTGTGCATTGTTCAATTGCAATCTTAGAATTCATACAGCTATCGCATCTTTTTAAGCCTACAGATCACCGTGTATGAAAATGAAAATTTCATAAAGTATTATTGAAGATAATTGAGCTGTAGTTTCCAATGATTCACAAAACGTTTTATTACAGTTATTTTTTTAATCAGTCATTCTAACCATTTTTTGAACACTGTCAGATTTGATTTGACAAAATTTGGAAAAACCTGGCATGATGAGTTTATTTTATAATACACTTCACGTTGATTAAATGCATCATTATTTGTCATTATTATCAGTCTTTCTGTAGTTATTTTGAAGCCATGATTTTTCAAATTTATAATTTTCTCCTATTCTCTCATAATATTCTATGGTTTATTAAGTTATTAAAATTATCCATTTACTGTCACTGTAGCCTATTCTTTCCATTTTTTTTTCTAAAATGTTGAAGCTCAAACAGAAAATATCAGTAAAATGTAGTCAATTTTTTCCATGGGGTAAACTACTTGTCATACTGTACTCATTAAGGAGCTAACCAGTTCAACTCCATGTGAAAAAGGCTTGGAAATCTCATAAAATCTTAAATCATGTTTAGAACTGTGCCTCCAATAGTTCAAGAAGAAATTGGGATAGAGCACAAAGCTTGGGAATGCACCCTTTTCTATTTTCTCCAATTTCAATTGCATTACTGAAAGGCTAGAATAAATTTGTGAGAATAATCACTCAATTTTATGCTTGTTCCTTAAGATTGGGCAGTAGTAGTCGCCATTCATAACAGCAGAATCATGCCATATAATAACAATGTAATTTTTATTAATATCTTGGGGCAAATAGCGCCGTTATTTATTTATTTCATTGAAAAAATACAATAAAAGGAAAGAAGAAACAGGCGTTAGCCCAAAATTTATGGACAGAATTGAACGCTCATCATGTCATTGTATTCTGCAGGGGTGAAACTTTTTACTTCTTTGATTTCAAGTTCATTTCAATAATTAGGCTAATGTATTATTAATTACCACTGTAAAAGTATTGAAGTTAATTTATGAAATAAACTTGAAATCGACAAAGTGAAAAGTCCAATCCCTGAGAATTGAATTTTCTCTCCAATGACATGAAGAGAACGTTGTATTCTGTTCATAAACGAAAACGCTATCTGCTCCAAGAGATTGATAATTACATTGTTCTTAGGAGACATAGTTCTGGCGATCGGCAGTTGACCGTCCACTACCATCCACCCTTAATAAAATTTAAATTGCAAGTAAACTAGTGATTTTATGTGATAGAAAGTGCCTTAGTCGACCCCACTGCTTGAAATCTGCCTGTTAACATTACTTGTTTGCTTGGATTTAATTTAAATTTATGTGTGGTTAATGCATCAACAATCATCAGTATCTAATTTCAATTGGTGTGTTTGTTTGTTTAGTGCTGAAAGGCGATGGACAGCAAAAGAGGAGGAAGGAAGCAGTTGTGTTAAAGAAATTGGAGGATGTTTAGATTAAATTTAAATTGAAAAAATTTAAATAAAATTTTCAGTTGATCCTAAATTTAAATTGGATTTTTTTTAATAAATTTAATATTTTGAAAACTTCTGAATTTTTACTATTCAAAACCCCTAAAACTGCCACCTACAAAATTACTGAAACCGCTTGTGAAAAAGTATGAATCTCAATATAAAAGATATAATCACCAACATAAATTACCTTGCTTGATGCATAATACTTGGAACATAAATGAATGATACAAAATTAAAATAGAAATTAGTCATAGACCCTAGATTTGGTAAAATTGGTTATTACATTTCTCAAATAATATAATAACAAATTATTCTTGCCAGATTTAAAGACTTAATTATTCTCAGGTCATTATTCTCCTAATAAAAATTGGAAATGGAGTAGCCTACGGGGTTAGTGGAAACAAACTTAACAAATCTCCCAGGCCTTTTAAAATTTGTTGATTTAGATTCGAGAGGTATAGTTTGCCCAGCAAATAAGACCCTTCGAAAGATGGGAAAATGACTTTGGTCAATATTTGTTCAAGAATTATAAATGCGGTCTTGATAGTAGATCAAATTGTTTCCTACTATTTGAGATCGAATTGATAATTTTTGAACCAATATTGACCGAGCTTGAATCTTTCTCCCATCTTGCAACAGGGTCTTCTTTGCTTGGACAGACTATAGCCGCTAACGTCCATGCGCGGTGGCAAGAATGAAAAATATTATTCCTGTCGTCACTCCCCCACACTTAAAACAAAAAAATTTGGATATCAATGGATAGGTCGGCAAGAATATATTCTGTGGCCTTCAAGGAGACCTGACACCTTGTGATTTTTTTCTGGTAGAATTACTTCAAAAACATTGTTCATTCACAAAACATTCGCGACCTGTTCCACTTAAAAACAGAAGAAATGTTATAAAATGTTTGGAAAAATTGATTATTGTTTGGATATTTGTCAAGCAACTAAGGGCAAACATATTGAAATTTATTAATTATGTAAAAAAACTGTTTGAGACAACAAATTAGATGGGAGAAGAAAACTCTAACTGTAAGTAATTTGGTTTTTATTCAAACATGTTTGTGATCTTTCATATTTTCCCAATGGATGAATAATATTTACAATTATTTGTAAATATTGTAAAATATATAACTTACTGTTTATCTTACTCTAGGAATAAGATAAAACAGAACAATGTAGGCTACTTTTAACTATACAACTACAGTACTTATAATAATATGATCCAATCAAAAATAAGAAACTGCTTGCTAAATTGATGGTACAATTCGTTTGGAAGTACCAAGGCCTAGGATAACATTGCATTTCATGTGACAATAAACTGGTAATCTCTCCGCCTTCAAGTATACTTATACCTGTTTATTAAATTATTGTAAGTTTACTAAATAAATTAATAGATCTTGAAAGTTGAGTATGTTACAGTGACAAAAACGTCAGCGGTTGATTCTCGCTAAATTTTTTGTAAGAGTTGTACAAAAAACAAGCAAAAGTGCTTTTTACTAAAAAAAAATGGATAAAAAGATGTAAGACTGAAGATATTCAAAGAATATCAATTAGTTGATACTAAAATATTATATCATATTGAATTTAGAAATAAAAATTCGTGAAATATAAGATAAAAAATGAACTATCGTATTGAAATGCATAATATTTCCGGGAAAAAATGGAATGAAAATAAGAAAAACTTTGAAAAAAACCTGTTTTTTCTTGCCAATGAATTAAAAAATGGAAGTATATTTTAAATATTATAATAAGTTATGTTGAGGAATATATTTTGAAAAAACTCTCAATCCGTAATCTTTGAAATGTACAAACAAACCAAGAAGAAACTTTTAAAGCTGATCAATCCTAAATCTAGTCTTGTAATCAATATAGTACGTAGAAAAGAATGTTGTGATGATAATTCAATATCGAATATTAAAATAAATTGAAGGAAAAAGAAATGCGTTACAGGCTCTAAACCAAGACTGATGAGACCCTGTCTGAATTGAAAATTGCGCCGTATGACTTGTCTGGCCGACCAATCCTGCTCAATGGCGCGAAAGATTGGCCAATAGCAAAGCTACCGACAATGTCATTCGGAGTGGGAAATTTGAATTGAACGGAAAGTTGTGTGACTGATTTAGAAGTATTATGGTGACAATATCAACAATTCTTTATTATTTGATGATTTTTTAAGTACAATATCGACTTGAGAAATTAAATTCCTAATGATTTAGGTAAAATGTGACTAAGTTATGATTATTTTTCTCCTTAATATTCAGTTAGCAAACAAAATCAATTTAAATTGTACACTCTTATCTATTAGACTTTGATTGAGTTTTAATGTTCTCACAATTGTGTCAAAACTGTCCTTTACTCCTATGAATAGTAGCAATATTACTTGTGAATGCATGTCAGTAGAAGAAAAGCACGATTTAGCTCAAGTTTGTAGGACCTTCTTTGAATTTGTGATTTCAGCTATTATATTTGTAAAATCACTTATATTATTTATTAAGTTATAAATATTTACGGGAGCTATAGATGTAAAATACCCGGTATTTAAAACTTTGGTAATAACCCAAATGCATAAATACCCGGTAGATTGGGTATTTATAATTATAATCATTGACGTTTTTACCTCGCCTGAATATGTTATTAGTGTCATTGATGATTTATTATCATACTCATAGCCAAGCTATAACATTTTAAAAACTTATTTTTTGCTTTTTTTCAATGACTTTATAATTTTTCCATTAATTACTTGAGGTTTGTTAATAAATAGGATTCTTTATTTAAAAAGGGAACTGGGTGAATATTGGAGTAGACAAATTCTGCAAGAGTTTGATGCATATATTTCTACCTTGAACTATACTAAATAAAAATAATAAATAAGAAGAGGGTTGAAACCAATAATTTATACTCAAAAATATTGCATGTGGGCTATTTGAAAATCGAAATGAAAAATGACCCCTTAGAAAATGTTTGTAAATAGTGAGGTTTTTGTGTCTACAGAAGCTTTACTTGATATTATAATAAATAAATAATATTGAATTAAAAATATGGAAGCAAATTCAAAACATAATTTAAATCTTTTTTGAAACCCAATGAAGGTGCATAAAATGGTTCAAACTCAGTAACTTGAAATAAAATAAATTCGTGATTATGTTGTTGTGTATCTATTCTTTGGATTTAAGCTTAATAAAAATCACTTTTTATGAGGAAATCAACTTTACTGTCACAGTAAATACCACATTACACCACATAAAAAGTGATTTTTATTAAGTTTAGAATTAATTCAATGAATCATTTATTTTCTTGACATTCTAAAAATGAGAGGCCTATTGGCATAGATTGGATTAGAGCATGTATAATAATTTTACATTGATATAAATATTTTTCAGGATGTAGGCTTCTCTTAAAAAAGATATTATTATTATGTCCAAGTAAAGAAGGCATTCTGGCAAGGTGGGAAAATGACACCTGATCGGTCAATATTGGTTCAAAAATTATAAATTTGGTATCACATCTATATATTAGAATGTTTCCTTCAATTTAAAAGCAAATTTAGAAAAACTCAACCGTGTTGTAGTCTATATTGTAGAAACGTTTCACAATGAGATAATAACTTATAGGCCTAGATGATGACATATTGACATGTTGTCATTTTCTAAATCATGGTCGTGTACGAAATAAAAAGTGTAGAAAAGTGACAACATCTATGTGTTTTTGTTTCACCAAATTTATAACTTTTGAACTCATAATATTATTGACCAAGCTAGTCATTTTCTTAGCTTGCCAGAATGCCTTCTTTTCTTGGACTATACATTACCTGAAATTATCCTCACGATAAAATTTTGCTCAATATTTTCTTGATGAAGTAGGCTAATAGTGACCCTAACTCTCTCAAAATATAAAGCGCGTTTCTGTTCTTTTGAGAGTATTACTTACCATGATATTTATCATACTTAGCCTAGATAATACTAGTACCAGGAAAGAAAATATGGAAATCTGAGTGAATTATTATTTGTTTTATCTATTAATAAAGAGGTATAAAATATTTTTCAATGATACAGATAGTTTGGAATAGAGGAATAATGAAAAATTTTATACCTCTCTATTAATAGATAGAACAAATCATTATTAACTCAATTTATTATCATCCACTCAGATTTCCATATATTTTTTCCTGGTACTAGTATTATCTAGGCTAAGTATGATAAATATTATGGTAAGTAGGCTAATATTCTCAAAAGAACAGAAACGCACTTTAAATTTTTGAGAGTTATATTATGTAATTTGAGATTTGAAAAGTATTTTTAATGTCCTTAAACTGATCAATCCAAAGTAATATACTTTAATAAATCAATAATAAGCACTTTGATAAAAAAATATAAGCACTTTGGATTAGAATGTCTATCACATTCGCTTGTATCAGAAGCATAATTTAATGCTTCCTCAATGAAATTATTACATCTTTTTCATTGAAACCATGGCGGTGTCATGTATTGCTTGTAGTCATATTATTTGTAGGCGGAAGTCAGGTATGACGTCATAGCCTTTGACGTCACTGCCGCTTCACAGCTGCCACTATAGGAAAACAAAATACTGCTTTCCGCTGTAGGGAAACAAAAATATTCTCACAAGAGAGTCTACAAATAATATGGAACTAACCTCAAAAGTCAAAATGAAGCAAACTCTGCTATTCGTGCTTTACTGTTATTTATTTTAATCAGGCTATAGTTTAATTATTAATTGAAATTGTTTCTATTCTACTATTTTATCTGGAAGATTCTACAAGAAGAAGAAAAGACAAAAATCAATTTCGAGAAACTATAAACGGTAAGTTGAATCAAATATCAAAGTCTAACTAACCCATCTTTCATTTTTCATGAATCTTGCGCATAGAAAGTTATTAACAATGTAATTTTTAAATTGGTTACAACTATTTATTACTTTTATTAGTGATTTGTGAGATATTATTTGTGGCTTATGTGTTAGGTTTTCTTACCCCACTAACAAATTAATGTAATAGGTAACTTAAACTTTCAAAACTGAAAAGCTTCCATTCAAATTCCCCAATTTTTGTATTAATAAATAATGATTTATAATAAATAATTAGTATAAATAATATATAATGATTAATTAGATTATAATAAATAATTATTTTTGCAAAAAATAATGATAATAGTCATGTTAGTTTCTGTTTAATGCTCATTACATGGACTGGTCACACCACTATACCATATCCATAAGTCAATTAATAATAGGCCTAATGATCGTTTTATTATGATAGTTTCCTAGCTATACAGTTCTAAATATGTATTCACTTTTGTCAGATCTAACATTAAATGTATTTTTCAGATAACGTCTCCTTCCATGATGTTACTGTCAACCTGATCTATCTGGTATTGATGAGCTATATCAACTGCTGAGAACATTTCTAAGGTAATCCTTTTCAGCATAAATGCATGCATATTTCTATAGATTATGGTAAGTTATATGATAGGCTAATCCATACGATAATCAGTAGGCTTACCGTGATGAGTGAATTGTATGGAAAGGATGTGTCGAGATAGGTACTAAACGTCAAATAATCTAAGTTAATAAAGTTATTATCATTATTAGGACACTTTTCAATTCTACGCAACGACGATGGAGAACTCACCAAAACTAATGATGATAGCTTATGTATTGATGATACCGCGGATATTTTTTGTGTTAGTCATAAGTTAGTCATGAAATGTAGAAACTCTCTAGAGTCTCTCAAGTAAAAACATTCTCCTAATCAAAAGGATCTTTAAATCTTTGACTGTCACTTAATAATCTAGTGTACCGGTATTCATCGTTCTTTTTGTATGTGGCATGACTTGTACCATAATTGCAATACATAGCATGAATAAATAACTTTTCCAGAACTATTCAACAATTGATAAATTACAGTAATTAAATTATTCTGTACTGACTGTTGATTGTATTATTACATTACATGTCCACAGAATTTTTACTGTGTTATTGGGCTATTGGACTATAACTTACTGCTATATTTTATAGGGTAGAGCAGTAGAACGGCATTACCTGAACTAAGTTTAGTTCAGTATTTATTCACATTGAGAATGGGCTAAAGCTCCGAAACATGTTTGTGTTTAAATAATATTTTTAAAGTTTGAAGGGTATTTGATTTTGATTTTATCTATTACAGTATGTTTTATAAATATTTCAATGCAATGGTCCAGGTTATAATAATTAAGAATTATTGGTCCAATCACATCATACCAAGGTGGCATATTTGTGAAGTGTTGTGTTTGCCTGCTAAAGATCAATGGTTGAATATAAATTTCGTTGATGACTGAATTTTATTGTAAAGGGGTTTTTACTTATACTATGTTGTTTCATTCTCAATTGAATACTTTATGATGTAGGCCACTTCATATGTTATCATAATGGTTTGTTTTTTTCAGAGATAGGAAAAAGCAATGAATAGGCCTAGTACAAGGAACCTCCTTGGCCTAGTATCAGACCATTTTGCCCCTTGACATGCCGGCAGCGGAATGATTGAAATCAAGACAATTAATGATACATCAAATCAAAGGTGAGTTCTGGGCTCTGCTCTATTCTTTATCGGTGATGTATTTATTATTATAAATTTTCAATTACGGTACTTAGTAACTGAAAAACAACTGGCAAATGACTCAGATAACACTAGTCAAACACTTTTTGTTTTCTACCTTTCTTCTTCTCAATAACTACTACAAACATCTCTTTCTTGGACAGCATCAGCTTTCAATTGAAAAATAAATTTTCAGTCGCCAGTTTCCTTTTCAGGTACTTGTACTGATGCCCGATTTTCCAAACATTGGCAATGGTATAGTCTGTCCAAGCAAAGAAGACATTCTGGCAAGATGTGAGAGCGACTTCAACTTGATCAATATTGGTTCAAAAATTGAAAATTTGGTCTCAAATCGTAGATAAAAATGTTTCCTACAATTTGAGACCAAATTTACTATTTTGTCTTTATAAATTGTAAATTAATATTTTTATTCTTATCTTGGATATACTATACTACAATGGCAAAAAATATTTGTTAATCCTCAAACGCTTTAATTGATGATTGATGATAGGGTGATGAATATTATAGAATTGTTTGGTGTGCATTGTTCAATTGCAATCTTAGAATTCATACAGCTATCGTACATCTTTTTAAGCCTACAGATCACCGTGTATGAAAATGAAAATTTCATAAAGTATTATTGAAGATAATTGAGCTGTAGTTTCCAATGATTCACAAAACGTTTTATTACAGTTATTTTTTTAATCAGTCATTCTAACCATTTTTTGAACACTGTCAGATTTGATTTGACAAAATTTTGGAAAAAAACCTGGCATGATGAGTTTATTTTATAATACACTTCACCGTTGATTAAATGCATCATTATTTGTCATTATTATCAGTCTTTCTGTAGTTATTTTGAAGCCATGATTTTTCAAATTTATAATTTTCTCCTATTCTCTCATAATATTCTATGGTTTATTAAGTTATTAAAATTATCCATTTACTGTCACTGTATTCTTTCCATTTTTTTCTAAAATGTTGAAGCTCAAACAGAAAATATCAGTAAAATGTAGTCAATTTTTTCCATGGGGTAAACTACTTGTCATACTGTACTCATTAAGGAGCTAACCAGTTCAACTCCATGTGAAAAAGGCTTGGAAATCTCATAAAATCTTAAATCATGTTTAGAACTGTGCCTCCAATAGTTCAAGAAGAAATTGGGATAGAGCACAAAGCTTGGGAATGCACCCTTTTCTATTTTCTCCAATTTCAATTGCATTACTGAAAGGCTAGAATAAATTTGTGAGAATAATCACTCAATTTTATGCTTGTTCCTTAAGATTGGGCAGTAGTAGTCGGTTTCGCCGAACAGCAGAATCATGCCATATAATAACAATGTAATTTTTATTAATATCTTGGGGCAAATAGCGCCGTTATTTATTTATTTCATTGAAAAAATACAATAAAAGGAAAGAAGAAACAGGCGTTAGCCCAAAATTTATGGACAGAATTGAACGTTCATCATGTCATTGTACTTGCAGGGTGAACTTTTTACTTCTTTGATTTCAAGTTCATTTCAATAATTAGGCTAATGTATTATTAATTACCACTGTAAAAGTATTGAAGTTAATTTATGAAATAAACTTGAAATCGACAAAGTGAAAAGTCCAATCCCTGGAGAATTGAATTTTCTCTCCAATGACATGAAGAGAACGTTGTATTCTGTTCATAAACGAAAACGCTATCTGCTCCAAGAGATTGATAATTACATTGTTCTTAGGAGACATAGTTCTGGCGATCGGCAGTTGACCGTCCACTACCATCCACCCTTAATAAAATTTAAATTGCAAGTAAACTAGTGATTTTATGTGATAGAAAGTGCCTTAGTCGACCCCACTGCTTGAAATCTGCCTGTTAACATTACTTGTTTGCTTGGATTTAATTTAAATTTATGTGTGGTTAATGCATCAACAATCATCAGTATCTAATTTCAATTGGTGTGTTTGTTTGTTTAGTGCTGAAAGGCGATGGACAGCAAAAGAGGAGGAAGGAAGCAGTTGTGTTGCGAAATTGGAGGATGTTTAGATTAAATTTAAATTGAAAAAATTTAAATAAAATTTTCAGTTGATCCTAAATTTAAATTGGATTTTTTTTAATAAATTTAATATTTTGAAAACTTCTGAATTTTTACTATTCAAAACCCTAAAACTGCCACCTACAAAATTACTGAAACCGCTTGTGAAAAAGTATGAATCTCAATATAAAAGATATAATCACCAACATAAATTACCTTGCTTGATGCATAATACTTGGAACATAAATGAATGATACAAAATTAAAATAGAAATTAGTCATAGACCCTAGATTTGGTAAAAATTGGTTATTACATTTCTCAAATAATATAATAACAAATTATTCTTGCCAGATTTAAAGACTTAATTATTCTCAGGTCATTATTCTCCTAATAAAAATTGGAAATGGAGTAGCCTACGGGGTTAGTGGAAACAAACTTAACAAATCTCCCAGGCCTTTTTAAAATTTGTTGATTTAGATTCGAGAGGTATAGTCTTAAGCAAATAAGACCCTCTGGAAAGATGGGAAAATGACTCCAGCTTGGTCAATATTTGTTCAAGAATTATAAATGCGGTCTTGATAGTAGATCAAATTGTTTCCTACTATTTGAGATCGAATTGATAATTTTTGAACCAATATTGACCGAGCTTGAATCTTTCTCCCATCTTGCAACAGGGTCTTCTTTGCTTGGACAGACTATAGCCGTCAACGTCCATCTGCGCGGTGGCAAGAATGAAAAAATATTATTCCTGTCGTCACTCCCCCACACTTGAAACAAAAAAATTTGGATATCGATGGATAGGTCGGCAAGAATATATTCTGTGGCCTTCAAGGAGACCTGACACCTTGTGATTTTTTTCTGGTAGAATTACTTCAAAAACATTGTTCATTCACAAAACATTCGCGACCTGTTCCACTTAAAAACAGAAGAAATGTTATAAAATGTTTGGAAAAAATTGATTATTGTTTGGATATTTGTCAAGCAACTAAGGGCAAACATATTGAAATTTATTAATTATGTAAAAAAACTGTTTGAGACAACAAATTAGATGGGAGAAGAAAACTCTAACTGTAAGTAATTTGGTTTTTATTCAAACATGTTTGTGATCTTTCATATTTTCCCAATGGATGAATAATATTTACAATTATTTGTAAATATTGTAAAATATATAACTTACTGTTTATCTTACTCTAGGAATAAGATAAAACAGAACAATGTAAACTACTTTTAACTATACAACTACAGTACTTATAATAATATGATCCAATCAAAAATAAGAAACTGCTTGCTAAATTGATGGTACAATTCGTTTGGAAGTACCAAGGCCTAGGATAACATTGCATTTCATGTGACAATAAACTGGTAATCTCTCCGCCTTCAAGTATACTTATACCTGTTTATTAAATTATTGTAAGTTTACTAAATAAATTAATAGATCTTGAAAGTTGAGTATGTTACAGTGACAAAAACGTCAGCGGTTGATTCTCGCTAAATTTTTTGTAAGAGTTGTACAAAAAACAAGCAAAAGTGCTTTTTACTAAAAAAAAAGATAAAAAGATGTAAGACTGAAGATATTCAAAGAATATCAATTAGTTGATACTAAAATATTATATCATATTGAATTTAGAAATAAAAATTCGTGAAATATAAGATAAAAAATGAACTATCGTATTGAAATGCATAATATTTCCGGGAAAAATGGAATGAAAATAAGAAAAACTTTGAAAAAAACCTGTTTTTTCTTGCCAATGAATTAAAAAATGGAAGTATATTTTAAATATTATAATAAGTTATGTTGAGGAATATATTTTTGAAAAACTCTCAATCCGTAATCTTTGAAATGTACAAACAAACCAAGAAGAAACTTTTAAAAGCTGATCAATCCTAAATCTAGTCTTGTAATCAATATAGTACGTAGAAAAGAATGTTGTGATGATAATTCAATATCGAATATTAAAATAAATTGAAGGAAAAGAAATGCGTTACAGGCTCTAAACCAAGACTGATGAGACCCTGTCTGAATTGAAAATTGCGCCGTATGACTTGTCTGGCCGACCAATCCTGCTCAATGGCGCGAAAGATTGGCCAATAGCAAAGCGCGGACAATGTCATTCGAGTGGGAAATTTGAATTGAACGGAAAGTTGTGTGACTGATTTAGAAGTATTATGGTGACAATATCAACAATTCTTTATTATTTGATGATTTTTAAGTACAATATCGACTTGAGAAATTAAATTCCTAATGATTTAGGTAAAATGTGACTAAGTTATGATTATTTTTCTCCTTAATATTCAGTTAGCAAACAAAATCAATTTAAATTGTACACTCTTATCTATTAGACTTTGATTGAGTTTTAATGTTCTCACAATTGTGTCAAAAAGTCCTTTACTCCTATGAATAGTAGCAATATTACTTGTGAATGCATGTCAGTAGAAGAAAAGCACGATTTAGCTCAAGTTTGTAGGACCTCTTTGAATTTGTGATTTCAGCTATTATATTTGTAAAATCACTTATATTATTTATTAAGTTATAAATATTTGGGGAGCTATAGATGTAAAATACCGGGTATTTAAAACTTTGGGTAAATAACCCAAATGCATAAATACCGGTAGATTGGGTATTTATAATTATAATCATTGACGTTTTTACCTCGCCTGAATATGTTATTAGTGTCATTGATGATTTATTATCATACTCATAGCAAGCTATAACATTTTAAAAACTTATTTTTTGCTTTTTTTCAATGACTTTATAATTTTTCCATTAATTACTTGAGGTTTGTTAATAAATAGGATTCTTTATTTAAAAAAGGGAACTGGGTGAATATTGGAGTAGACAAATTCTGCAAGAGTTTGATGCATATATTTCTACCTTGAACTATACTAAATAAAAATAATAAATAAGAAGAGGGTTGAAACCAATAATTTATACTCAAAAATATTGCATGTGGGCTATTTGAAAATCGAAATGAAAAATGACCCCTTAGAAAATGTTTGTAAATAGTGAGGTTTTTGTGTCTACAGAAGCTTTACTTGATATTATAATAAATAAATAATATTGAATTAAAAATATGGAAGCAAATTCAAACATAATTTAAATCTTTTTTGAAACCCAATGAAGGTGCATAAAATGGTTCAAACTCGTAACTTGAAATAAAATAAATTCGGCGTGATTATGTTGTTGTGTATCTATTCTTTTGGATTTAAGCTTAATAAAAATCACTTTTTATGAGGAAATCAACTTTACTGTCACAGTAAATACCACATTACACCACATAAAAAGTGATTTTTATTAAGTTTAGAATTAATTCAATGAATCATTTATTTTCTTGACATTCTAAAAATGAGAGGCCTATTGGCATAGATTGGATTAGAGCATGTATAATATTACATTGATATAAATATTTTTCAGGATGTAGGCTTCTCTTAAAAAAGATATATTATTATGTCCAAGTAAAGAAGGCATTCTGGCAAGGTGGGAAAATGACACCTGATCGGTCAATATTGGTTCAAAAATTATAAATTTGGTATCACATCTATATATTAGAATGTTTCCTTCAATTTAAAAGCAAATTTAGAAAAACTCAACCGTGTTGTAGTCTATATTGTAGAAACGTTTCACAATGAGATAATAACTTATAGGCCTAGATGATGACATATTGACATGTTGTCATTTTCTAAATCATGGTCGTGTACGAAATAAAAAGTGTAGAAAAGTGACAACATCTATGTGTTTTTGTTTCACCAAATTTATAACTTTTGAACTCATAATATTATTGACCAAGCTAGTCATTTTCTTAGCTTGCCAGAATGCCTTCTTTTCTTGGACTATACATTACCTGAAATTATCCTCACGATAAAATTTTGCTCAATATTTTCTTGATGAAGTAGGCTAATAGTGACCTAACTCTCTCAAAATATAAAGCGCGTTTCTGTTCTTTTGAGAGTATTACTTACCATGATATTTATCATACTTAGCCTAGATAATACTAGTACCAGGAAAGAATATAGGAAATCTGAGTGAATTATTATTTGTTTTATCTATTAATAAAGAGGTATAAAATATTTTTCAATGATACAGATAGTTTGGAATAGAGGAATAATGAAAAATATTTTATACCTCTCTATTAATAGATAGAACAAATCATTATTAACTCAATTTATTATCATCCACTCAGATTTCCATATATTTTTCCCTGGTACTAGTATTATCTAGGCTAAGTATGATAAATATTATGGTAAGTAATATTCTCAAAAGAACAGAAACGCACTTTAAATTTTTGAGAGTTATATTATGTAATTTGAGATTTGAAAAGTATTTTTAATGTCCTTAAACTGATCAATCCAAAGTAATATACTTTAATAAATCAATAATAAGCACTTTGATAAAAAAATATAAGCACTTTGGATTAGAATGTCTATCACATTCGCTTGTATCAGAAGCATAATTTAATGCTTCCTCAATGAAATTATTACATCTTTTTCATTGAAACCATGGCGGCACCACATTAGAAAAATAGTGAACATGTTTCTACTGTTATTACGTTATGATTATTTGGGTAAATACCCAATTTTTGTGGATTGTTAAAACGTCATACTGAGCTGGTTTTTTGGCTGAAATATGTGCGTGATCCCTAAAAATGTATTCTACTATTGAATCATTCTATTTATGTAGGTACGAAATGCAAAATAAGGGAATAACCTTATTTGAGGTATGTCGTTCATTTTTACAATAAATACTCAACTTTTACAGTTTGGCATAATTGAGATTTGGAATTTACAAATAAAAAGTCTACAATAATCGATAGAAAAACATCGACATGCCACAAAGGAAGGTTGAACCTATTGTCATTTTCACCCAGAGTATAGATAAAAGATATCATTTTGGACATAATAAGTCCAGGGTCCTTAGGAATTGGAATTATAAGTTTAAGTTCTGGTAAAGACAGCTCTATATTCTCTGCCCTTCGGGGCACTGATATACCCTTCTCTAAATACATTCTGTCATGAAACTATAAAAACTGCAGAGTAGAAATTGAATAAATATTCAATTGCTATTACAGGTGTAATGTATTCTTTGTAGACCATATTCTTTGTAGGCGGAAGTCAGGTATGACGTCACTCTATGACGTTGCACCACTCCCCTCGTCCATCACCCTACTTTATCCTGTGACGTAACACCTGACCCCCTCCCACTTCCCCCGATTATCTACGAGTAGCCACTTCTACCAACATAAAAATCATAAATTTTAATTTCCCACTTATTTCATTTATTTCCCACTTATTTTATTGATTATACAGTTAATCGATATTAGCCGTATAAATCGATATTCTACAGCTAATTTGTAGGTTGTGTCTATGTTTATAGTTTAAGTTATTAATATTAAATAATTGATTAGTTGGTACTTGAATAGTTTTAACTGACACGTGAATCAGTTATTTGTTTGTTTATAATGACACGATTAATAATAATTGGGTAAGTAGAAGTAACTAAATACTCTTATCATTGTACATTCATCTGTAACTGTTTCAGTGTTTAGTGATTTGTTTTTAAATAGATTCTCTTTACAATAATTGTTTGAAACTTTAATTTAATTTCTTGATCAGTCTACAATATAATTATTCATTTATTTTTTTCAAAATTACTATAGGCTATCAAGGAATGAAAATAACAGGCTTTAAAAACTTTCTCAACTCCAATTTGGATTGAAATGTTAAAAATTTGTTATGTTCCAAATTAGAATTCACACAATTTTCATTCTAAAAATCACTACAATAAAAAATCTTTATTTAAAACCGCATACAAAAGTTTATAATAATTATGACTTATATTGTGATTATAATAGGCCTACATTATGCTAGTTGATACAATTGCCAAAATGTTTTCTAGCAAAACTTTCTTTTAGCATGGTTTTAGTATGGCATGCCAAGTTCGAAATTAAAATTTCAAACACAATTTTCATTCGAAAAATTACTACAATAAAAAATTTCAAATCTTGATTTGAAACCGCAAAGGTTGATTTATAACTTACATTATGATTATAATAGGCCTACATTAACATTATGCTATTTGATACAATTTCCAAAATGTTTTCTATAAAAAATATTTTTACCATGGTTTTGGTATGGCATGGCATTATTTTTCTGATGGAATGATGTTGTTGAAATTCATGCATTTTTATTCTCACAGAAAGACAAGTTCATTGGACGTGTGTTTAATATATATGCAAGGATAATGACCAATGATCATTGAAGTGAAAAAAATATGAGTGAATTTCTATATGAGTTCAATTATTAATTTTATCTAATATTAATTTTATTTTTATTTCCACAGGCCCCACAATACCCCTAGAGGCTTCAAATTTGCTCCTGGATTAGAATTCAAACAGTGTAATTTAGTTATTTGAAGATTTCTGAATTGTCTACCGCCCGCACACTATATCAAGTAAGTGAGCATAAAATTATTAATAACAAACGATCATGTAAAATCCCATATACTTTACTTTCAATTTTTAGGGATTTTTTGTTGAATTACTCATTTTTATTTTCAAGTTCGTAATTAATTATTATTCAAGTGATTTTCTTCTTGTATTTTTCATGTCAACTATTTAAATTCGAATTCTCTGATAGTTTATTTTTGCACCAAAATATCTGTGCTAAGAAGATTTTTAACTGAAAAAAGTATTGAACTCTAATTATTGAAATAAACTAAAAATCGAAAAAGTAACGCCCCTGGAGAAATTAATTTTAAATTCTCTTTCCAATGAGATAAAGCACGTGTAATTCTGTCCATAAATAAAGGATCTATCTGCTCCAAGAGATTGATAAAAATTACATTGTTCTTATGGGGCTTGATTTTTCGTTCGGCAGTTTGCTGTCCACTACCACCCGCACTTAACGATTTGTCAAGTTCTTTAGCTGTAATTCTTTTACTATTCTTTTTCCTAATATTTTTGTCAGGTTCGCATTGCATGTTATCTCCAGAGAATTCAATCCATATACAGAATGCCATTGGCGCCGACATTATAATGCAGCTAGATGATGTAGTGAAAACCACAACGACTGGACCCAGAGTTGAAGAAGCTATGGAACGGTAAGGAGAAATTATGTTCTACAACTAGATGAACGTCTCTCAATTATTTACTAATTATTCCTTATCAAAGTGTAACTCTTTTCCATGAACCTTTAATACTTTAGCTCCCAATTCTTAATAGAAACTAAAAATAATATTAATATACTTTGATATTTTTCAATCATAATAATCATGGTACAAATGCCAAGCTAATAAATGCTACCTACCAATGCGCAAGTGTATGGAAATATTCAAATGTCTGAAAAAGTGTCTATTGAATAAAAATTTTGTTCCATCGTGAACAATTGGCAAGATGTGAGCGACTTCAACTTGATCAATATTGGTTCAAAAATTGAAAATTTGGTCTCAAATCGTAGATAAAAATGTTTCCCAAATTTGAGACCAAATTTACTATTTTGTCTTTATAAATTGTAAATTAATATTTTTATTCTTATCTTGGATATACTATACTACAATGGCAAAAAATATTTGTTAATCCTCAAACGCTTTAATTGATGATTGATGATAGGGTGATGAATATTATAGAATTGTTTGGTGTGCATTGTTCAATTGCAATCTTAGAATTCATACAGCTATCGTACATCTTTTTAAGCCTACAGATCACCGTGTATGAAAATGAAAATTTCATAAAGTATTATTGAAGATAATTGAGCTGTAGTTTCCAATGATTCACAAAACGTTTTATTACAGTTATTTTTTTAATCAGTCATTCTAACCATTTTTTGAACACTGTCAGATTTGATTTGACAAAATTTGGAAAAACCTGGCATGATGAGTTTATTTTATAATACACTTCACCGTTGATTAAATGCATCATTATTTGTCATTATTATCAGTCTTTCTGTAGTTATTTTGAAGCCATGATTTTTCAAATTTATAATTTTCTCCTATTCTCTCATAATATTCTATGGTTTATTAAGTTATTAAAATTATCCATTTACTGTCACTGTATTCTTTCCATTTTTTTTTCTAAAATGTTGAAGCTCAAACAGAAAATATCAGTAAAATGTAGTCAATTTTTTCCATGGGGTAAACTACTTGTCATACTGTACTCATTAAGGAGCTAACCAGTTCAACTCCATGTGAAAAAGGCTTGGAAATCTCATAAAATCTTAAATCATGTTTAGAACTGTGCCTCCAATAGTTCAAGAAGAAATTGGGATAGAGCACAAAGCTTGGGAATGCACCCTTTTCTATTTTCTCCAATTTCAATTGCATTACTGAAAGGCTAGAATAAATTTGTGAGAATAATCACTCAATTTTATGCTTGTTCCTTAAGATTGGGCAGTAGTAGTCGGCCATTCGCTGAACAGCAGAATCATGCCATATAATAACAATGTAATTTTTATTAATATCTTGGGGCAAATAGTGCCGTTATTTATTTATTTCATTGAAAAAATACAATAAAAGGAAAGAAGAAACAGGCGTTAGCCCAAAATTTATGGACAGAATTGAACGTTCATCATGTCATTGCAATTCTGCAGGGGTGAACTTTTTACTTCTTTGATTTCAAGTTCATTTCAATAATTAGGCTAATGTATTATTAATTACCACTGTAAAAGTATTGAAGTTAATTTATGAAATAAACTTGAAATCAACAAAGTGAAAAGTTCAATCCCTGGAGAATTGAATTTTCTATCCAATGACATGAAGAGAACGTTGTATTCTGTTCATAAACGAAAACGCTATCTGCTCCAAGAGATTGATAATTACATTGTTCTTAGGAGACATAGTTCTGGCGATCGGCAGTTGACCGTCCACTACCATCCACCCTTAATAAAATTTAAATTGCAAGTAAACTAGTGATTTTATGTGATAGAAAGTGCCTTAGTCGACCCCACTGCTTGAAATCTGCCTGTTAACATTACTTGTTTGCTTGGATTTAATTTAAATTTATGTGTGGTTAATGCATCAACAATCATCAGTATCTAATTTCAATTGGTGTGTTTGTTTGTTTAGTGCTGAAAGGCGATGGACAGCAAAAGAGGAGGAAGGAAGCAGTTGTGTTGCGAAATTGGAGGATGTTTAGATTAAATTTAAATTGAAAAAATTTAAATAAAATTTTCAGTTGATCCTAAATTTAAATTGGATTTTTTTTAATAAATTTAATATTTTGAAAACTTCTGAATTTTTACTATTCAAAACCCCTAAAACTGCCACCTACAAAATTACTGAAACCGCTTGTGAAAAAGTATGAATCTCAATATAAAAGATATAATCACCAACATAAATTACCTTGCTTGATGCATAATACTTGGAACATAAATGAATGATACAAAATTAAAATAGAAATTAGTCATAGACCCTAGATTTGGTAAAAATTGGTTATTACATTTCTCAAATAATATAATAAATTATTCTTGCCAGATTTAAAGACTTAATTATTCTCAGGTCATTATTCTCCTAATAAAAATTGGAAATGGAGTAGCCTACGGGGTTAGTGGAAACAAACTTAACAAATCTCCCAGGCCTTTTAAAATTTGTTGATTTAGATTCGAGAGGTATAGTCGGTCTAAGCAAATAAGACCCTCTGGAAAGATGGGAAAATGACTCCAGCTTGGTCAATATTTGTTCAAGAATTATAAATGCGGTCTTGATAGTAGATCAAATTGTTTCCTACTATTTGAGATCGAATTGATAATTTTTGAACCAATATTGACCGAGCTTGAATCTTTCTCCCATCTTGCAACAGGGTCTTCTTTGCTTGGACAGACTATAGCCGTCAACGTCCATCTGCGCGGTGGCAAGAATGAAAAAATATTATTCCTGTCGTCACTCCCCACACTTGAAACAAAAAAATTTGGATATCGATGGATAGGTCGGCAAGAATATATTCTGTGGCCTTCAAGGAGACCTGACACCTTGTGATTTTTTTCTGGTAGAATTACTTCAAAAACATTGTTCATTCACAAAACATTCGCGACCTGTTCCACTTAAAAACAGAAGAAATGTTATAAAATGTTTGGAAAAAATTGATTATTGTTTGGATATTTGTCAAGCAACTAAGGGCAAACATATTGAAATTTATTAATTATGTAAAAAAACTGTTTGAGACAACAAATTAGATGGGAGAAGAAAACTCTAACTGTAAGTAATTTGGTTTTTATTCAAACATGTTTGTGATCTTTCATATTTTCCCAATGGATGAATAATATTTACAATTATTTGTAAATATTGTAAAATATATAACTTACTGTTTATCTTACTCTAGGAATAAGATAAAACAGAACAATGTAGGCTACTTTTAACTATACAACTACAGTACTTATAATAATATGATCCAATCAAAAATAAGAAACTGCTTGCTAAATTGATGGTACAATTCGTTTGGAAGTACCAAGGCCTAGGATAACATTGCATTTCATGTGACAATAAACTGGTAATCTCTCCGCCTTCAAGTATACTTATACCTGTTTATTAAATTATTGTAAGTTTACTAAATAAATTAATAGATCTTGAAAGTTGAGTATGTTACAGTGACAAAAACGTCAGCGGTTGATTCTCGCTAAATTTTTTGTAAGAGTTGTACAAAAAACAAGCAAAAGTGCTTTTTACTAAAAAAATGGATAAAAAGATAAGACTGAAGATATTCAAAGAATATCAATTAGTTGATACTAAAATATTATATCATATTGAATTTAGAAATAAAAATTCGTGAAATATAAGATAAAAAATGAACTATCGTATTGAAATGCATAATATTTCCGGGAAAAATGGAATGAAAATAAGAAAAACTTTGAAAAAAACCTGTTTTTTCTTGCCAATGAATTAAAAAATGGAAGTATATTTTAAATATTATAATAAGTTATGTTGAGGAATATATTTTGAAAAAACTCTCAATCCGTAATCTTTGAAATGTACAAACAAACCAAGAAGAAACTTTTAAAGCTGATCAATCCTAAATCTAGTCTTGTAATCAATATAGTACGTAGAAAAGAATGTTGTGATGATAATTCAATATCGAATATTAAAATAAATTGAAGGAAAAAGAAATGCGTTACAGGCTCTAAACCAAGACTGATGAGACCCTGTCTGAATTGAAAATTGCGCCGTATGACTTGTCTGGCCGACCAATCCTGCTCAATGGCGCGAAAGATTGGCCAATAGCAAAGCGCGCCGACAATGTCATTCGGAGTGGGAAATTTGAATTGAACGGAAAGTTGTGTGACTGATTTAGAAGTATTATGGTGACAATATCAACAATTCTTTATTATTTGATGATTTTTTAAGTACAATATCGACTTGAGAAATTAAATTCCTAATGATTTAGGTAAAATGTGACTAAGTTATGATTATTTTTCTCCTTAATATTCAGTTAGCAAACAAAATCAATTTAAATTGTACACTCTTATCTATTAGACTTTGATTGAGTTTTAATGTTCTCACAATTGTGTCAAAACTGTCCTTTACTCCTATGAATAGTAGCAATATTACTTGTGAATGCATGTCAGTAGAAAAAGCACGATTTAGCTCAAGTTTGTAGGACCTCTTTGAATTTGTGATTTCAACTATTATATTTGTAAAATCACTTATATTATTTATTAAGTTATAAATATTTGGCGGGAGCTATAGATGTAAAATACCTTACATCAAATATTGAATAATTATATATCTTTTTGATGTAAAACATTACATCAAATATTGAATAATTATATATTTTTA
>CM029547.1:40467252-40477252 GCA_017141385.1 Sogatella furcifera | reverse complement strand
GCAAGTTTGAATCAAATCGGTCGAGCGGTTCCGGAGGAGTAGTTATACAAAGAGTGACTTTCCTAATCCATTAGAGCTTCGCTTCGCTCCGCTCAATGAGAGAATAATAAGATCGAACATCTCAAATTCCCACTTGTACTCAATATTCAGCAACCACGAACGTAAGTGAGTGATGAATTGAGCCATTCATTTCTGCAAATTTTTCAATCTCTTAGTGTTGTGGAATTGCATCTTGAAGTCATTTGGAGTGAAATAGTGGTTGAACAGTTAGAACAAGATGGCGGGGGAAATTGGATGGTGGACTGGAATGGGAAATTATCGAGCCATAGTGAAATTTATTCTAGTAAAAATCACCGACGTGATACAGTAAGTTCTGGGTGGAAATAACATTATACGTGAATAATAGTGAATGGCCAGCCAGCCAGACCATCACCACCCCCGCACTTCCACACCAACCCCTCCTCCTCATCACTATGCGAGTCGTCTAAACGGCGTAAAATGAAAGAGAACATTAGTACGCGCTACGAACGAACACGTTCACGCTCATTAAGCAAATGGCTTCGAACTGGGACCACCCCTCCCCTCCCACATTAGTATGAACGGCTCCATTTTCGATGAAGCCCAGCCTGCGAAAAAATTAATGCCCTCCCTAATTTAAGTCTCCTATTGGAGCGAAGTGCGCGCTATCTAGGCTACACGACGTCCCTCGTCCAATCAGCTGAGCGCTCTCCTCTCTTACTAAAAAACGTTCAAGACAAGCGTGAAATCGCGGTCTGGAACTTATCACGAGAGTCCACCGTTCTCTCTCTTTCTTTCAAGAAGTGCTTGGTTTCTAGGTCAGTGACATAAAGCAGTTGAGGAGATGAGGTAGAAACGACACTGACTGTCGCATGATTTGTATGGACATGAGTATTGGGACATCGTAGAAGCACGATACCAATTCTCATTGATAGTAATAATAAGATAGTTTTAAGATTATCAAATCGAAATACAAAAGTTTTTGAGAATCAGTAGAACATCATATCAAATTTTTTCCATCATCACACGTTATCAATCCATCGGTGTATCATACCAATGGAGAGAAATCTATACCAATAATTTCACTGATTACAATCTTGAGAGTTTTAAATAAATCTCAGGCTACTTCCATGTAGTAAAAATATAATAATTAATCAGCGAGTATCCAGTGGTTTCAATTCTTTTTTATATTATAGCATATTCACATTTTATAACATATTGATTTATCATTATATAAATTTATCATTCATCATCTTCTCATAAAATGTTCAATTTAAAAGCTTTCAATAAAATAGTAGTATCACACTATTGATGTATCAGTCTGACAGTCTGAAAAGTTAAATCGAAATATCTATAATTATTTTTATTTGGATTTTCAATGATAAAACACTCATACTCTTCTTAATCACAATCGAATGGATCTACGTCAAATGCATCGTGTTCCTGACGGTGATGTTTCCCAAGATATTCAATGAAAAGAAATGTCATTTTATAGCAGAAGGTTTTCCAGCGTCTTATCACAAGGGATGAAATTCGAGTGTTACGGTTCGGCTACAACAGATGAACTCATCGAGGTGGAAAGATAAGACTGATTACTTTTATACTGTCTTGCTTGTAGTTGTGGGACGAACGGACAAAATGATGCCCGGTGCTGTTTTGCGCAGATGGAAGTCATCGGGATCAGGACGAGCCCGCTGGCGGTTTAAGTCGATTTCCTGGCAAACTATAACCGACAAGGACGGAAAACTGAGCTAACTGACTAGGCACTGTTTCATTCTCATTTCCCAAGGCAGAGATTGTCTTATTCTCTGTAGAAAAGGTTGTCTCTAGCGTTAAACAAGTAGCCTACTGAATTGTGCCGGATTGTTCTTCTGCAATGAGAATATTGCTCTTGTTTGCTTCGTTAATACTCGGCTACTATTTCAGGGTGCAGTCCTTGAGATTTCTTCAGTGTCATCTCGCTTTAGGGAATTTTATATTTTCTCACCAAATTTCTAGTTTACTAATATGCGTTCTGACGTATGTCCCACATATGGGCTCCATCAATGACTGATAATCTGTTATTTCATACGTTTTCATTGATGTTAAAACAGTGTGAGTCAGAGAAATGTGCATCCATTTTTTATCATAATTCATTATCAGCAATCTTAGTCGAGAGCTCAGATAAGAAATTCAAGCAAAAACATTTGAACTCTTATGCAAAGGCCTACACATCAATAAAGGACTTATCAATCATAATATTAATAGTCAATTTCATAGAACAAATTGATGATTTTGCTGAAAGGAAGAGAATGGCATATATGTTTTCGCTCCATTTCATTTTTAGTGCATTTCATTCGAAAAAATGCACTATTGGTCTTGCCCTGACAATCGAAAATTTATGATGTGATATATTTTTTACACGTTTCCGAGCCCCTAGAACACGAATCTGATGTCCATTCAATTTCATATATATCTCTATATATATATATATATTTATTTATATATGTACAGATTCTTGTTAACACGATAACTCCAGAAGGGCTTGTCGGAGAGCGACCAAATTTTGCCAAAATCATTAGTGTTAATATCTCGGTCAAGTTCGTTAACCAGCCAAATTGGTCCAAGGAAAATTAGGGATGAAAATTTTTAAAAAATCACTACAAATCGACCAATAACTTGATCGTTTTGAAAATTGGTGTGTATAATACCCTCATTATGCCCTACAATTTGAGCCATCAAGGGAAAAATCCAATCAAAAATGGCGGAGAAAATAATATATGCCGAAAATTGTGTTTTTCGAAAACGGCACCTTTGAATTCATACCCTGAATAGCTCATTATAAGTCATATGATTTGAGCCATCATAGAATTGCATTTGAAATGCACTCTTTCCGACCGCCAGCTGCCGGAGCAAAGTTTTTTTTTTAAATGTAGTTGTCGAGCTGCTGATGTTTGTGGTGCGATATAAATCGAAGTTTCACTGATACTTCATTGAACATCAGGGCTTCCTATATCATTATACATATATTATTTACATTATTGAACATTATACTGACTGTATCGTTCTGAAAATTGAATGGAACCTTTTGAAAGGTTGATTATTTAATTATTAGCAACAAATAAATTATCAGATCAGAGCAATTTGTTTGAATAACGTTTTCGTGCATGATCAGCATTTCCATTAGTCATGATAAAGAGTTGAGTATCTGCAAAACAGTCAGTATCATGACTATGTTTGAATGAGATATAAATCGACAAGTGAGTCAATTTCACAAATAATATGATCCTATAATATACAATAGGCCCAAACTATTTTCACATATAACACTTTTCGGCTATGGTCATTGTCTCGGCATAAGCGTAAAGCATAGCTAAAACACAAAACATAGCATTATATACAACTTCATCACATCAATGAAGTATCTTCAAACAAGAATATAGGCTGAGTTATAACAAATAATTCTGGAAAACAAGCTGGAATAACATGACAAGTTGAGTTGTTTTGAGTCCGGAAAGTGCTGGATGTAAAGTTGAATAGCTCGATTGTATCAATAATATAGTTCAGTGGATTATTGAATACTATGGAAAATACTTCCTTGGATTTTAATTTTTTTTAAATCACGAAATTTCCATGATCAACACATCAGCTCTTCCGATTCACATCAGTAATAAATCTCTATTTTTTTAATTTTCAAGAATGAAGAGCAAAATTGAAAAAAATCTTCGATTATTATTATCTGTTGTACTCTTTTATGTATTATTGCTTAATAAAGATGATTATGATTATGATTCACTTGTTACGTAACAGGCTTAGTAGGGTGATGCCAAGAGAAACCACCAGGAACGAGCAGATGTTTCCAATGTTCCCTTCTTGGAAAAATGTTGATCAATAGCATTAGCAATGAGCGCATTGCGGCTTACGTGATATGATTTCAAAAACAGGCGCCTCAAACCTCCATGGTGAACTATTCCCTTGGAATCGCCCTAGAAACATGGAGATATTCCCAGTATTCATCTAGTATATTACTACGGAAGGTCACTCACGAGCGTCTAGCGGTTCATTCTTATGCAAATCGGCTCTATACGTGAATGTATGAGCAACATCCTTCTAACATCGTTATTCAACATTTTATATTCCTGAAACGTTTCTAAGCATGATCGTAAAACAATATCTCCGCGATATTCCGTCGATGGAATGGCGGTAGTTGAGCTCAATTTGAATTTGCAGGCCATGCATGGATGAGTTCTGAAGTGGTTCAGAAGAGTTAGACGGATGCACTTCAAGAACATAATAGGTCATAAGAGAAGATAGCTGCGCTCAATAACGACTCGGGCTATCAGACTCAATATCAATCTAGAAGAAAAATTCTCTTATATCCATAATGACACATCAGCAAAAGGTGCATAGAGGTATTCTGGTTTCTCGTAACCTATTTTCTTTATTCATGAGCATAAAATTTTTAGAATCCACCTAATGTTGATTTCTAGTTGCAGTAATATCGATGCTATTCATACTTCAAATTACAGTTAATGAATATTCAAGCAATCTATAATTAGTTCTGTTTTCACTTCTATTCGTTCAGTACTGAGTTTTTTTACCTACTTGAACAATTCCCAATAAATTATTACCATTTGCATGGAATGGTCTCATAATAGGACCTAGCAGTTAAGATAACTTACTAACAGAAAGAAGTGAATAAGCAAATAGGTATAAAGGTACCATATTAAGACTTAAGACTGATAATCAAGAAAATATTGTTTTCACTGTCTGATATGAGTCTAGGTTTCATTCTTGGAATTATTTTTCATTCATTTAGAATAAATTTGCTATAAAAATATACAATTCATTACTTGATTTTTCTTTGGTGAGACCCAGGTATTCAAATTAGAGTTGGTAATATGCTGAGAATAATTCGTTTTGAGAGAAGTTGAGAAATGCTGAGTTGTATGTGGCAAGAAGGATAGTTTGTCTCCTTAAATGGATAGATATCTTGTTGGCAAACATGTCAAGGAAAACTCATCAGGTTGAGCCTGACAAATCTTGTAGGCAAGCGCTGATGAAACGTCGCCTTTTCGCCTCAACTCACTCAACCCACTATCGCAATATGCGACAAGAAGCCACTTCAAAGCGCTCAAATATTAGTGTGGTGGCAAATTTCAAGTTTTTGTTAAAGCGTCATTCTTGGCCCAAATTTATTGAGATAATTTTTCAAATTGGGTAAATTTCATAGGCTCATTCAGAATAGGTATTTCATCACACACTACGAGATAATTCATCACCTTGAATTTGACATAAGATTCTCATATCCATACTAAGAGAATATTTCCTTTTTCTTGGGACTACTTATCAATGTTCTCTGTTTGAAAATAATTATAAGTCTCAATACTTTTTTAAAATAATTTTTATTTTTATTATGACATGTTTCGGCTCTTATTAGAATTAGATAATATTACTTACTAATATTCATATTCATACGAACATTATTCTACACTACATTCATATACAAGGCCTATAAAAGCAAAGCAGATTATTTTGAAATGTCGGTATATCTGTTATTGTATATCGATATTGAATCGGACTTGATCAATGTACAGTGACTATATGTAGGTGCCTTATCCCCCAACGTCTATGACGCCAATCCCCCCTAAATGAACTAAAGATCCCCCTAATTTTTGGGTCTTCCTGTTAAACAAGTGAGATAAATGTGAGACAGTGAGACTATGCAATAACAAGTACCTAAGCAAAATGTTAGGTCTGTGTACGCCTCACCAACTGGTCCAGGCGCGAACCCAGAAATAAATTTTAGGGGGCATATAAAAAATCAGGGTCGAACCCATGAAACCCCTTCTTCGAGAAGGGGGGTTGTTGTTTGCATGGAATATCTATAATGTATTTTTTTTCTCTGAACAAACATATAAACATATTCATTTTTTTGCCGTACAGAAAAATTCATTCACCAATAAATTATTGTAGATCAATTGATTTGAACAAGAGCTATTAGACCATATTGGTTTCTTGTAGTTGTTAAATATTTTACACTATTATTGTTGAGTTGAACGTTCTAGTTCTCTAAGCTGCGCTGAAAGATTTTCCTGTCATTTTGAATCTAAACTGAAGAATATAGGCCTATGTGCTCTGGATATTAAGTATTGCGATGTGATTGGATAATATATATATAGCCTATACAGTTGATTGATTATTGTACCTTAATTCCAAATAATGTTTATTGATAATTGTATTGAAAACAAGAGATTTGTACCTGATTGTCTGAATCTTCATTATATCATTAGCCTACACAAGTATGTTGTATTCAATTGAATAAATGAAATGAAATTGGGGCAATTAAATAAATGAAATGAAATGAAATTATATCAAATACCCACTGGAGGCGGCTCGTGCCCACGAAGAGGTGAAGTGCCCGTATTTTTAAGACCGTATTGACAATGCGAGGTATGCCGCGAATGCTTCAAGGTATAGTCTGTTCAAGCAAAAAAGATTCTTACTCCAGTCTCAGCTCGGTCAATATTGGTTCAAACATTATTGATTTGGTTTTAAATTGAAGATCGAAATGTTTCCTATAATTGAGACCAAATCAATAATGATTAAACCAATATTGACCGAGCTGGAGACTGGAGTGACTTTCTTTGCTTGAACAGACTATACCTTGAGGCATTCGCGGCACATGCCTCGCACTGACGATACGGGCCTTCACTGTACAGCACTTCACCTATTTCGTGGGCACGAGCCGCCAGTGCAAATAACACAGAAAATCTATCAAAAATGAAATCTACAAAACGCAGAGATTTATTTTGATACAGTTTATTCGACATATGACCAGGGTCAACGGTAAAATCTCTGTGAATGAATAGTAGGGCTAAATCATCCAAATGATTCCAACCAGTAGCATTTCTCGTGTAGATTCTACTCTCTGAAGGGCTGAAAGAAGTGCTTAAATGAAGAAGAAGTTGCTGTTGTAACTGAAATTTGTTTGTTAGTTTGTCAACAGCCCTATGAAGGGCCTAGGCCTACCAGCTGGTTGCCAGTTTCATATCCACCAAACTATACAGTCCACCCAAGCAAAAGAAGACACTCCGGCAAGACGTGAAAACGACTCCAGCCCGGCCGGTATCGGCCCAAAATAAATTCTCAAAAAACCCACAGCCCCCGAAAACCAACACCGACCGAGCCGATTGCACCAATATTTAACATTTCATGAAACATTTTGTAAGGAAAAATGCTTGTTGCATTCATTTAGCGAGAACTGCAATATTTGGGCTTGCTATGCTTAGTTTCAGATTTGATCTATTTCCTTCTCCAGATTTCCTCCGTAGGGGGGATTTTCAAAAAGTACTCTAAAAATTACATTTTTAAAGTTTTCAGCCTAATTAGTAAAAAAAGTTTTTAAAAAAAACTCCAACAAAGTGAATTCTATCTAGTGTAAGATGAGCCCCAATTTCGGGGGGATATATCCCCTCAATCCCCCTGTTCGCCCCTGCTAACTACAACTTCCCAGTTGGAACTGTTATTCTTCACAATAATTATTAAAGAGAATCGGTCCTCTAGGTTGAAATTAATCCCCCCCAAAAATTTGTATGACGCCATTGGCGTCACGTCCCCCCCTTGTAGGCACCCCTGACTATATGAGATCTATATCTTATATAGTCAATGTAGATCAATGCATTTCGATAAAATCATGATAGCTGGATATTCGATGAATTAAGTTAATATGTGTCCCGACTCTGGAGAGGAATAGTAATTGTTGCATTACACTTTAACTGATTAACTGCATGTTATTCAGAGGTGTTCTGCGCCGCCAATTGGTTGCGGAGATCATTGGTTTAGAGGATCAACGTGCTAACCACAAATTACCTCTATCCTGGTTGATGATTATTTGCTTGCTGTATGGTCTGTCCGGCCGGGGGAATTCTGGCGGGGTGGAGGGGCGGCTTCCGCTCGGTGTTGGTTCGGGGACTGTGAGTTGTGATTAAGAATTTATGGCTTTTGGGCCGGTAATGGCCGGGCTGGGGCCGTTTTCCCGTCGTGCCGGGGTGACTTCTTGGCTTGAACGGGCTGTATAGTAGAGCGAATTTGAATTTGGCAACCAGCTGGTAGGCCTAGGCCCTCCATGGGCTGTTGAGCCAGACATACATACATACATACATACATACATACAAGAAAATATGTGAGGTGAGTATGATTGCTATAATAGCTTTTTATAAATCCAAATTTTAATATTCGGTGTTTATTGTGAAGTCATATTTCTACAGTTGAATCAGATCTTTTTAGGTCTCTTTGAATGATTTTTATCGTATTATTTCTTACAATATGTTTATATCATGATTATATAGTATTGTGAATCTCAATTACAATAATTGTTGATGAATTCACAATATTTGAAGCTCGTTAAAATAATAATACAATTTACGTGTCCGGAAATTGGAACTAATTTTATCATTTGTGAAGTATATTTCGTGACAGATTTTATATGAAACTAGCAGGTTACCCGTGCTTTGCACCGAAAAAACTACTGTATTGTTAGGGCAATCCTCTTTCAATCATGAAACATGGAGAATGTGGCGACACAGATTTAGCCTACAAATTCATCTATGGGTGCCAGAGAAATAAACTTATGGAATTGGGTTATGTTTGACGAAAGTGCATCGTTATCAATCAAATTGAATTTTTCAACTGAAATATAAAAAAATCCCAAAATAAAAATCTTTGTCCAAAATTTCCAGTTTGTACGTTATCTGGAGTTGAGTTTTCACGTTCACATACACATAGCCAAGTTCGTATTATTTTTTTTTTATTATCCATAGCCAATTTATCAATAGAATGACAATTTTTTCCTTAAAATTCATTCAATCTTGATTCATCGATTTATTCATTTAAACTTTCAATGATCGAATATGAATAAGGCAGAGTGACGTATCATTCTATAGAAGAGAGTAAAAATTTATAGAAACTAATTAGGGAAATTTGTCGTTTCAAAGTATTCAGGAAAACAGAGTTGGCTCAGCAGGGCATAGGATAAAGTTGTTAATCTGACTTCGATATACTCAAGCGTATTGTAATTTTGAGTTACTGTTAGGGATTTCAGCGAAGGATGAGACCGTTTATCGGAGCGAAGAAAATCCTACAGACAAATCTCTCTTCTGGATCTGAGCCGAGGAAAATCTATCAGGAAGTTTAATGCAAAAAGTTTTCCACTTAAGTTGAGAGCGGCCTAGTCTGGCACCCCGCAGTCTCCAATGTTTCTCCAAATAGTTCTTCAGTTCTAGACGGTTGATCGTATTCGGCCGATCACTTTCTCGCATTATCAGTTACTTCAACATGATTAACAGTGAATTTGAGATTGAAGTGTGTAATGCCCCTGTGCGCTGGCTGCAGTCGGTATAGAGGTCACTCCATAGGTGACGAGCATGGATTATAAATAATTGATAATGCCAATATTCCTATAGATATTTCTTTGTTGGGCGCCAATTACAGTTGAGAATAGCTGGTGGAAAACGCAGCTATTAGAAATTATAGGTATGTATACCATACGATATTAATATAATACCCTGAATACGAGGTATGTATCAGGTTCATACAAAGTTGAACTCGTGTGCAGACATGCAACACGCTAAATTTCAAAGAATAAGCACAAGTCAATTTGACCAGGCTATTCCTCTCCTTCAGATGATAAATAAGTGCTGACCGTCTATGTGTGGTTAAGCAATCGGAACATTCGACCCGTTTCGGTACGATACCAGACCCAGGCGGGCAGTGGAATGTGGTGGAGGTATTGTCCCCCAATCACAGACCAAACCCCGTGCCAGTCGCCCCCTGAAGCTGTCAAAGTCCCGATTGTAGGGTTTATACCCTTCCTCTCGGTCTTTAGCTTATAGCGGAAGATACTCCGAGTCGAGACTCATCCACTGCCAGCACAAAAAGGCGGTTGCTGATCACAAGAAGAAATTCCCATAAAAATAAGTAATTCGCTAAAATTAAAACCCCC